>CM056591.1:51737500-52290000 GCA_029721435.1 Gymnothorax reevesii
CCACAATACGTAAAGTAATTAAGAGATCCTTGGAATCTGCGGGATCTTCTGCTCGTGAAGGCAAGAGCACAGCCGTACACTGAACAACAGTGATCTCTGCTCACTTAGACCGCACTGCATCACGAACCATGATTTATCTATAAGTGATAAAACCAAATAGGCTCAGGATTACTTTTGGATTACTTTTTGGATTACTCAGGATTACAATGTGTTATTTCCACAAATTCCAGTTTTGAACTCTTGTGCATAAAAGAAGCCTTTTGTTGACCCCTCACCACTTCGGTAACATTTTCTTAAAATGCCTATAAAGGATGTACTCAGGTAAAATGAAATCTTTTCTTGTTTTTAACTTCTCCGATGAGCCCGTATATGGGCCGTCGGAGTATTAAGGGGTTAACATTCCTGGAAAACAATTTACTTCTTTCGGCTCGGAGGCATCTGTAATGGACCATCACACATTGAAATTGTGTGTTTTGGTCATGGAAATCAATATCTCAGGTTCTTTTTCGAAGCAATGGAGGCTGTGTGCTCCAGACCACAGAGGACAAGGACTGTCCCAACTGTTATGAGTAACAGGTCAGAAAGCCATGCTGAGTCATAGTAAGGGATTGTGTCAGAATCCTTTACAAGGGGAAATTGCATTTTCTATCTACTCGCCACTAATGCTGAAAAGTGCAATGAGATTAGATGTCTTTTCCAAGGATGCTCGCACAAATTTAAACAAGTTTGCCCTATACTGCCCCCTGCATGCATTACAAAAGCGTGGATCCATGAACAGTGGGCAGGTGCTGGACTTGCCTGCCTGAAGTTCTGACCTGTCCCCTTTAGAGAACTTGTGGTGCATTTGGAAAATGCAAAATCCGACAATGAAGACTATACTGTTGCGCTCCTTAAAACTTGTTGGCTGGAAGAATGAACATAATTACAATTGAAACAATTACTTTGTCTTCAGTAATTACTTATTTATTAAGGTTTGTGAAAAGGAATGGCAACATTACAAATTTAAGCATACTTTACTGCCACAACTTTTGTGAAATATTTTGCTAGATTCAAAATTGAATGGTGTTCATTTTGAAAAATCAATAATATGTATATAGTGAAACATAGTGCTATTATTTTTCATTATATAACTGTGGACAGGCTATAATTAGTTTCAATGCAAATATTGCAGAGATTTGTCCAAAGCGTACTTTAAATTTACGCCCTTGAAATCCTGGCTGATCAGAAGACTTTGTTTCATATTGAGGGGTCTGGAGTTTAAGATTCACTTCTTCCCTTGCGAGATGGGGAGTCACAGGACGCGAAATGAGGTATTCAGAGACTAATGCATAAAGGCATTTAGAGTGGATAGGTATCCCAGACTTCTGTGCGGCTCTGGCGGCAGACCATACCGCATGCTGAGGTTGGGCCTCGCTGAAAGCGACAGTCCAACAAATCGCTTTGATTTCTACCTCTGCTGATGGACAACTGCATCGTTCTGGAAGCACCTCAGTGAGGGGGTGTGGTTTTTCATGCACAGGCTGGCCGTGGGAAGTGCTTGCTGGGAAAAAAAAAAACCAAAAAACAAGCTATACACCACATTTCTTTGGGCATCCAGGATAATTAAGATGATACAGTGCCTGTTTCATCACCAACCTTAGATTCTCAAAAGTCCCTGCCTTATTTAATCAGGCTTGTGCAAACCCACCATAAGGATGTTTCATGTCTCGTCCTTCTGCTAGACTTTCTCCAAATGGCTAAATGTTGCATCATATCACAGAACTAACAGTTTTAATTATGATAATTATACGAAACTGAACATAACTGTCGCCCTCAAGACCTCGGCTGGAAGTGCCGACTGTTATTTCCAGCCAGGATGGTGGAGGACGGACGACCAGCCAGGGCCAAAAGCGCTTAGCAGTGAAACTCGAACAGCGCGACTCAATTCGCGCTGCCGTGTCCCTGATACCTGTGGCGACGCCGGTCGCTTGTTGACACAGCCGCTCTGTACGCTGTTCGGGGTGGGGTGCTGCCCCTTAATACGGGCTCTTCAGCTCGTGCAGCTGCTGCAGTCTGCGCGGTGCGAGAGGCCCCTGCCTTTTGGGAGCGCTCTGCTACTCTTGTTATGGAGCTCGGAGCTCTTCGCAGGACAGATGTGGCCAAATGTAGCGGGAAACGACTCCGAATCTGCATTCACAAATTAAGCATCATTCAAATGAGCCCATCAGCAGGGCTTTGTGAAGGCAGGTGAAGGGGAGGTCGTCGGCGTACCAGCGCAGTTCGCAGTTGCAGTCACATTTGACTGACTGCACATCCCACTCGAGTCCAAGTGCTTGGAAAATAAAATAAATCCTCAAGAGTGGAAACTGTAGCTTTTTTAGTATGAGAGTTCAGTGAGTTTATTTGGTCTGACTGTGGAACAGCGAGCCGTGCATGGAGATGGACAGTGACCCGTGTGCAACCGCCGTGGGGCCCGGGGGCGAGCTCTTCTGTGGTCAGGGGACAGGGTCATAAGCACAGGATGGGAGAGAGGGGGATGTGGAGGGATGGAGAGAGAGAGAGAGAGAGAGAGAGAGACGCTGAGAGACGGAGAGATCAGGGGTTAAGAAAGCCCCCGGGCAGCTATTTTCATCTCCATCAGAGTGAAAACTGAGTTCTGGGGATGTTTGAGTTGTGAAATCGGCAGATGGGTCTCTGATCGTTTGCTCAATGTATCATTTATCTACTAACATCCTTATTGACATACTTGCATTGTGTCAAATGGCTGCTGCCACTACTGAGATTCCCAAAGCTTTTTCATTGCTTATGTCCTCCCGATGCTTTGTGTCTTATGTCTGACGTGACATTGCAGTTGTGGCAGCGTTGCGGAAACGTTTTATGTTTAGCAGGTTATTTCCCATTCTCCTGTGCTCGGTGCATTGCGAGGGAGCCTTACCACTGCTGGCTATCAATGCAGCGGACGGGTATCCTGATGGGATAAAAAATGATATGCCGGGATCCAGTCTCTATATATCAGCATTCCTTTTACAATTGCAACACATGATATATTTTAAACATTATATGTGTCACAATTTAAGTGTGAGCAAGTTATTTCATCTAAAAGTCTAAATGTGTTAGCGATGAAATGGAATTAAATACAATCTTCTTGTATGTTTTTATTCTTTTATGTTAATTATGGGTTGAAAATGTGGAGAGAAGACCTACTTTTCAACCTTTTAGTGTTTTTTTTTTTTAATTAATACATTGTTTGTAGTTGTAATGGTCAAATTTCTGCTTGCAGCTCTGTTCTGGGTGACCTACTGTCACAATGCAGTACGCAGCAACGAATCGGCTTCCTTCAGTCAGTGGGTAATGAACCAGCCTCCACTGTCACAATCTCCTCTGCACTCGCCTCTCTGGTTTCCCCCACTGCGCCTTCGCCGCGCTTCTGATCGGGAGCGAAACGCCCTCACTTGCCCAGTTGTGAGCTGTGTCACTTTGATCCACAATGGTGGTTCTACAAACCCCCAGTTGCCAAAAAATATTTGCTGGCGACAGAGGAAATGCCCATGAGAGTGGCCTTCGGACCATTTTACTCCTGTTATGGGTGTGTAGATTTCCCCAGCGATTTCTGTTTCCGGGCAGCGTATCCCTGAGATACAGCGGGTTGATCGCCCCCCTCTCTCCTTCTCTCGCTTCATCTCTTGCCCGCTGCATCTCTCACTCTTTTTCTGTCTCTCTCTCCTCTTTCTCAGTTCGTTACCCTCCTCAGCCCACTCCATCTCTCCATCTCTGGTGCTTTCCTGCTCCATTTCCTGCTCTCTGTGTCTCTCTCTCTCTCTCTCTCTCTCTCTCTGTCTCTCTCTCTCTCTCTCTCTCTCTCTCTTTCTCACCGTCATCAGTTCCCGCCTTCTTGCGTTTCATCACTGTCTTTTAATTTAGGCTGCATTCAGTTTTTATTTTGCTAATGAGCTTTCTCAAAGACTGAAAGGCACACACATATTCATAACCACCCCCGTCCCTCACACACACACACACACACACACACACGCACACACACCCCTCCGTGCACACACTCAAACACCCGCACGCTTATCCTAATTCAGCCCTATGAAGCCTCGGGCTCTGAGACTATGAGCTGGATTCTCCTGCAGAAATAAGTAGCGCCGTCTCACAGATCACTTCTCCTGCTATGTTCAGTACTCAAACCGTCCTCGCCGTTCCTCACTCGCACACAGGCCTTAAATTCTGGGCTCATTAGTGCTTCTGAATGAGGAGCGGGAATGTTCTAATTGCTCTGCAGCATACGTGTTTCTCACCATCTGTTTTTCTTTTTTTTTGGCTTCCTGTAATTAGAGCCCCTAAATGCAGTAGATTGGGAAAAGCGAGACTTGCAGAGAATTATGGCTGTGTGCTGTAGCTACTGGTCCAGGTACAGTCCTGAGACAGAATCATGCCTGTCTGTTTTGGTACAGGTAGTCATGTCTCTGTTTTAAACACAATCAGTACCTTAATCGGTTTTGTCTGCTTTCTGGTCATTGTGTTCACTTCCATTGTGCATTCAAAGCCTACAGCGAATGTCGTTTTGCATAAAGAGGGTTTTCTTGCTGAAGGAGACTGATTACTTGACTGAAATGTGCAATCATAGTAGAAAATCTTGCTTGGTGTGTATTACACCCCGTTTACACTTGGTTTCAACGTGTGTTTTGGGTGATCGGATTACAAGTGGTCAGCACTAAATACAAGTGTAACTGGCGTCCTAGACGCGTTTAGATCCGATCGCTCAAACCACTTGCAGAGCTGGTGTGGGATGCATCTGACCACATATGTTTGGTCGTGTAAACGCCATTCCGTCCTGATGCGACCGCGACGAGGACGTAACTGGTAAACGTCATCAATGTGGGCCGTGAACATGTAATAAAAGTTTCCTGTTCTGTGTGGTTTTAGATGCTCTTGAACTCACAAATGCGCCTAATTTCAGTAACTGAAATATCCTGAAAATGTAAACCTTATGCAGAAAGATGTCAAAAACAACCATGTGAAACGGGGTCAAAATCCCGGCTCTGTCAGGCAGGAATGACTGTTATTGTTCTTAAATGACACATGAACTTCGCACCGGGTTTTCAGCGAAGTTGCGTAGTAAGCAACAAAATCCAAACACAAGAGGTCAGCTTGACAACAAGTGTAAACAGCACTGTGTCTCGCCTGACCACTTGAGATCAAATAGTCCAAAAAGCATGTTAAACCCAAGTGTAACCAGGGCCTTATAGCTACAACTGCAGCTGTCAGGGTGAGTTTCTACCTCAGGTTTGAATTCCGAGGCCTCTTACTCTCCTGTGGTGTATGGTCCTTGAAATCAGATTTCCACACATTCTTATTTTATTTTATTTTTGCAGCCTGAACAAAGTGTTTTTGAAAGCTGGTCATGCAAAAAACCGATTTCCTCCCCTGATAAGACCAGTTGTCCTCTTTAGTGTTTGAAAATGACAGCTGCGAAGCTTAACACATTCGTATGACCTCAGGAGGACTCCCTTCATTGCTTATTAGCATTGAAGTGCTCAAGGTTTATATTTTAGCTGATTAAACGAACACATACTGTTTTATCCTGTGCTGTAAAGTGTTCTGTAATTACACAGTTACGTAAAAAGCGAAGTCATTCTAATTAGTGCGTAATATATCTTATGGTTCTCCAAGGAGACATAAATAATGAAGACAATTGGTTGTAATCTAATTTTGGGCACACGCTCACACTATATCATTAGTGTTTCAGTCCTTTATGCTTTCTTCTTCGTTCTGAATGGCTGAGAGACATCCCATTGGCTTAACCCTCATAAAAACTCAGGTAGTCATTTTCAAACGATGCTCGAAAGTGCGACCAATGATATGTCCGTATCAATGGGGTCCCCATTAGATTTATTAATTTTTGTTTTGTCCGCCTGTACGCCTGCCGTGTGTACAGAGACTGCTCTCTGGTACAATTGCGGAGTTGTGGCTGCTGTAGAGGTGCCGTCGAATGTAAATATGCTCCCCGCCCCCCCCGCCCCACGCACACACACACACCCACGCCTGTGCACACGCAAGCTTATATACATGCATGCAACTCTCAGACAATCGCCACAAATCACAAACCCATGGGACATACTTGTGTTTAGTCACTTAATATAAAAATGGTTATAATTTCCGCACGGTTCATACAATAGTATTTGTCAAATTAAAACCGAAAGCTTACCCTTCAAGATTATCTTGATCCATTGATTTCAAACCCAGTGTGGAGAACAGAGCCAAAATGATGCAAATTGTGTCACTGGCCTAATTGATCTATATGTGATCTCAATCAATTATGAACCACTCATCAGTTATTTTCATTGGCTATTGATTTAAACTGGCGCAAAGCGATGGATACGAGGTCTCTACCCACATCAGACCACTCCTAGCCAAGAGCACTGACACTAAAAAACAGACAATTTCACCACAACCCAGCAGTAATGAAATAAAGGACACTTCCACTCTGAAAACACATGCTACAGCATCTGCTATAGCACGCTGTGAGTGCCATTATACCGAGTGCTAAAAATCAAGGCAATGAGTTTAATAAACGTCCTTAAAACTCCTTTGTGAAGGGCACCTCTCCCAACAATCCGGGAGGAGCAGGCCTGTGTGTGTGTGTGTGTGTGTGTGTGTGTGTGTGTGTGTGTGTGTGTGTGGGTGTGCGCATGTGTGCGTGCATACGCTTGTGTGTATAAAATTCACACATTTTTGAAAAGGAAAGGGCTTCCTCAGAGCAACCCAGCAGCTTCTTAGCTTCTTCTCCCTGGTCTGGTTGCCTTATAGGAAAAAAATTGATTACTAAAAATGTAAAAAATAATATGAGTAAAAATATGAGTGGCGCAAGAAGCAGGCTTATACCGGCTGGGAGAAAGCCATGAACGTTTCCAGAGTTCAGATGCAGGGGAGGTGACACGTGTTGTGGAACAGTTGGGAAGAGCCGGTGTGCGGCACTCGGTACCGTCGGAGCTCAGGCTGGATGCTGAGACGCTGGGTAATAAAAGCTCAGCCACATACATTTTTCAGCTCCTAAAAGGCACCTGGAGCAGCACTGCTGCTCTAAAAGCAGTGATGATGGGGGTTAAGCGTGGAGTGAGAGCTGAGGGATTGTGGTCCTGCTCCTGCTGCAGGTCCCATTTCCTGTGAGATTCCTCATTCCCGGCTGATGTGTGGGGATCACTGGGGTCCTGAAAGCCCTCGGATTGCTTTGGAATGATTTGATTTGTTAGGAGAAAGCAGTTTGTGTCCATTCGTATTTGTGTGTGATCATATGCAATTGTGTGTGTGTGTGTGTGTGTGCGTGTGTGTGTGCGCGCCTGTGTGTTTGTGTGTGCGTACATGTGCATGCATGTGTGTTTGTGTGTATGTGTGTGTGTGCGTGCGTGCATCTGCGTTTGCATGCTTGTGTGTGCTTCTCTCTGTGTGTGTCTGTGCATATGTATGTGTGTGTCTGTGCTTGTGTGTGTCTGTGTGTCTGCGCGTGTGTGCGGGCATTGTTGAGCAGTTTTAAAAAGCTCTCGTCAGGCACTAGCCTGCTTTTTTTTTTTCTCCTCTCTTGTCAGTTTTCGCATTCAAATCAGTCTAAACCTGTGCGATGCTGCATTTGGACGTTTTCTGCTGCTGCAACATTCAAATTTATATCAGCAATGCAACTGGATGTCACTTCTGATAAGCAGTTGATTCTGACGCACCGGGATAAAAGGGAATTGGGCAGGAGAGTTCAAGTGTCAGCCGCACATTCATTTCACTTATCCTGTTTGTGGCATTAACACTCTCCTCTCTCCAAGTGGGGCCTGTCACCGCACATTACAGGGGCCCCAGATTAAACAATGGATTGGGAGCGACACTTTAAGCGAAATTTAGATGTAGGCAGCCTGCTGGCAATCCCCTAAAGATTACCTTACTGTGGAGCCAGCCTGAGATGCATGTCTCTGTTGGGCTAATGCTTTGTCTGTTTCTCGATCTCTTCGTTATTGTCATATCTCTCTCTCTCTCTCTATCTCTCTCTCTCTCTCATTCTGTCTCTCCCTCCCTCCCTCTCTCTCTCTCTCTCTCTCTCCTCTCTCCCTCTCTCTTCTCCCACCCCCCCATCTTCTGTCTCCTCCATTTCCCCCTCATTTCTGTTGACCTCTAATGACTTTGACACTTGGAGGCAGATCCTGATTAATGCTTCCTGTTTCTCTTCGCTTATTGCCTTGAAGCGAGTGAAGGAGTCCATTACTAGAAAAAAATGAGGAGGCAATTATGACCCTTGCTGTTTGCGGTGTGCGTTTAATACAACTTACTCATTACAACGCAGGATGGGCTGAGCCCCAAGCTGCTAACCACTGATTGTGGGAAAATTAAGCAACAGTCTAGTTGCGTTTGACGTAGTACCCAACCGGTCATTAAAAAAAATCCTATTTATTCAGCTGCCTCTTCTGTCTTCCAAGACGACCACCTCCCCCAAGCGTGCAGCTGAAATTATTTGCCCCTTGACCTCTATATCTGTAGTGTGGCCCAGCGAATCCTCACATGCTGCGGCTAATGCCCATTTGCCTCCTGAGCTTGGTTGAGCACAAAATGGCTCCCCAGTAGAGCCTGAATGGAGGCCTTGCTTCTCTCTGCATTTGTTTGTGTCTGGTCCAATCTGCGTGTTCAGCAGGGAAGTCGGGGTGGTTATGAGTTCAACTTAATACGTTTAGAGACTAATATCTGTAAAAGAATGAAATGACAGTTTGAACTTCCTGTCAATGAGTACCGCTATGCTGATTCAGCCTACTGGCAGAACGAATTAAAAAAAAACTCTTATAAGGTGTGTTTGTGCGTGTGTGTCTGTTGTCATATATTGTCTTAAACTTAGTCACCCCCATTTCTGCACTAGCTCATTTTGCCCCTTATATGGACACAACCACTTTGTATCAGTGCAGACTTGTGTATTTAAAGCTATTGTCCCTTTAAGAACCAGGTCTGGTCTGCAATGAAAAATGACTTGTAGAGATTTCCATAAACACGGTGTACGACAGAAAGAGTGCGGTTCAGTAACAGTTGTTTTGAGACCGTGGTGCCCCAGGATTGCTGTGAAAGAAAATGCGTCCATTAATATACATGCTCTGATTATCTTAATTGATCGGAGGTTTGGCAAACGGCATTTGAATAATGAAGCATAAACTTATGTGTACTTGGCTCCAGAGTTGCCGCAGAAGACAAGGATTTTCAAAATGAACAAAGAGCTTTGATTGCAGTTATGAGAAGGAGGCTGGGGCGAGCGAGAGGGAGAGGGGAGCGAGCTGTAGGCTCACCTAGGGCCTTTCTAGCTCCTGAATTATTTAACAAAAGAGAAGACTTCATTGTGTGAGCACAGCGGAACGGAGAACTGAAAAAAGTCCATTAACGAGAGGGTAGGGTGGGGTAGGGGGGAGTGCGATTTGAGATTCCACCCTGCTAAATGCTGGTAAAATCGGAACACAGCAGACCGATGTTTTTGTATGAATGGGCCTGGCTGGGGTGCGTTTCCCGAAATCACAGGTACTAACTTACATAGTTGGCTCCACTGACTGTAAATGGAAGAACTATGTAAATTGCTAACTTAGTTAGCATCTACGCTTTTGGGAAACACACCCCTGTTCGGCAGAATCGTTCATTCCCTCAAGTTCTGCGCTTCTCAAGGGTTTAAGCCACTGGAGTGTAGGATAAGATTTGGATTTAGCGTAACCCTGCCATTATCCTCAAGCTAACTTATCTTCTGTCAGTTTTGGGTCAATTTGCCCCCTGCATAAAAATAACCAAAAACGATTTCAACTGAAAGCGTAACCCAAATTTCTCCACTATTTTAGGCTCCTGCTGACCATCTTAATAGCTCAGTAAATAAAACATGACACCCCCATCCTCCCCTGAAACATTAAGTATTGATTTTACTTGATTATTTGTAAATGAATGAGGAATAAGATGTGACTGATGGAGAATGCTCAGTATTACCCTGCACTACAGCAACAAGACCACAACGATGGTTTTGTACAACAGAACTTCGATGTACACAGCATGTGTGTACCGGACATTACATTTTTATTATTTTAGTTAAATATATATTTTTTCCCATGAAGTTCAGAAAAAATGTGTCTGAAAAACATCCTAACCATGATTTTAGAGCCTATAAACGTTTATTGGAGTCAATTTTACCTCAAAGATAATAGGAATTCACTGATGTAGCATTGACTTCTGTAAGTGGAATACAATGGACTTCTGGAACTGTTACCAATTGATATAAAACTCAAAATAAAGTATTCCTCAAAGTCGTGAAGAGGAGTTGATGTCTGAGCTGAATTGTATGAATGATGAATTGTACTATTGCCCGGGTATTCGTTTTATGATCTTGTAATGAGAGGAAGGACTAGTTTGAAACCATTAATTATTTTTTATTAGGTGAGTAACAAAAATTCTCAGTTTTAATTAGCAAAATTATCACGGCAAATTAGAACTACTTCTGTTAGAATCTGCAAAGCCCTTTTCTCCTCGCAAGATTTAACCCTCTACACAGCCCTTTTCTTGCTTAGCTATTCTCACAGCTATCTATTTTCCCATGAAAGGTGTGGAAATGTGATATGCTGTGCTTATGTATTCCGGTGAGGTAGCTATTCAAAATGCCATGATAGCGGGTGTTGTGATAGCCTCTTTAAGCAGCTTATGCAGAAATGAGTATGTCCGGTGGCGATGGCCTGTGATTTGTTTTAATATAGTGCGGCAGTGTTTCTGCTGTGCCCGCAAATAACTCTCTCATAAAAATTAAATATGCCTTACTTTACTCCAACCACCTTTTCATACCTAGCGCATCGTCTCTCACACTGTTGCCTTTTCCTTGAGTTGTCGTTTATCTTTCCTCTTCCCGTCTTCATCGCACTTGTGGTGGAAGAATGATCTGTTCTCAACTTGACCGCGTTGCGTGGCAATTTGTATACGTTTCTCCGACTTTTTCCCGTATACTTAAATTCAAATGCAGAATAACACTGTACACACGCACGCTCACTCCCACAGAAACACACGCAGACACATTGAGGCAAATGGCCCCGACATGTTTAACTGCGTTTCCTGATTGCGAGTTACAATTAGCAGAGCAACTTGCTTGTGGCTGGAGGGAATAAATATGGTAGAAACCATTTAGAAATGATACAAACATATCTCTCTCTGTAGCATCCTGTTATGACAACTCTGAGAGTGATAGAATAAACGTATTTGCCTTGACTCTTAAAAAAGAAATAAAAAAAATCCCTAAAATTCCACCCCTCCATTCCCTGCTACTTTCCTTCCTCGCAGTCCAGTCATGCACCCAGTTTGTGCCCCCCAACCCCCAACCCCCAACCCCATACTCACTGTAAACTGTGGGTGCCTGGGTCAGCTGTGCACTGTCCTGGAGACTCTGGCTTCAGATTTGGTGCGGATCCTGCCCCCCCCCCCCTCAGATTGGCTGACTCACTGTCCTCTCATCTTAGACGGGATCCAGACACTGACTGCCAGCGACAGACAGGGCGACCGTCCTTGAGAGACACTGGCTGCCTTCTCTCAACCCCCCCCCCACCCCCCTCACCCTCTAATCCCCCAGAAACTGCTCTGTCTCCAGACAGCCCTCTCGGATTTGGCCTCTGTTGCAGGGAAATGATGATTAAACGAGTGTCCTAGCAAAAGTCCCAGGAGGCACAGGCTCCAAACCCTTCCCTCATATTTTCCCGCTCATGCACAAGCACACACACGTGCACGCTCACAAGCGCTCGCACTTACTCCTGTTATCTGAATGACTTGCGGGCTAGCTCTCTTTCGAGACACATGGAGGCTTGCGATTCGACGATGCTTGCGCCAGCGGCCCGCGCACCCGGGGTCTCAGCGTTAAGGCGGGGGTAATGCACAGCGGCGCTAGGGTGTCTGGGATTGTAGCGGCTAGTGAGGACTAGTCTCTGCACTGATGAATTTGATCAGTTTCCCAATAGAGGTGTGTGTGTGTGTGTGTGAGAAGCCTTCGTGACAATGAAGGGAAAGTTCCCAGGGGAAATTGATGGACAGAGCTGGTTATCTGCAACTCTGGAGGGGAAGTTGGCTGACAGAACAGGAGCTGGTGAGGCAGGAGTGAGCGAGGATAGTGCACCACAGAGGAAGAAGGCTGAGATTTGGAGGTTTGCAGGAACAAAGGGGGGGTATCAGTCAACTCTGGGTCAGAAAGGTGAGATGAAACTTGCAGACTTTGCCAACGAAAGGAGCTGTGTTTGGATATTCTGGGGAAGGAGAAAGGGCGAAACGTGTGGTGCTTGAGTAAAGAAATGTTTCGGATTCGGAGACCTTAAGTTACTCACGGGTACGATCTGACGAATCTGAAGATGGAAGGGTTGAGATCTGGAGACTAGAAGACAAAGTTGTGAGATTTTCAGGCTTTGATGAAGAAATTGCCCAAGGGAGGCGTGGGTAACATCTGAAGACTTTTAGGAACAAAGGTGGCGTCCCGTTATCAGGAAGAAATCCTCAAGAATTTTTTTTTTTTTTTTCAAATTCCAGTGAAACTATGGCTAGACATCTGTTATTTAGGTGTTAATCTGTCTAGAAATGACAAAAATTTCATTTATCTGTAATGTATCTGATGCTGTCTACACATTCAGAGTTTGGCAGACCAGCCATTTCCCCCAATTTTAGTCGATTTTCCAGCATTTAAGGCCAGGAAAACATAACAGCACACAATAAGGCCATTTTTTAATTTGCTAATTTGAATATACATGTAGTTCGCTTCATTTTAGAGAAATAAAATTTTTGGCCCGATGTTGTGCTCTATGGAAAAAAAAGATTTTAATGAAAAATGGCGATGGCCGACCTGAAATGTTTCAGATAACAATTTTGGCCAGAAAGAAAATAAAAACCCAACTCATTCATAAAATACAGTGATGTGATCATGCATAACAATCATATGGGCTATATATTACTGTATATTACTGATGAATGTGAAATTTTTGGTCATTATTTCAACATTTTTGTTGCATCTTTGAATACACGTACTTGTCATTGGCAGAGAATGTCAGTTTTATTTACTCGTATATATTACTATCGCAGTAGAATCTCTTGATATGTGATTATGTTTTACTATGGCCATTATTATGTGAAAATTATTAAGAAACTCATGCATGACAGCTGTGTGAGAGACCTATATTCCAGAAGCACCTCGTAACATTTTGCTTTCTTAATCCTCTGAGTTGTTTAGTCATGAGATGAGTTTCTCTCACTCTTGACAAGAGCAATAAATGTCTGGAAAATATATCCAATTAGAAGTGCAATGATAATTATCAGACCAATCACACTGTGGGACATATTCCACCAATATTAAAAAGATTAGCTAATATATCCCAAACCAATCAGATTCAAGTTTCAGAATTCATAAATTAATCATCTACGGAATATTTTTGACCAATGAACACATGAGAGTTGGTATTTATAGCCGAGATTTGGAGTGGGCTTTGTCAGTGCAAGTTTCCAACTTGGTGAAGTACCACTGCTGTATTTTATGTAAGACGAGGACCACCGCTGCAGAACAAACCAACCCATAATATGCTCAGATATCAAGTACAATCTGTTACAGTGTCCAGTTTTCTGCGTAGATCCCCCAAACTTTAGTATTCCTGTGTAATAAACAGAGTTGCCATTCTGGTAGGGCCAATTTCAATGTCAAAAGTTCTAAGAAATCTGCTTGCTAACGCTTTTCAAATAGCTTCTGATATATTAGCAGGGGTAACAAACAGACCCGTAAACAGGCCAAGAGGCTGCAGGTCTTCAATCCTACCGAGCAGAAGCTCACCTGAAACCCCTGATTTAATCAACTGATCTAGGCTTGCACAACTGATTAGTTGTATCAGGTGCGCTTCTGCATTGTTGGAGTGAAAACCTGCAGCCTCTTGGCCCGTTTACGTGTCAGTTTGACACCTGTGTATTAGAGGGTATATACTAGTATCCTAAAAAGAAATCATTTGGAAAATCAGGATGGCTGATTTTGACGCTAAATAGGACACCTCCTTACGTTACATGACATGGATGTGATTTGAATACTCTGAGGAAGAGTTGAGGCAGGATCCCCTGTTACGACTGCATCGTCACTCTGTATTCCTAGTGGTGGTGTGAGCAAGAAGTTTACGTCGATAGGGGAAATGGTTTTCCTCAGCAGAAGGGCAGGGTCGGACTTACTTAACGATTTTAAAGGTTCTTTTATATAAAGGCCAGCTCTTCGGAAGATCTCTCACTCTTCTTCATGTGTGCTGCATCTCACGTGACACACGGAGCTCATTACCGTCCTCAAACATGTCAGGGTGTCCATCAGCTCTTTGGCTTTGCTCTTCACCTCCCTCTCTCCTCTTGTTCTCTCCCACTTTTTCTGTCTCCCTCACTCACTCTCTCTTTCTAAATGGATGTGACTTGTTGCTGAACCATACTATGCCCTCTCTTGTGCTTTCTTTATGACCCGCTTTGATTTATTTGGGAAAACGTAACCTATCCAATCAAGAGCCAACAATTGGAGGAGGACCCCTGTCCTGCTCGACCAAGTTGATTAACCTGCAATGAAAGTCAATATGTGGACTTTATCAGACCAGGGCCGAGACCACAATAAGCAAAAGCACCTTTCAAAAGGACCGTTACTATATCCGTCTGCCTATTTTTCCTCAAATGGCTATATAAGCTATTTTTTAGCTTATAAATTTGGAATTATAATGCAAACAAGAAGTTGGCTCACTGGAGCATAATGAGTGTTCCTGTTAGCGATTAACAGACTCCTGGAGCACTGCGTTTGTTTTGCCGGCGCTGGCCTGCCTGGTTCATTTATAATGAACTCATTTTGCATTATTCACTTATTTGTTAAGGTATTCTCCTGGGAAATGTCTCCTCTGACTGGCCTAGGAGGAGATCCACCTACTGTGCGGCATTATGTTAATGCACTCCCTTGTGATGAGCCAACCGTAATAACTGATTAAAGTTTCTCAGGCTCAACAGGGGGAAAAAAGTATTCGTTTTTATTAAATATGATCCAATGATCGTTAATGAGGTGTCAGCTTTGCTTATTTCCAGATATGCTGATAGGGGTGAGACACTTTGATTTGTCGATCAAGAATTAACTTGAACCTGTTAACCTGTTATAGGGCTCTCATGGAAATACAAATTCAAAATTTCAACCCTAGACCACTACTGGAGGATGTTACCAGACTTAGCCGTGTGACTTTTTCAAAACTTTCAAAAAGTTTAAGCCGCTTTGGGTCACTGGCGATTGGTCAGACACCATGTTGTCATACCTGTGACGTAGCCTGATCTTCCCTGATTGGCTGGGGGAAATCTTTGCGGTTTTCACAAAGTGGCATTGGGGATGGCTTTTTGGGTGCCGACTGAAGTTATTCAAAATGACTCCTTGCCAGATAAAGGGTTAACAGTGGTCATTGTGGCGTATATCTGCATTTTTGAGTTTTTAAAAACTATTACATACGGAGAAGCACTGAATTTACATTCTACCTGTGATCGCCGAGGAGAAATTTTACAGGTGCCCCATCGCTCCCAACATTAGGAAACCAGCTCATCATGACAATCTGATCTTTCTTATGCTGCTGGGTACAGCTTATGAAATAATACTGCAATATTGGAAAATTAATCAAAATCTGAGTTAGTCACAGGACTACATATTGTGAATGGAATGTTTGGAGAAATCAAGCACATATCTTTCTAATGCAGTACATACACAAGCCCCATCTCTCTCTTTCTCACACACATTATTCTCTCTGAAACACGCGCACGCACACACACGCATGCACGCACGCACGCACGCACGCACGCACGCACGCACGCACGCACGCAGCACGCACACAAACCACACACAGTGTGTTGGTGGTAAAGTGTGCATCATGTTCAGACAAGTGTAGACATCAATAAAATGATGCAGGCAGTGTATCACTCTTGACATTGAAATTCATAAAGCTGAACAGCCTTCTCAGTGTACTGTTGTTAACTTACAGCGCAGTGTGAACAGTGGTCTGAGTAAAATCCTGACTGCGCTGGAGGTAACTGTGATTCTATGTAAAGAGCTGCACTGTGGGGGGTCGAGGGAATTGAGAAGACCTGAGTGGCTTTGAACACTGTGTAACAGTGACTCTTTTAGTGGATTTGAACCTTGGATGTGGCTCGCTGGTAACAGCTGTTGTAAGAATTTTACATTTGTACTATGCCAATATTTCTGCCCTGTGAAATATAGAATGATGCCCTCAATTTTCAAAGCCTTGTGTATTCCTGAATCAATTTCATGGGAAAGTTTTCATGGGGAAGTCAAAGATTTTGTGGTTATATTTGTTACAATATATCACATTTTGATGTTTATTGCGCGTTTTGTTTGGCAATACTGAGACTAATGCTGACAATACTAACACTTCACAGCCGCTCATTCGCGCTCTCTCTCTCTCTCTCTCTCTCTCTCTCTCACTCACTTCCTCACACACTCGTACATCCTCTCTCTCGCCAGTATGGAAAACGCTTTTGATTAACACAATGTTCAGATTTATTGCTTCTCATTTCATTAGTATTAACCCAAGCTGTTTAGAATTCCTTGTGAGGAATGTAGTCTCTGAAAACTCGCCCTTTGCTCTCATGTGAAATGTGGCCCAAGCTGGATTGGTTAGCCCTGGGGAGTGCTGGACCAATGAACGAAGAGAGCCCTGGGGAGGGTTTGCACGACGGAAGGCGCTACTCAGATTCAGGGACTGGATGAAACACTGAATGAAGGTCACTATGATCTCCACTGCCTCTCATCCGTGAAAGTCTGGGGGGAAAAAAAAAAAACATTGATCTGTATTTTGTCTGAAATATTTAGCTTTCGTCCAACCAACCCGACACTTCTTGCCATGTGGGTTTTCTTTTAAAACTCCTTTTAAATTAAAATTGATTAGCTATAACTGAAAAGTCACGAATTCCATAAATTAACTACATACTATTCCAAGAGTATGTCATGAATGAGGATGTTCAAATTACAGACTTATGTCACATCCCTGCACAAGAAATGGATTGATCATTTGCTTACCATTTTTTGTAACTTTTACCCAGCTTCCGCAACAAAAACCTGATCTTACCTCGTCCCTAACTGTCTTTAACTCGAACACTAGCCTAATCTTAAATTGGAAAAAAAAAAAAAAAAACCTTCATTGCCATTGCTATGAAAAGAATCAGAAATTTGGCTTGTTGGTCGATAAAACACTACAAAGAGGATCTTGTGTTTGAGTTATTGATTCATTTGATATTTTTTGCTCATCTGCGCCCGCTGTAGTTAAGTTTTCCAATCGTTGTGCGTACTGCACATTCAGTATAATTATTTAAAGACCAGCTGAAGATGCAATCAATGTTTGAGTTATGTTTTGCTTTTTAAAATCATCTTCTTGCACGCAGTGTTGTAAATACGCATTCATTTGAAAGCTGTGACTTATGTTGGAGACCTTTCCGATTAATTAATTTACTTCCTTTTCGAATGATTGCCTAGTTGAGGATTAATTGCTCGAACTCACTGCCGGTTTCTTTCTTTCGGCTAAACTGGTCTTCCAATAGCATGTTACTGTTTAACCTCATCTGTTCCATCGGTAGGTGTAGAAGCATGTATAGGTATTGGTCACAAACAAGTTATACTGATCATGTCTGAATGTGATGTGATAGCCTAGAATTCATCAATAGCCGTCTTGCAGCACACGTCAGTTTCGTATCCCAAAGAAGTTAGAGATACATATACAGTGTATAGTAGCTTTGAAGATAAGATTGTGCAAAGCATGGGAGACATTTTGTCTTTTACTATTACAGTGTTTTAGTGTTTATTGTCTGTCTGTCTGTCTGTCTGTCTTTGAATTCTTTTGTTTTGGAGCCGCTCTTGAGTGTGTTGGGTAATCTCCACTGTGCCTCTTGCTTTATGGTTTTGTTCTCTGTTCCCTTCAGGCTAAATATTTGGCTGTATGTTTACGGCTCGATTTATTGGATAGAACCTGGCTTTGCATATTTCTTAGACCTTGCTTTCTCTGAATATGCAATGTATACAACAATGCGATGCCTTACTTTCTTTGAATATCGAAATAAAATTTATTCCACAGTTTTAGTATCCAATCAGTCAACCCATTCATTCATTCATCCATCCATAAATCTGCTACCTGATTATGCCTGGTCAGAGTTGGAGAGGTGCTGGAACGTATCCCAGAATGCAATAGGTGTGAGGCGGGGAACAAATCCTGGACAATTTATCAAACCGTCAGATGGCACACTTCAGGGCCTGTTGCCCTTTTTAGCAGCTGAGAAACACCTTATATATTCCCCAAACAACCTCACTGAACAATTTCAGTCTACTATATATAAAGTGATTGCCCACAGTAGATAACCCATTGAATGCTGATTAAATTTTCAAGGAATTAAAAAATGTCATTATCCTGAGCTGTTGAAAACCTATCATGTGGCAACTTATTTGAAAGAGCTCCCGCAGGGAGTTGCCACAATCAAGTTGCCATATGATAGGTTTTCAACCGCATTTGATTTTGATATTTTACACCATTGGGCCACTGTATTTGCCTATGACACTCAAAGGGTTAAAGTGCAGTATGTGCCCTTGAATTTTCACATAATGATGATTTTATTTGGCAAAATGCAAATTTAGCAATGCGCTTATTCTAAAATGGTTCAATTTTCTGTTCTGGTGCCCTCACACCTTCCTCCCCCAGCGCACTGCGCTTCCCGATTCCATCTTGATAATTTAACTCTTCTTTTAATATCAGTTCAGACATTTTTCTTTTGTCTGCTGTCCTGTATTTGACACCGTATAAACGTCTGCTGCAATTGATTGCCATATTCTTTTTATCCGTTTTACGGCTGTCATATCTTTTCTAAACAACTTGTCTATTTGCCAGTGCCTCCTTTTTGAGTGTTTTTAGATCTGTAAGTGAGACTAGGTTTTCTTTGATGTTCTCCCGTGGATTTTTCTATTATTTGCATTGGCATTCATTTCTAAAAATGCAACACTTCACTGACCTAAAACATCTCATCGGCCACCATTTCGATTTTCTTCCATAGTTACCTGGCATTGTGGTCCTATTTGCCTCAGCAGTAATCTTATGAATGAGCTCAAAAAACCAGGATGTTATTTTTTTTTTTACGGTAAGCAGTTGCTGTCTGTTTGTTTTAATCACCCTGATGGTAGTAGTGCAGACTTGTATCCCCATATTACCTCCGTTCAGCCTCAGATCCTTTCTCAGTTCAAGCTACATGTTCTTGGACCTCGTTCTGCTGTCTGTTCTGCTGAAGCGGTTTGATTAGCTGGGCCACACCAGGCTAACTCAATACCCTCTCTCTCCTCTGATGTCACACAAATGTTTTTATGACGTATGTGCAGATTTACTTGCATCCCCTCCGTGTGATTGGTTCCCTGGAAAAATAGCTTTCCTGCTGGTGCCACTGGGCTATTATTGAGTGCTTGGGGAGGGGGGAGGGGGTCGGAGGGGTGTTCGCGGGTGGGAAGGCAGTGGGAGGGATCTTTGTGGCCGTGGCGACGGTGATGTATCGTAGGATCGATAAAGTGGAAGAGGGTCAAGGCTGTAGGGTGCGGGGATAAATCGCTCCTCTCAGCTCCGCGATCAGTCCTGTGGACCCCTGGGCCCTGTTGCCGGCCCATATTCAATAGACTAAGAAACTGAGCAGATGTGTCCTGAATGGTTTCTTCTTCTGTGGTGGTCAGAGTCAGAATGACCCAAACATATTTCATTCACACCCTCAATAAAAGGAGAAATAACTTCCCTTCATTTTGAATGGCACAAATAACCCATAAAATGCATTTGAAATGAATGGAATGCCGATTATGACGGATTCAAATTTCGTCTTTATTTTACTCAAGAGCCATTATCACAAAGGCAGTTAATTTGCGTTTCATTTCAGCAACTTGCCCTGCCAGATCAGATTTTCTCTGTGAAGCAGCATAAATGCTCTATATGTAAAGGTGTGTCCTGCAATACATCCTCGATAAGAGCAACTGCTGACAGAAAGATAAGCCGCACACTTGTAAACGCCATGTTTTTTCGTGCTCCGGGCTGTTCCTTCCTTCACTCATATCAAATTTAATTTCAAAGAGCAGATTATAACTTGGTCGGCCACTGCTGTGAGCTGGTGTCTTATTTCCCATAGTGGTTTTTTATCTCTAATATAATAAAGTATATTACATTTCCCAAGCAAACATTATTAAAAACCTATTTTAATTTAAATAATTTACTTTCAACCTGCACCTGTGGCAACTAAAGTCTTTTGGGCCTGGCTCTTATTTTAAGTACAGTGAAGGTGATTTAAGTGAGTGCACTACCTCTCCCCTGACAAAATAAAATGCAGGTGATTAATGATTACTTCCCCTGTGAAGCAATCATGAATATTCATAATCTGGCCCTGTGATGTAATAATGCAAGTGAATGCTCATGAATATTCATGATCTGTTGCAGCGATAGTATAATCTGTAGGCAGCTATAAGACTTCCATTTCTCTCTCTCTCATTCTTATACTGTTCTTCTCAAATGCACCAGGGGTACGGCAAAATGGTCAAGTTCCGCAGCTTTGTCACCCGGTTTCCATGGAGACCGCATGCCAGCTGCATTGTCAACTGGAAGTGCGTTTGAGGAGCCTTACCTTCCCTGTCATTACCGCGCTGCTGTGTCGCCCATACATCATTAAAGAATTAGCATACTCTGTCTGAAACAGGACCCGGGAGAACTACAGGAATTATTCTTCACCTGCCTGTAAATGAATTTAAAGAAAGGTCTCACAGAGGAGCCGCAACAGTTGTGCAGTTTCTCAACATGAACATTTTCACCCTGTTGCAGTTCATATCAAGCGCTGACTGCAATAGACGGGTATGTCCAGAGGTTTTACATTGGACATAACTGTTTATTGCAGTCAGCCCTCGATATTGCGCATCTCAATATGTCTCCAAAGAGTCATATAACACAACATACGTCTGCTACATGAGTTAAGCACTAATAACTTCCAGTATAAATTTGTGCATGCATACAGTACTTAGGTGGTATGGTACTTCATATAGTCTTGTTCATGTGTTAACATGACACACTGTACGCCAATTTCCTGTTACAGACATATGCTTTTATGCTTGTTCATGCGATCTTTATGAATGAATTTCATAACCCAATTATGTAATATAATATAACATTTTCTTTTCCCCCAGACTAGTGATGGGTTAAGCATGGTAGCACTCAGGAGTTGCTCTGAAATCTGTGCCCTTTAAAATGTACTGTGTTGGTTCACTGGTTTTTTTGTGGCGTCTGGATGCACTGACATGGTGTGGACAATGAACGGGTTGAGTCATACAGCCGGTTTTAAAACACACATCCCTGTTCTCTGGTGTAGTATCACCTACAAACATGTAATCAGTAGTGTAGGCAGCGAAGGAGCTCAGTGTACAGACCAAGTGGCAAGTGTCTTTGAACCCAGGCTGCCAGTTGACCTGTGTAAACTTAGCCAGTGGGATGCCTGCACTATGACAAAGAAAGTAATTCCTATATCTTGAAATTGCTTGGTAAGGCTGCCCGCTAAACACACTGGTTATGTAATGTACAAAATGCCTTTAAAAGGGTCACAGTCAAAGCATTTATTGAAGGCTCCATTTCTTTTGACCCTTTTTAGGGGTGTGTGTGTCTTAGGGAACGCTTCTGCACTGCTGAGCAGTTGGCTGATGAAATGGGCAACTCAGCAAAGTGCTTTCATCTAACTTAATGTTAGTGGACTGGGTCATTCGGCTGGTGTTGTCCTCTCAGCAGTTTGCACACAGTGTATCGGGGCACAGCCATTACTACTGTATAAGGAACTGAATGAGGCACTATCATGAACCGGAGCCATTAACCGATGTCGAGAGAACTATCCCCAATCTTATTCCTTACTCTTTATACTTAGTCAAACATCCAAGCCTCTGAAATCATTAATTAACGTGTGGAGTAAACATAGGATGGAAAAGTTAATGTACTGAAGTTAATATTTTGCATTGTCTTCATTGCACTGACTAAACTTGTGGCATGGTGCATGTCAGACTTACTGTTGTTGATGACAGTGACTGTGCGATGTCTTCTTTGGCCTTGAATGGATAGATACTGTACTTTGTATTTACCCGAAATGGCAATGAAAATAATCTTCCATATCCTTGGCAATTACAGTCAATACATTAAGATTTTTTCCTTGATAAAATGTCTTGTTGCATTTTAACCTACAAGCACATTGTGTATTGGCAGAGGAAGGTTATTTCGTCTGACAGCTAGCGCTAAACGTACGCTAGCTGGCTCCGACAAATATTTAATGCCCACGCAATTGCACCTGGCAGCTGATGCGCCTCTCGTATGGACTGACGAAGTCACTCACTCACTCCAGACACGCTATCTCCCCTCATAAATGGAGTATCGGATAGCAACAGATGGGCTGCATACTCAAAAATCTCATTTTCTGCCCCCTGAAATGAAAAATAGAAAACCTAAAGTTTAAATCCAATAGCCGGGAGACACCAAATAAACTAACCTGTACAAATAATGCTGAACAGTTAAGGGACCCCTCGGTTTTATTGAATCGCATGTGTTTAAGGGAGAGATTCTCTTTTTAGCCTTATCCAACTTTATAGATTTTTTTCCTGGGGGATGATCAGGCAATTTAGTGTCCTTAAGAGAATTTATCGGAGAAATGGCCGCAGCTCACATTGAAATGTGTGACCCCATCTGTCGAGTTGTGCGGTTCTGTGACTGTCGAAACGGGAACAGTGATTGAAGTGCTGCGTTGACTGGGAATGCCCGGGGAAAGCAGAGGAGAATGCAGTTGTCTACCATATTCTGTGTGGCCTTCTTTTAAAAAGTATTCCTTTAAAAACCTCTGCCTGTGTTGCTTTTATCCTAATCTATGTCACTAGGGTTAGGGAAAAAAATCTATTTGTATGGTGCTTTTCAGTGATTTTATGGATTTCTCTGCACCCTCACTGAGCAGATTTGGGTGGTATTTGGGGTGTCGGCCTTTTACTCTCTCACACGTAAGGAGGGGGATCTCTCCATCAGTATGCCGTGGATTGATTGTCTTTCTCCTGCAGATAGCGCAGTCAGGCAGGCCAAATGCTGACTCCTTCGGAACATTGTGAAATGGGATTACATTTTTAAGATGCTCAGCCCGTTCTAAAACTCGCTCGCTGGGATCGAGAGAGGAGTCCTGCAGCGCTCCCGAATCCTGAAGCTTTATCGTCCCTTTCATACCCTGCTTAGTGTTTACGATGCAGGCCTGCTGAAACCTTCTATCTACCCATTGCTTTGCAAAAGGTCTTTCCGGGTGCTTGTATGCGGTAACTAAAAAGATAACAGCACTCACAGAAAGGCTGCATAACTCTGTAATGCTCTGCATACTCTGAATATATTCTGTATTGGAAATGCATTAATGGAATATGTGTAGAAAGTAAAAGCAATCTTTTTTGACCACTAAAAACAGAGCCCTGCATCAAGCATTTTGTTACAGGATCCAGACAAACCCATCCACTTGACTTCACTCAGTATTTAAGCCCCTAAGAACAAAAGTGATCCAACTATATATTTGTCTTTTCTAAGTTCTAATCTTCAGTAGATTCCTAAGTGGTCAATCTGTTTAGTGCAATAATGGATTAATTTAGCAGAGTTCCAATATTATACAATTGGTGGGGCTTATGTTCCATACTTCAAGAACGCATGAAGTTCTCAGTGCAACAGAGGTTCATGATGAAAAATGAAAAATGAAAAAAAAAAAAAAAGTTGGGCCACTCTTGTTCTAAGGGGCTCATTTATCATTTGAAGTATGTACTGCCCCCTCACCCTTAACTACTGATCATGGCAGACTGTGCCTCCATGCTTATATTGGACTTTGGCTTCTAGTGCTGTTTGTCTACAGCTAAGCTTCTTACCTGCGCTCCGCAGGTTAATTATTTGGAATGCATCGTTTTGCATTCGCGGATTAAAATGCCTATGAAGCGAGTGCATTGCTGATTGGCTAAGCCATCCCTGAAGTTGAAGTCTGTATTTCTTTTGAGCTCCCTGGCTTTGATGGATTTATTGAACACGATGTTCCCTTCAGGAATGGTGTGATGATTTGAAGCTAATGGAAACTGGCTCAAGAGAGAGGGAGAAACAGACCGAGAGAGGGAGAGAGGAGAAGTATGGGGCTGTTGGAGCATATCTCTGCTCTCCACACAATTTGTGTTATTTTTCTGGTGAGGACTTCACTCGAACTCTCCGAACCAAAAACCTTCTGTGGGAAAACAGCTGGTTGGCATAGCAACTGTATTGGCTGCTTTTTAATTCTAATCTGCAAGGGCTGTTAAAAGTACGGTAAGGACAGGAAATTTGTTCCTTTTGAATGACAATTTTTTATGCACCTGTAATTTGTGCATAAATCGTTTTCATTCACGTCTGTTGACAGACACATGGGCACACATACATACACACACACACACACACAGCTTGGTGCTCTGGTGGCACATTTGAAATTGAACAAACAATGTCCCATTATTTTTGCTCCCCTAGGTAGCAAAATTGGTTGTAAAACTTAAAACTGCATGACTGCTATAATTCCCAACATGAATTCCTTTGAATGCTTTGAAGCACGATGAAATTAAAGATGGTATTACACTGTATATAGGCCCCTTGTTCTCTTCAGATCCATAATTGTGGGCATTGAAGCGCCACATGCGGAATCGCTTATATTCACCTCGCATAGAACCTTCCAGCATCTGGAATTCTGCAGAAGTGATGGGGCAACATTATTCCTGGAGAATTTACAGCAATCACTGACTTGCTGATCAAGATGGAGAACTCTGGCTTTATTCTGGAATTTTCTGATATTACTTGAGAATTTCCCCCTTTCAAAGACTGAGACCTCATCTTAGGCAGGCTAACCATAAATTTTGTATAAAATATTATTGTCAACTATTTTGATCACCCATCTGATCCCGAGACTAGTGTTAAAATTGGATCATCAGTGGATGTTTGCTGAAGGTAAATTTTACGCAGATCTTTGGAATTATTTTTCAATGTTGAGCAGTTCTCGAGGTCATGTAGTGGAGACAGAATCTGGGGTTTTTTACACACCGCTGTCGCTGTGCAACTTCTAGGACCTGATATTGAGCAAATTCAAAAATGCTTTGCAGCTCATTCATTTCTTTTTTAAGTTTAGTCAATTTTCCATCTTTTGAAATGTACTTTTTTTAGAGGTGGGAAATGGGGCTGGCCTGGGCTGAATGGCCAGTTCTCTCTGTTGAGTTGTGTTCGAAAACCACTTGGACGTTTCCCAGGACCTGGTTTGGTAACTCAGTCAAGCAGATATAACAAATGCAATCAGCTATTAGGCCATGCAGTCCTGTGTCCTGTTAGCTCTAAAACTGAGGTATTGGGGATGTTACATGTTTGGTCCATCACCGATGATTCTGGAATTAAGACTGAAGGAAGCCGATATAATCGGGAAAATTTGTGGGAATATGAATGGGAGGCACTTCAGCTGCTAAATGCCCCTGTGATTGTAATATTTTAGCTGATGCTGGGCAGATTTACTTCAGTACGTGGAAAAGACAGGCATTGCAGGATGATGCATGGTGATGGTAATTTTTTTTTTGCCAAGTTGTGACAGCGGTGTGTTTCAGGTGACATTTGAAAGTGAAAAGGGGGACAGTGATAAGTAGTGTAGGACCTCTAGGGTCCTGGACTGTTGACGTCTTGTGCACTGAATCAAATAAATTGTGCGGACATTGTAAACATAGCATAGGCTGATAAGCGGGCTATATCAAGCACTCTAACACCTTGATAAACTTGTGTGGTCATTTGCCAGTGACTGCAAACATTATGTAATGCAAAAACAGTTGCTTTTTCTCAGTTGCGGGGTCTTCCCTGGTTAGCATTTGCAGCACGTCTACATTGCAGCAGCTACGGTGTCCTGAGGCAACCAAAACAGTAGAGAAGTTCCCGAAGTGTGAAATGTTCCCCGAAATCTGCTGGTGCAGGTTGAGCTTTTGGAAAGCCTTAACATTTGAATATTTCCCCTCTTGGCTATCGAGGGAAAAAAAATGTTGTGGAATTAAAAATGTAGTGATGTAGTAGAACTTGATTGCATATCTTGAGGCTTTAAGATCTAAAGAGCTAATTATATGGAAGAATCATGTTTTTAATTATTTTTTTTCCTCTAGTCTATGACTCTAGTACAATGAGTTTATCTATAACAATCTGTGTTTAGTCAAAGTCTGCGAGTTTTACTTAATAAATGTCAATTGTGTCCCGTGGAGCAGCCGATTCAAATGAACAAGCCATTGTCTTGTTGACCTCAGTCAGTGGTTCACAGATTTCACAGCTCATTTGGGATGGGATTTGACTGAAGTATACAAAGTAGAGCTGTGTTTAAACCTTGAAAGATGCAGAAACTTAAATTCAGAATACAGTTAAAGATCTATACTGTCTAGACATTGCGAAAATTGGTAGCCTTTCAACCGATACTAAATGCCATAGCAAATAAAACACAATGTGACCATAGATATGGAGGTGGTTTATGCATGCGCTGACACTGTGAGCATGGTCAGGGTTAAGCAAGGTACTCGGTCTCTAAACCGACCAGGATCTCTCTGGCTGTCATTTTGGATAAGATGTTTTTTTTATTATTATTTTATTTATTTTATTTTTCTGTGCTTGGGGATTCGGAGGAGTAGATAAATCATTTCCTGTGTGGCAGTGTCAGATGCTTTTGAGATCTGTCATTTATAAATGATTTCTGCTGGCTCCACGCTGTGAACTGAATGCTGAATGTGGATGCGAAAGGACCGAGTCCTTGTCCTTTCAATACGCAATGCATCCATTAAATTACAAGTGTATTTTTTCTGCCGTTTTGCATTTTTAAATTCCGTTCAAGTTTAATAAAATGAATTAAATGTTTGACTTATGCATTTATTTGTGTATTTTCTTACTTTATGTTGTGTGTATGTGTGTAGAGGAGGGTGATGGTTTGGGTCGCCGGACTGGCAGCCTGTGTAAATAATCTAGCGTGCTCGGATGTCTCTTTAAAGCAGAACTGCAGTGTTGATGTGCCCTCGAGCCGATATGGTAAGGACCATTTCCACCTCTGCGGCAGGGCGCTTGACCAAACACGCGTGCGGGAGAGCCGCAGACGCGTCGAATTAAACCCGCTCCTGCGGCTGCTGTCGCAATTTGGTAGCTCCCAGTCTGTGGCGAAAGAGGAGCAACTTATTAGTCTTATTTTACTAGAGTTAACAACTGGGCGCATCTTTGGCAAATGCCATGTTGTAATTAATATTTTCCCCTTTTTTATTTCATCTGCAGAACGCAGTGGCTGTCGCTTCTATCCAATTACCGCTGGTTGGTTCTCCTAGCTCCCCTGCGTTGCAATCTGTTGATAACTCCACTTGCAAGCTGCAGTTTATTGTCTTTCGAAATGGGAAACTCTTTCCTTGCACAGGGAATTCGTCAAATCTCGCAGATGATGGGAAACGTAGGAGTGTTTCGACACCAGTTGCTTTCACGAAATTAGGTAAGAGATCATTTTCCTCTGTTTACAATGCCTGTGAAGTAAAGAGATGTCGCGATGTCCGCAGTTGTTGAAAGCTGCAATTTAAGTAATGCGAAAATGCTTGCGTGAAAAGATGAAATGGTTACTGAATCCATTTGGAGTCTGGGTTCATCTATGGTCAGCTTTCGTTGCAGTGTTGCGAACGTTTCATGCGTAATTATGAAGTGTTGTTTTGACTCTCATCTGCATTGTTTCCAAAAAATTATAGAGCACCGTTTTTTTCAACTGACTCGTTTTTTTCATGCCGAATGCGATTCTTTTTTTCCTTTTGTTTCTTTTGCTTTTGCTGAATGGTACATTACAATGTACGTCATTTTCATTATTGTCTGATCAGCGGCGGCGAGGTAGACATTTAATCTGTCAAATTCTATATATTAGTATTACGTAAATTATACCACAGTTCACATTGAGGGACCGTCTATACGCGACACTATAGTTGAAATACTCTATAGGCTACTCTTTATATTATTGAAATAATAAAAAGGTCTGCGTTTTCAAGCATTCATTTGTATTCAGTAATGGATTGTTGCCGAAATCAATGGTTACGCGTAGCCTATACGGTCATGCGCGCGTACATACGCACATACTGAAACTGAGAGAAGGGAGAGACCACTTCAGTCCTCTCGGCTATTCATCACTTAGCTGACCAGGGCTTTATTCAGCGCAAATTGTTTTCTTTTTTTAGGATTCGTGCTCCGTTCGTGATGTAGCACTTAAGGCTCTTCCACTTCGTCTCCCTGATTCAATTTGTTGCTTCTGCAGATGGGTGCAGCGGAGGGAGCTGGAGTCTCTCCCAGTCCGTTACTGTTGCCCTCCGGCACTTCGCGCTGGGTGTAGACCCAACTGCAGCCTATTGGGATTTTGACCTTCTAGATGGACACGGGGGCTGGAGGGCAGAAGGGTGCCACATAACGGGCTCTTTTGGCAATACCACTACCATTCATTGCACGCACCACAATAACTTTGCAGTTCTGATGGTGAGTACAGTCCCTGGAGAGGGGCGGCGGTCCGCTTCTCGCAGCTTTCTCTTTTCTTTTTGCTTTTTCATTTGTTCTTTTTCCCCCTTTCACCGCGTTTCAACTGGGATAATGTCCGTTTCATGTTGCCTGTCACTGACTGAAAATCTCACGTGTTCGTCGGAGTTATAATTTTAAAGCTGGGTTCATTTAATTTTAATTAACTGCAGTGTGACATAGACTGCGCTGTGTATGGCGTTTTGTACAAAAAGTCTGAGGTGTATGGCTGATGGAATGCATTGACTCTTATTTACCTTTGCTTCGTCAAAGCGCAGTTGATTAAGATATTTTTCGTTCCCATTTTTTAAAACAATAATATCGTTTTCCTCTTGAGAACTATCTCCTGATAAGTGTACCCCTGCGTGCGCATGTGGTGTACCAATTAGTTTCAGTTTACCGCAATGGTGAATATTAAAGGAAGCAACTCTGTTTATCGTTATGTTCTTGGTTTTATTGCGGCTTTAAAACGCGTTTCACTCCTCTAGATTTTGTATCGTCCCCACTGGCGTCAAACTGTCCAAATGAATACCAGGACGATTGTGGTTTAACTGCACAAAACGTCTGTGTCGCTCCTTCGTGGCGCTGCATCTGAGATGGTGTGGACAGGATGTTTACTGTGCGGGGAGGGCGGCTCAACTGGGAGGTCTTTTCTTGGCATTGGATGTGACTAACAGGATTATTGCCGGTTTAATGACGGCATTTTGTTGTTTTTTGGTTGTTCACATATCCACCGTATTTATGAAAAAAAAATTTTTAAGAATGAAATTCTGAATAATTTTGAGAGAGAGTGGCGACAGAAGGAACTTGAAATGAGGAGACGCGTGCGCTGAATGTCAATCTGCGATTGTCAGATGGAGCGCAGCTGTCAGCCAGTCATTGCGTGGATGCAATGCAATGTGTGTGATGTGTGTGCATTCAATACCCCTCCTGATAAGAATCGTGCTTTGCGTCGTGCTGCAGGAGCTGTCAGGGCAGTTGTTGCTGTTGTCGGTACTTGTCTTGCGCGCCAGTGCACCGGATGGAAGTTACAACGAATTTGAGCATCGACATGTTTTGCGTTTTGGGCGCCGTGATTTAAGACTAATTATATTTCTCATTGAGTTTAACTGAGTAAATGAGTACTTAGTTTCGCAGTTTAGACCCTAATCTCTCGACAGGGCATTTTCGCTTATTTCTCAGCAGCTGTTTATAGTCAGACTGTAAAATCCAGAAGGGAAATGGGTCGAGATTTAGTAAAAGGTGGCAGAATGAGCTTGATGGTGGCACAAAGATTTTTTTATTTGCGTTGATTTTGGCTGGCAAGTCTGTATGATTAGCACTTGCATCTCACAACATGATGCAATGAGTGCGATCTAACTCTGCCTAGTGCTCTACTCTGCCTAGTGCTCGGTTTTTCTATTTTGCTAGTCAATTCTTGTGTGAATTGCAAGTAGCAAATGCTCATAATGGGTTTACACTATATTATGTACAGTTGTAAGCAAAAGTTTGGGCACCCCTGATGAAAATTTTTGTTACTGAGAGTAGTTAAACAAGTAGAAGATGAACTCATCTCCGAATGTCATAAATTGAAAGATTCAACACTTTTTTGGACATTTTAAGCAGTATTTGTGTATTACTTGTTTCGTACAATGCTAGAGCAAATAAAAGGAAATGAGCACCGTGCAGAAGTTTGGGCACCTCAGAAGATTTGAGCGCTCGGGTAACTTTGACTATGGCCTCAGATCATATTTAGCTTGTTAGGGCTGTGGCTTGTTCACAATCATCATTAGGAAAGACCAGGTGATGCAAATTTTGAAGTTTATAAATACCCAGACTCCTCAAACCTTGGCCCAACAATCAGAAGCCATATTGTCTTCTAACCTGCTGTCTAGCTCTCTGAAAATGAAGATAATTAATACCCACAAAGCAAGAGGAGGCTATATGAAGATAGCAAATGTTTTTAGGTTGCGATTTCCTCAGTTTATAGTATAATTAAGAAATGACAGTCAACAGAAACCGTGGAGGTCAACTTGAGGCATGGAAGACCAAGAAAATGTCATAAGAAAACTGCTCATTGGATTACTAGAAAGGTAAAACAAAACATCTGTTTGACAACAAAAGACCTTCAGCAAGATTTAGCACACCATTGAGTCATGGTGCACAGCCCTACAGTTCAGCGACACTCGCTCAAATATGACCTTCATGGAAGAGTCATGAGAAAGAGACCTTTCCTGCACCCTCACCATGAAATTCAGCATCAGAAGGTTGTTTAGGAACATCTGAACAAGACTGATGCATTTAGGAAACAAGTCCTGTCGACTGATGAAGTTAAAATAGATGTCGTTGGCTGCAATGAGCAGAGGTATGTTTGGAGAAAAAAGGATGCTGAATTTCATAAAAAGAACACCTCTCCAACTGTCAAGCACATGGTTGGATCGATCCTGCTTTAGGCTGTTGCAGCCAGTGGCACAGGGAACATGTCACTGGTCAAAGGAAGAATGGATTCAATTAAATTTCAGGAAATTCCGGAAGCAAACATCCTACCATCTGTGAAAAAGCTGAAGATAAAAAGAGGATGGCTTCCACAACAGGATAATGATCCTAAACGCACCTCACAATCCACAACTGACTACCTCAAGAGGTGCAAGTCGAAGGTTTCACCATCGCCCTCAAGGTCTCCTACGTCAACATCATTGAAAATCTGTGGATGGACCTCAGAGGAGCAGTGCATGCAGGGCAGCCAAAGAATCTCACAAAACTAGAAGCCTCTGGTGAAGAATAATGGGCAAAATGCCCCAAACCAGAATTCAAAAACTCGTAGCTGCCACCAAAAAGTGTTCACAAGCTGTGATGCTTGCCAAAGGGAGTGTTACTTAGCACTGACCATGCAGGGTGCCCAAACTTTTGTTTGGACCATTTTCCTTTTTTGCCATTTTGAAACTGTAAAAGGATAGAAATGAAAAGGTAATCTTGCTTAAAATATAAAGGAAGTATGTCCTCTTTAACTCTGTGCCTTTTGGAGAGCAGTCATCTTTTACTCGCTTAGCTATTCACAGTAACAGAAATTTTGATCTGGGGTGCCCAAACTTATGCATACGACTGTACTTGCTCCCTATCAGGCCTTTGGGCGCCATTTTTCCCTAGTGTGTGGGTCTTAACTTTTTTTTTTTGTTGTATAGCATGTTATGTTATTTCCTGTAGGCATGGAGTCTGCGCAGTTGGAACAGAACCACTGGTGCAGAAAGATGATTATGAAATTTAGCTAATCTGTAACGATGTGAATTACTTGGACTTACTGCCCGTTACAGGGTTAGTACAGGAAGGCAGTAGAAGGATGATCAGATGGACAGTGAAGAAAACATCAGTTCTTTGGAAGGACGATCTCTGACACTCTGTAATCTCGGTTCACAGAGATTAAGTCCCCTTTTCAGCAATGCGTGGAGATAATTAGCTGGCAAATAGCACAACAGACTGCAAGATTTATCCTCAGGGGGGTTTGCTGCAAGCACTCAAATGATGTGTGTTTTATTTGGCTTTGGTTTGGCTGCCTTCATTCACAATGTCTCCTAGGTCTCAAGCCCTACTGGCTGCCTAAGGTTCATTTGTTTATGGTACCTGTTGGATGATGACGACACAGAGCTGGGGAAGTGGGCACACCCCTTTGTAAACAACATGTTTCTGAACACGTTCGGCATGTGCTTGTCATCTGAGCTGAAAAAGAGCATGTATTTCGGTTGTGACCTGTGGTGATGATGTTGTCGTATTTCGGTTGTGACCTGTGGTGATGATGTTGTTGTATTTCGGTTGTGACCTGTGGTGATGATGTTGTCGTATTTCGGTTGTGACCTGTGGTGATGATGATGTCGTATTTCGGTTGTGACCTGTCGTGATGATGTTGTCGTATTTCGGTTGTGACCTTTCGTGATGATGTTGTCGTATTTCGGTTGTGACCTGTCGTGATGATGTTGTCGTATTTCGGTTGTGACCTGTTGTGATGATATGGTCGTATTTCGGTTGTGACCTCTGGTGATGATGTTGCTGTATTTCGGTTGTGACCTCTGGTGATGATGTTGCCGTATTTCGGTTGTGGCCTCTGGTGATGATGTTGCCGTATCTCGGTTGTGACCTCTGGTGATGATGTTGCCGTATCTCGGTTGTGACCTCTGGTGATGATGTTGCCGTATCTCGGTTGTGACCTCTGGTGATGATGTTGCCGTATCTCGGTTGTGACCTCTGGTGATGATGTTGCCGTATCTCGGTTGTGACCTCTGGTGATGATGTTGCCGTATTTCGCTTGTGACCTCTGGTGATGATATTGCCGTATTTCGCTTGTGACCTGTGGTGATGATGTTGTCGTATTTCGGTTGTGACCTGTGGTGATGATGTTGTCGTATTTCCGTTGTGACCTGTGGTAATGATGTTGTCCAGAGCCTGGTGCTCAAATCCCAGTCCTGCAAGGATGAGAACTGCTAGTTTTCCACATGACCTTTACCTTTTAGCCAAATGTGTAAGCAATCAGGTCAGTCAGATGCACTATACGTTCATTTACTTACCTTCGATAAAATAAAATTTAGGCTGGATTTAGATTCAAGGTCTGGATTTGAAGAGCACATTCATCATCAAACGTAGAGATTTATTGTTTCAGCTTGGCCAGTGCTGGTGGAGTAGCTATATAAGGTTCTTGTCTTTTAGACCAAGGGATGCAACCCCTGACTGACTGACTGACGGACGGACGAACGGACATAGCTTGGTTTTATTAATTTAACTTGTATTTATTAACTTATTTTTGTTTGTGGGATTACATAATTGGTACCAAACAAATTTAAAATCTTGATTTAATATGATGTGATATTTGATTTTAGGTTGATGGACAGGCAACGTAAGTATTAATAATTGAAGTGACCTGAAGGCTAGAGGCTGGGCTTCATCTTGCTTTGGATGTCTGATTAGGTTACTGACCTTGTGTGATTTAACATTTTGGGGTTTGTTGGCCTATGTTGAGGTCCATCTTGAAGTTTGTTTGGATAGTTGTGACTGTATGTCATTAGTGTTTGAGGTGTATTTAGATTTGTTTTGTGTTCTTGAATATTTGCTTTGCGTAGACGTCAGCCTTGTTTAGGCCTGTTTGCTGTTGGGAAAGGATGGTTTATAAATCTGTAGTCATATGCCATGAAAATTGTCTGACCTCTGCACTGAAAAGAGGATTAAAAAAAATCTGTTATTGCCATCTTGACCACAGTCCAGAGTTTGCTGGGGTTTCCTGGGGTTAACTGATGCAGTTAATGTCGAGGCGAAGAACCCTTCGACACTGACACCGTTCGACACCATTCCGCTCCGTAACCCCCTTCATCCGAAACCGGCGTCACTCACTGCATTGTAAGACTCGTGCTTTTGTGAAAGCGCACACTTCTCTGGTGCGACTGTCGCAATCGCCTCCTGCTTGCATTCGAAGTAAAGTGTTGCTGAGTTTCAAAGCATTAAAAATGTGGGCCCTACGCGCAGAATCTCTCCAGCGCAGCAGCGTTTCAGAACCATGGACAGATCCACTCTAAAGTCTGTGGTGATTTCTCACTTTGTGTTCTTGTATAACAGAGGGAGTCCAGCTGAATCTTTTTTGCTAGGAAAATATTTCTCTCTCCTCTCAAATACTCTTTATATGATATCAAAGAAGAAGAATGGGAGAAGGCCTTAGGATTTGGCCAGGACTTTATACTGCAAGGCAATTATTCTCATTTATAGCGGTGCTTAATTAGTCATGCACACATTGACAGGGCTATCAGAACCTAGGAACAATTGGCTTAGGATAGGAATTGAGGCAGTCGGCATTTGCTGCCTGGTTTAAAGCGCTTCGGTAATTGAAGTGAGGCTGTGTGACGCGGAAAAAATAGTACCTAAATGGCAGTTTTTTTTTCCTTTATAGATGACGTGATAATGGTCTGACAGTCTGGTGTTGCTTGGATGGAACGGCCGTCTGTCTTTGCAGAACATTTCATGATTTGTCGATGTTCCATTAGCCTTTTGGATATCTGACTGCTCGCATTCATTTGATTCAAGTTTGTGCCATTATGGGCTATGGCCAAAGATGGCTGCTTTCTCTTGCATTATGAAATGCCACACCTACATGCACCGGACTACTTTACATAGTGCTTGTCTGGGCCTTTTCATTCATAAGTGGCATTTATTGCAGGTTGTACCTACAGTGTGTTACCCTGAATGGCGTAAGTGATTGATTATAGTTCATGCACTTTACCGGATTTCTATTTGTTGATTTGTTTGTTTTGATGCACTGATGCGTTGTATTCGGATGACTGTACTGTAGTGTGCAGAAAACATTTGAATCTTTCAGCCTGTACTTACCTGCAAATATTTAGCGTAGATCTTTCCCGAGTGCTGCTTCTGAATTATTTACAGCTAAGCACCTTGGTTTTTAAAAAGCAAAGTACTTAACTTAGTGAACCATCCATTTCTACTTTATGTGATGTTATGTATTGGATTTGCGGCCAGGAGTTTAGTGTTTTTCGATGTATACCTGATTGGTAGCTTCTCTTCAGTTGTTTTGAATACCTGCGTGTGTACAAGCATGTACCTGGATGCTGGACTGCTGTGGACGGCTCTGCCCTCTGAATGTGGAATGCCTTTATTTATTTATGTCTTTTTGCCTCGTCTTGTATAGAAGTGTTTTTCTCCTGTTCTGCATGTTCACCCATCCATCCATCTATTCTATATCTAACCTCCGTACTGAGGGTGGTGGGGGTGCTGAAGGCTATCCCAGCAGGCATTGGGTGGGGGTCAGGAAACCCGCTGCGGAGGCAGCTGATCTGTCTCAGTGTAGAGTATATCGTTTGCCTTCACACTAACACCGAGGGGCATGTTAGTCTCTTCACTGAACTTAACCTGCGTTTTTCTGTGGCAGCTGGATACCATCTGCTGGAAGCAGATCATCTCGGCAGTCAATCGACGTCGGCGTTTATTGGAGTGAAGGGACAATAGTGAAGTTCCTGTTCCTGGAGTGCGCACCCCTGCATGCTTTAGATGTCGTTCTGCTCAAATACGCCCGTCTCAAGCCACTGCTTCATCATAAAGCCCTTGAGAAGCTGAAATTATTAGAATCGTGTGTGGTAGAGCTGAGATACTGCTGAGACACGCAGGACTGTGGTTCTGTGGGAGCAGGGTGCTCTACTTCTGGTTTGGCGGATGGCCACACGTGATTTTCCTTTTATCAGAAACGGTTTTCTTTATTCTCCTCACAATTCTGAAATGTAGAGACGGATGTCAACCCATAGAGAGCTAAATGCAGCTATTGTTGCTCAATGATATAGGTTCTCAACAGCTTTGAGTTTGACATCTTATCGTGTGGCAACCTGTTTAAAAGAGCTGCGGGAGTTTTTTAAAACGAGTCACCACATGATAGGTTTTCAAAAGCGCAAGATAATTAAATATATATATATTTTAAATTTATTTCAGTGCTGCACATGCTAAGGAAGGTGTTAAAGTTGTAGTAATTATCACACTTCCAAACAGTGCGAGAGTCTTGCCATTTTTTTATCCACTCATCTAGTGCTTCTCGTTTGAGTTCTTTCTGCTGACGGAGGAAATGCTTTTACAGGTACTGTGTGTGTGTGTGTGTGTGTGTGTGTGTGTGTGTGTGTGTGTGTGTGTGTGTGTGTGTGTGTGTGTGTGTGTGTGTGTGTGTGTGTGTGTGTGTGTCATGAATGGTTCCCACTGAAGTTATCAGAGCTGCTCCACTTAATCACGGTCTCATTCATAACCTTTATTTTCAGTCGGCTGAATCACTCGCTGCATTAACCCCAAGAGTGCTGCAATAAATGTAAAAAATATATAAATTTGATTATCTTGTGCGGGGAGCTCTTTTAAACAAGTCGCCACATGATAGGTTCTCAACAGCTTTGATTTTGATATCTTGCATCATTGAGTTCCAATAGCTGCATGTAGTGCTGTATGGGTAAATGAGCCTGTGCTTTGGGTTTCCGCTTATGTTTTAACCTGTACTGCTTAAATCGGAGACACTACATACACATCAGTGGTTGTGCATCTGCTTCTATTAGTTTTATTTGTTCCTGACCTTTAGTCCGCATTACACTGGCCATTTACACATTAACGCTTCCGCTGCGAGTACATTGTATTTTCTCAGTTATTTGTCTCGGTTTGTGTTTATTGTTTAACACATTCAGTCTTTATTCGCTGGTCTTTATTTGCATATCCTGTGCACATTGTAAGTGATTGTTTATCACCTCGTAATATGAGCTCTTAGGTCTTTGCTCCTGCTTTTTTTATGGTAATTTAACACAAAGCCTGCTGTGTTGCGTTTCATTGTGACTGATTAAGTCTCTCGCTGCATTTATTTCCGATCACGAGTTCGTACATTCATTGTGGATTTCACGACAAAAGGAGTTTTTGACTGCTTTAAAGTATGTAATTGATGAGTTGTTGTGGGTGGGCTTGCCTCATCACGTGCCCACGCACAATGTCACGCCAATGGTAGTTAACTTTGATTTGTATTTGCAACTTCTGTTGCTGTTATGAATTATTCATTAGTGCTGTGTTTGGATCTCTGAGTGGAGTGGAGCTAAATCACTTTGGGGTTGCAGGATTCAGTCTTGGCAGCGACGGAGTCTCCGTGCCCTAGACGCAGTGCTCAGATCCAAAATTGTTAAAGTGAATGCATTTTGTCATGATTTTACTTTTCCTTGCATCTGGCCATAAATAAATAATGCAAGTTGGCAAACATTTGGCTGTTTGCTTGTAGATAAGTCAGCTCTGTTGTATTTTAACAGATGGGCCATATTACCCATGTGACAGAAAGACGTTTGTACGAGCTCTGTGTACGAGGCAAACGGCTCACTTTGCTGGTCAAACACAAAGTGCTCCAGCTGGATCTATCATCCTCTTCCATCTGACACATTGTACATCCAAATCAAATCCATTTAACCAATTTAGCCCAGGACCTTTCATTCAGATGGATTAAGTGTTGTGAGTCTCTCTCAGCAGAGGTTCCTGGCAGGGCTACCTAATTAACTCAGGGGGCAAATTGCTGGAAATGCATTGTGTCGGAATGTAATTTTAGAAGGTGACGTTATGCTACGTGTGCTGGCTGACACTGTTGGAGCTTGAGCTAGGACCACAGTGAGGGTACTTGCAATGATACGACTATAGTAATTTTTCCATATCATTAAAAAAAAGTCGCCCTTGGGAAAGTCAAATTGAACATGAAGTCAATAGTCGAGTACGTTCATGTTTCTCCTCGTTATTCATACCTTCTGTGACTTTGTAAATACTCTTGTCCCCGTTACATGTTAATGTTGATTAGCTGACGTTCAGTCCCTGCTGTCTGTCATTCTGGATTCATTTTGATTGGATGACTCTCATTCTACATTCACTGTCGTTGGCTGTAATTGCTCCATGAGTGTGGTTATTGTTGTAAGGGAATAGCAGACAGCTGCTAAAGCAGTGCGTATTTAAATCTTCCTCCTGGGTGTATTATTCACCGCTTCGCAGCCTATTTCCATCCGCTAACAATTTGCCCTAATGCAGATTGTTTACCCGCTGAATAATAAATTCTGACTTTATAATTTTTCCATTAGGTTGAGGCATCAAGAACATTTACTCTGCTGTGGTCAGCACTTGCGGCTGGCGGTTTTCCTGATGTATAAAGATATTTTCTGCAATTTTCCCCTAAACTGTATTACTTAAAGATATTATAATTCAAATGATGGATGTACTTCTGCCAAGCAACCAGCTCATTAGTGTGTGAAGAAAGTTTATGCCGGCAGAGAGAGTTGTGAATGCCAGTGGATATTAAGCTTGTTTGACTTGCAGAGCAGTGTGTGAACACTACCGTTTGCTAACCATCATGACTCAAGGTTACCTGTTAGATCTGTTGTTCTTACTTAACAATAATGCAGTGAGTGGAGCACTTATAGCCTGTTGTGTTTGGCGGTAATTGGCTGTTATTGAAAGCTTCATAGATGTTGAATGTAGGGCTAGTGTGACCTTAACTGTTGACCTGCAGGCCACACAGGTCATGTCCATAATGATGGTGTCCCATAATGTACACATATACAAAGCCCCCCCCAACACACACACACACACACACATGCACACACACGCGCGCACACACACACACACACACACACACACACACACACACACACACACTATTTGAATGTTTTGAAAATCAATAAAAAGTTGATGACAAAACAAAAAAAAAAAACATAAACAGTGCGGTTTGTGAAAATTTGAACATTTAGTACGTATAAAAATGGTTGTAATTCACAGAAAAATCACAGAAAATGAATATAATATCCATCAAATGAAAGCTGGCAGTTTGCGCTTCAACGTAATATTGACTGTTTAATTTCAATATGCAGGAGTACAGAGACAAAATGCAAACCAGTTGAGTTATATTATTATTGATAACTTCATACAGATTGTGCGTCATAATCGGTTTACGACATACAGACTTCGTGTTTTTATTTGTATACCTACATACAGAATGAGCATTATTATCCATATACTACATACAGACTGTGCGTTATTTCCTGTATGTTACATGCAGACGCTGTTATTATTCATACACGACATACAGACTGCTCGTTATTATCCGCAACTACAGACATACTACATACAGACTGTCATGTGCAGTATGTGACCTGTGTAATCATCACTTGACTGTAACTGTGTGGACTGAGCTGAGCCTTGCAAAAGATTTTGGAAGGTTTTCTGGCCTTTTGCAAAGCTGTTGCAAGGTTCCCTCTATTTCAACTGCCGCTGCTTACTTTCAGTTTAGCTGGGCCTCACTGAGCGCGTGCAGTGGAGATGGTGGCCAAAGAGATGGCAGGGCAGTCTCTGCTGCTATAAAAACAGCTATGCCATGCCCGCCGGCCACCCTCCCACCCAGCTCTACTGCATGTTGGCATGAGGCTCTCCTGATTTGCTGAATGTGCTGTAATGGTAATGGCGCCATCCAATTGCCTTCAACCTATCTGCCTCTCAGCCAACAAGGGCCTGACTGAGGTATCCCCTCCAAAGCACCACACAAAATTCACCGTTTACCTGCTAACCTATCATTTCTACTTGCACTATGAAGAGTAGGATTTTTTCTATCAGTCATCGAAGTGATACTTGTATAGCGCATTTTGCTAAGATCTGGCGCTTTACAGACAGCCCTGGCCTCACCCCTATTAGAGCAAGCCTGTGGTAACAGTCACAGGAAAAATCCCCCGGGTTGCAATTTGAAAGATACCCTGTGAAGAGTCAGATTCCGGGTGTTAGTGTTCAAGTCAAAATCTCAAACTTTTGTAGCACTGTGGTTACTAAAGTAACCAAACCCGCCCACCACCCTTATCAGGCAAAGAGGACAAGGATCATGCCACAAAGAGTTAAGCACTGGAACTTTAATTGTAATTTACTGCGGTTGTTGTGAGGTCAGTAATGGAACTTTTAGTTGAGAACTACTGCTCACACTCTTATGATCTCACCTCTTAAACTGTTCGAAGAAACACCACTCACACTGTACCTGTCAGGTTCATTAAGGCCTTGTAGCCCAAGTAAAGTGTCATTTAGGGCTTGTTTAGGGCAATATGTACATTTATAATGCATGTTACTAGCATGTGACCAACCTTAAGCCCTGAGCCAGTCCTAAGTATGTGTATTTTTTTTAAATCCAACCTTAACAAATGGCAGCAGGTTTCCTCTAAATGTGCAGTCTGCACACGGCAAGTTTGTGCCCTGCGTTGTTATGGTCATCAAGACTTTGGCCAGTTGCCACCGTCTTACGTTCGCAGTTTATCACCGAATTACTCGAGTCATTTATGTATCTTGAGCGTTCCAGTTTTTTAAATTTGTTATCAGTCATAGAAAAAAACATTGTTCAAATGTGTGGACAGTGATCATGGCGGGAAAACTGACGACTGGTTTTCCCTTGTGAGTATAGGCAGGTAGTCCCACCTCGTGGGTTTGTTCGTTTAAAGCTGAAACGGTCATGCTTTGGAAGGCGAGCAATAACATTGGCCAACATCTGCTTCAAGCACCATCACATTGGCTGTGTCCACATTTCCCACAATGCTCCCTGAGGTGCAGTCTCTGACCCTGGCAGCTGCCAGGCGTGGAGTCGCCCTTACCCTGACCACAGGGCACAGAGACTGAATGGTTGTGCTTATAATAGAGCTTGACAGTGTTTAGCTCCTTGTTTCTGCCTGCAGACACAGGTCTGGTTTATTGTGAACCTCAGGTGTCAGGAGGGAGGTGTATTGAGTTAAACGCTGCTCAGGCAGGGTGATCTAAAGCCTCAGACTGAAGGGAATGTGAGCCGGTGGGAATTCAGGCATGCATGCGCACACGTGCACAGATGTGGACATACAGGTCTTCTCACATACCGATGCAGCATACGCGCTCGCATACACACACACACTCCTAAGACATGCATACAGGTGGACACCCTCATGCACCTACACACAAGCGGACTCTTACGCACACAGATGAACGCAAACATGACTGTCCTCTCATCACATTGAAACACATGCTCATGCGTACATACACACACGTACGCCAGTACTCTTTCAAAATTCACACACAGCCCGTATTCTCATACACGTACAGACGTAGACACGCACACAAGCGCACTTACTTACTTGTGTGCTGCCAACACACATACACACACAATTTGAAAGCGCATTGCGTATAACAGTACTAACTGTGACCTTTATAACAGGCTTAGATGGCGGCACCATTTTATCAAGCACTTCATTACAGCGTTGACCACTGCCCCTCCACAGGTGAATTATACATAATAATCGGGCCGCGGACCGGAGGATGAGGATGCTCCTGTGTGAGGGAGAGAATGTGTCTGTAAATTCAGCCGCTTAACCTCGTTATGGATGACAGGAAGTGCTGATTTGTTCCTGTACTCGGGTGGTGATGCTGAGTGAGTCGGAGGAGTTGATTTGTTATCAGAAAGCTGCGGGTTTAAATCATAGGTTGAGTGGTACTACCGTTCCCATCAGCAGTGTGCTTACCTGGAATTACCTCTGCAAATGGATAACATTATGAACAGAAAGCATGTAAACATGCAGCTCTTGCTGACAGTTTTATGCTAGAGTGGGAGTGGGAGTAGTGCAAGGCACACCAGTTGAAATTAATTTGAATGGTAAACTGGAATGTTTATTAGATTTTTTTTTTTTTTGTATTTTAGTTGTACAGGGTGGAGAAGCAAAACTTGCACTGACATTTAAAGTACAAACAATCCCACAACCACTCCCCTGAATCGTGTGCACCTGTTATCTATAATATATTTGAGGTCGATGTCTGTCTGTCTGTCTGTCTGTCTGTGTGCATGTACACGTTTTTCTCCTACATTTCTCAACCGATTATCACCAAATTTGGTGTGAATATCCACTTGGACACCAGGAAGGACTTGACGCCGCCCGATTTTTGAAAAACGGTTATGCCCGCAAAAAAAATGGCAATTTCACTCCGGGTAGCAGGTAGCAGCTAGTTGCCAATAATGGTGGACATATTGAATAATGGACTACCTATTATCTTTATCGCCGGCTTTATAATCTCTTTTATTCAATGAACATGCCAGTTGAGAATAATATATAATCTATGGATGGTGATTTATTTTGCAAATTTTGCTTCTCCAACCTGTAGCACTTGAAGACTAATATCATAACATTAAAAAAAACAATGATCTGTTAGCTGTGACGATGACAAAACACACACATATAAAAACACTCGACTGACTGGTACGTGGGCACTCACACAGTAGGATATCGTTTAAATAAAAAGTAGTAACAGCCAATGTGAACAATGCCCTTTTCAGTTTTTGCCGTCAGTAAATTCAGTTTTGTGTGCTAAGGCAAGCTTCCTGTTTAAATACGAAAGCAAGGCATCGCACATCTTTTGCCAAGCTTTATTTATTTTTTTCTTTATTCATTGCCAATATGGCGAATCCCCAGCTTGTGAACGAACCGCAATTATGTTTTCATTGCATTACCCTGATTGTTAACTAAGATCTCTCTAAAGCCAACGGGGCCGGTCTTTCGCTAGCTGGAATGAGTCATTCTACACACCATATAATTTCCCTGCTTGGTCTATCTAGACCCTCATTCCAAATTTAGCTTTATATCTCAATCTAGGAGAATGAATCCTAATAGAACAGTAATTAGGTTTTATCGCCAAACCCAGGCTCTGAATATACACTTCCTCAGTTATTCATGCTAAAAGTGAATAAACTTCTGATAACACAATCGCTCTGAGGAGAGTTATGAAAACTGTGTAAATGAGTCTGTCTGCTCCAAAACAATCTTTGATTTCATTATAATTTTATTGCTACAAAATGTATTGAAAGTCATGATCTGCGACTGTGTGCTGCCTGTGCTAAAACTGCATTTATGCACTTATGTGTCGGCCTGTTTAAGCTTTTCTGCTCTGTTCCTATAATCAATACTTGAAGAGTTTTTTTCCAAATGCAATTAGTGCCAAAATTACAAAAATTGAGATCATAGAGTGATAGCCCTGTGCTTCTTACACATGGTGCAAAAATTTCTACAAATTAATACGATGTGATGAATTTTTTTCATGGTCAAAGGTTGTGTTTTATTTATTTATTTTTTTGTTTTAAAATGTAATGGGCGCCACCTTAGAAAAAGCTAATTTACTCAAAATTAGTAAAATGGATATTTTGTGCTTTCGAGACGAATTCTTCATTTAATCATAGATATTACATTCAGAATTACCAGAGCTGATATTTATGACGACATATGCATTTCTCTGTTTTCAATTTCTATCTTTTCTTTTTATCAAGGTGTTGAGAATTTGATAACGACTATGTATAGTATAGTATAGTATAGTATAGTACAGTACAGGCCCTGGGAGAGTACAAATGCACGGTTGGCTCCTCAAGATCCTGTAAGGAATTCCAGGTGAGATTTGACGCGCAATATTTGAGGATATTGAAGAGAATCTCAAAAATAAGATTGAAAAACCCCTAGATCTAGGATCATGGGGGTTCATCCGTGCTTTAGAATAGAGGTGCTCAATTATATCCTACCACTGCAGACCAGGAATATTGTAAAAAATCAATACACCTGCTGATTTTATGGACTATCATACTTTACTCAAAAAGTATTGAAATCAGCTGGTGTAGTGATTGGTTGGAATGAGACCCTGTATACGCCCAGCTCTCCGTTGCACGTGTTCAGGCGAGAGAGAGAAGTGTTGCTCACCTGTATGGCCGACCAAGTAGCTCCCTGCACCCCCTACTGAGCCTTTTCTGAGTGTGTCTCCCCTCCCCCACCCTTCACCCTCCCATTGAAACTCATTTATCCTGCTGCTAGCGCTACGCTTTCACACTCCGGTGGCTGTCTGGGGGTTTTTCAATTTGCAGCCGTGATACAGTCCCAGATGTAATCCCCAGCTCACTAACTGATAAATATTTACTGCGCTGAATTTCTGCGAGTGTGGAACTTTGTGTCATCTTCCCGGTTTGGGGAATGACTCACAGCTAAGATGGAGGAAGTCTATAACGAGGCTGTTCCATGACTGGCCTTATCCTGCATTTTCACTGTGAAACAAACCACAAACATGTATTATCCGTGCCGTGTACAGGCCATAGTTTAATTACCTACTGTTCGGTCTTCGGTATTAGGGCTTCTCGTTTGTTGGCTCTGTATTCTAGTCCACCAGTACTCTGGATTAGCGGGCAGTGAATAGGAGATTTCAGGTATTTACATACAAATCTTCTGGACTCTTTAAGAATTGTAGCCCTTTTTCAACAGGGTAACTGTCCAGTTACTTATAGAACATGATGCAAATGTGACTTCACACTGTAGAGTCCATTTAGATGCTGTCGGCTCCAGCCTGGTGATGGTAATGTCAGAGTGGCTTACTGTGGCCTGAAGTGGCCCAGCTCACCCGGTTGTTATAATTAATTCTGCTTTGAGAATAGAGATGGGGACTCACGGAGGAGCCCATAAAGAATGTCCTTACATGACTCGTTGGTGATAATAATGGTGCTAATCGTGAATATAATGGCTCAGAGAGGCGCAGCATGGAGCTGTCGCACATCTACTGCTGCGGTGGTCCTGCTGAGTCATGTGGCTGCGCACACTTCGGAGAGGGAAGGAGGGATCGAGGGAGTGAAGGAGGGAGGGAGAGGGGGAGGGGAGGAGAGGAGGCGGGGAGAGAATGCCTGTTTGTGTGTGTGCCTTCCTGCGTTTGTTCGTTTGTGTGTGTTTATGAACAAGGGATATTATTACTGGATACATCCTGTTGTTTGCGTCTCTGCGCATACCTGCAGTATGTCAGTGTCTATATGTGTTGGATGTAGCTACAGGCTCGTGAAGTTGAGATTTCAGAGGTAAATATTCAGATGCAGTATATGCCAGTGACCAAGCAATTATCCAGCCTTCTCTATATGGCAGACAGCTAAATGACTGAGACATTATTTACACAGGTAGGGTCTCCATGAAATAATGATCATCCCTGACTCATTTATGACACCAGTCTGCGGTCCAGCCTCGCAGTCGTGAGGATGGGCTCTGGATTTTTTCACACTGCTTTTGCCAATGCGGTGTCCAAGCACACGTGCACTGCATGCAAGTGTGACATCATCAGCACCTGTACTGCGAGCTGGGCCGCTCCGCCGCTTTCATCCGAGCTGCTGTTGAATTGGAAAGATTTTACCGCTCGAATGTATAACTTTCATCAATAAAAATTACAAGCTTCGGCTGAGTAGATTTTATGTTTGGAGTTAAAGATTTTCATTGTCTTTTAAGTAAAGCGTTGGCAGTGGTCCAGCATAATCCGGAAAGGCCAGTTTTGCACTATTTTTTAAAACTTATATCTATTTTATCCTATAAGCTTTGAAAGATCACTCTATGATTGTGAGGAAATTTCTCTCCGTCCTTAATCTGGTTTCAACTTCTTTCTTTAATTAATATTTATCTAAATCTTAAGATTTTACCTTATAAGAACTAAGCGAGAACAATAATTGCATTTTTCCCCTCATTTTTTTCTCCCAAGAGTGTCTGCAGTATTTCTTTTCTTTTTTCCCTCGTCGCTCTTTGGAAGAACAGCTTGATTTTTTTTTTTTATTGAGTGGAGAATTTAATTGGTGGGACGTGCACAAAGACTGTAATAAATAGGCAAGATGAGCTGCTCTCTCGCCAGTAATCTAATGTTTGTTTGTCTTATGAAAAGAGGCTGACAGGATTCTGTACTCTATAGAACTGGGGAGTCTGGTCTTATTCAAGAGCCGGTCTGGGCGCTGGGTTTTGTCACAGCCCGACCCTAATGCGCCTGATTCTACTTATCAAGGACTTGATTGAACCCCCTCATTTGTTCATTACCTAAATCAGGTGCTGCATTACTGTACTGAAGCAAAGACCCGCAGCCACACAGACCCTTAGGTTAGACTGGACGCCCATGACCTGGAACATTTGTTTTTCAAAAATTGAATGTCCTTTACTGACCTCACATTTGACTATATCTACATTGATTTTCTATTTATCTTCCATTCCGTGTATAAATATTTGGCATGCTGTATGTTTTCTTTGTAAGTCAGGTCTTAGATGCTCTTGTATTTATTTTTTGTTTTGAGCATTTTAATGTCTCCACAAACTGCCTAACAGTGTCCAGGAAAATTAATTTACTTTTTAGAACAAAGGTCGTTCATCTAAATATTGATTTTTCTGTCAAAACATTTTCTGTTTTTCTTCTTCTTTTTTTTTTTTTGCTTAGTTTTTGTTGAGAACCTCATTATTTTCTGAACGTTGTCTTTGCTGAATGACTTTTACGTGATACTGACTGTGTTGATTTTTATGTGGTAACAGCACTGCTGTTGCCACCTCTACAATGACTTCAATTTCTTCGATTCCTACCTATCCTGCTATGACTAACACCGAATACCTAATAGTAATAACAAGCGTCTCATGTTTTGTGTTAAATACCCCTCTGGCTATGATGACATACCACCAAGTGCTGTTCAATATCACTTTCCCCAGAGGAAAAAAAATCACTCTTTTCAACATTTGGAAGAGGCCTTTTATTGCTCAGTCACATGAAAATAGACGAGGCCCGCAGTCTTGAAAATGAATAGTCTGTTTTATAAAACAGACACTTTGCCCATCAGAAATTCATCAGTGTCAGCGTGTGAAATCTGCTTTGACTGCATCGAAAGGTCTTTGCACTGCTGTCTCCTGATGCATTCAGAACTCGTCCGATTCTCCCGCCGGCCCTTCTGTTCCGTCTGGTGTAATGTGTTCACTGTACAATGTGCTCTTGGGTATTGTTGCCCGGAATGAAAAGGTATCTGCTTTGCTAAGGTCTGGGCCGATGCAGCGCTGGCTGCTCGTCGTAGATCAATGCCTCTGTCATCACATTCGAACGTAAAGTCGATTAGGTAACTTGGGAGGCTGGCGAATGCTGGTCTGTTCAGCCCTTCAAAGCGGCAGAATTCCCCTGTGGTGCTGCTGTTTGCACCATATTCCTGGTGCTCACCATTCAAACACAGCTGCGGATGCATTTCCATCAAATCTACGACATTTTCTCTCCATTTGCTCTTGGACACGTTCCTACCCCCCCAACCCTCTCTCTCTCCCTCCTTATTTTTGTCTCCCGTCATCATTTCCTCTCTCTTGCCGTCTTGTTGAACAGTATGCTGAGATATGGCTCATCCCTACTCTTTTGTCCCAGAGATAAGTCCAAGAATAAGCCCAGACACTTACCAACCCGACCTTTAATGGTGCAAACTGGGTTAACAGGAAAGAAATCGTTTGCGAGGCCTCATCTGTCAGGCTGGAGCTAATCTTTCCTCTCTTTCTTTAAAGTTCCCTGCAGTGCATACTCAACACTTACTCATCAATCATTGCTAAATGGTGTTTTGAGAAATGGAAGGCTTTGGGCGCTTTATCTCGGCTACATCAGATCATACATAACTGTTTACTGTAATTGAGTGCGTTATAGCCCTATACACTAAACATCACGGCAAGAACATCAATCGTAGCTCTAGGTGGCTCATTTCCGGGAATAGTGGGTTTGTGTGCGTGTGTGTGCTTGTGTGTGTGTGTGTGCTTGTGTGTGTGTGTGTGTGTGTGTGTGTGTGTGTGTGTGTGTGTGTGTGTGTGTGTGTGTGTGTGTGTGTGTGTGTGTGTGTGCGCGCGCGCGTGTGTGTTTACTCACTTCTGGGTTCATGACTGCCATATATTTCTGTTTAATTGAATAAGTGACTATGCTCTGTATGTCTTTTTGTCGATGTGTTTGTCTGTCTGTCCGTCTAAAGGCCGTGTCTGTGTTTCTCTCTCCCTCAGGATCTAAAGAAGGTGCTGTCCTTCCCACCGTACCCCGGGGAGTACCTGCACCCCGTTGTGTACGCATGCACGGCCGTTATGTTGTTGTGCCTGTTCGCGTCCATCATTACCTACATCGTGCATCACAGGTAACGCCCTGCTCTTATATCTGTGAGCGACTGTGTGTGTGTGTGTGTGTGTGTGTGGTCACACTGGTAATATTCTGGAATGTTAGGCCTCATAAGCTTTAGTAGGTGGGAGGAGCTTCCAAGTATGGTCTGCCCTTGGCTGATTATGAACCAATCAACACATTGGACTGTGAAGCAAGGATTTTGAAGCAGTTTTGAAGCAAGGACTTTCAATGATTGAACACCTCTGCATGTGTTCTCATAATACAATAATTTATCTCACTCCAACTGTCACCGGTCTGTAACAACCAAGGCTCTCGAACCTAAGATACAAGGATGAATTTCAGATTCATTGTTATATATGATTTTTTTTTTTTATTATTATTTGACCAGTTTTTTACTGCAATTAGTCATCATGTTCTATTTTCAGAGATCTAGCTTCACGTTTGGCGAGATTTGCAGTGCCGTTTCTGAGATGCGTACAAAATCCACAGTTTCTTGCGCACTGTTCACTTCTCAGTCCGAGAGCAAATGTAAGGTTTTCAATGCCTCGCATTTCATTGGAAATGTCGCACCATCAAAAACAAGGCTATGTAATGTGACACAATGTCATAAACTTGCACCTTTTTTACCATTTATTTTAACTGCAATTTTACAATCAGTTAATAACAGAGGTTCAGTGTATGTTAACCGTAAACCACAGATAAATGCTTGCAGGACTCTACTAACAGTTAAAATAACAAGGAGACAATGTTTTAATTTTACTGTTAAAATCAGTCAATTTATAACAGTACACGTTGGAACCTAAAAATTTGTTATCCAGCCTGTGAAATTGCTGGAGGCATCTTTTGTTATTGGATTTCATATAATACTTAAGCTGACCCTGGGGTTTGCTTTATTAGTACGCGCATTAGAGGAGGAACCTAATCCTGCTGATAGTTGGATCGAAGCTGCATGATGCAAGGTTTGTAGATTGTATTGTTTAGATATTATTGAATATGACTTCGCAGGAGATAATTTCCTTCATTCTTTTTGTGTGATATTGAATAGCCTCTGTTCAGCACCAATTTATTTTCATTCTTACATCAGACTCCTAGATTTTTCTCCTTGACTTCATTTTTTAATGACATGAGTACGATCTTGGATTGCTTGATTTCTCCAAACTGATCTTGACACAGATATGGAGTCTACATGGCTGAGGGTCTTTTTCAATTTAATTTTGTGAGTGGGTCACTGACGACATTGGACGTGTGTCAAGTCAAATTCATCATCGTTTCAGTCATAATTAAAAGGAGTGGTTATATGTACTTGATATGTGAAATGATGGAAGTACTTGTTTTATTATATGAGGACATACCTTTATACTGTGAGTGTTGTTGGGTGAAAGTGTAGTACAACGTAAAACTGGCCTCGTGACTGAAAAGCTGTGGGTTCTACTGGGGCAGCGTCATTCTGCTCGTAGGGAAGGTGTTAAACCTGAATTACCTCTGCATATATCCAGCCCTGTAAACGAGTTGTAATCGTAATTGTGTCAGTAGTCCTCAATAAGAGCATTTTACTCAGTGCTGAAGTACAAGTTAATCTGACACCGGCTCTTGTTGACCTCAGCTGAGGAGAGAGGGTCAGTTCAGGGGCCTGCAGCGCAGGAATTGTTGAGTTATTTTTAAATCTTTTTTTTTTTTTTTGGAAAGAGTTGAAAACCTTGTATTTATATTGAACATCCCTAGAAGAGTGATAATTGTGTGCTTCACCCTGAATGTTGGCCTGAACCCCACTAGGGGAGGCCTGAGATGACTGTGACACAAAAAAAGTCCCTAACAGAGACAATCACTATATATAAGGCTGTAACACTAATTAACTCCATATGAGAGTTTGCTCCGCTCAGGAGATTTTGACCTGCGGTACGACACTCTAGTGCTACTATATTAATCTGTTTTATATAAGTGTTCAGCCCCGGTGCTGTATTCATTGCCACCTGCAACGGTGAGTAATTTAGGACCGCAGTAGATTACAGTCATTAAGCAGATGCCCTTACCCGAAGTGACTTGTATAAAATTAAGCACATGAGTGCTTTGATCGGTCTACAATGGGCAGTTGTGTGGTTGAGTAGGATGATGGGCAGAAATTGAATTGCGAGCTGTGATTTGAAGCACGAACCTGCCAACCTGTTGGAAGGTTCAGCTAGCCAATCAGAAAATCATATCTAACCAGGCATTTTATCAAGTCTGCAAATAAATCTGCGTATCACTGAATGTCTCAGTTTTTTTTAAACTCTGAGTAATGTGTGGGTATTAGCATAGTAGCGACGGCATATCTTTCCTGCAGGGATACTGAATATCGCCACTTCTCTGTAATGCTTTGTAGCACTGAATGCATAATGCTCTATTCATCCTGTAAACGGCATAATTTTATCTTTGTAACAGATGGGTAACTGTTTTACAATGCCCTGGACATCTGGTCCATCACATTAATGGCTTATCACAGATCTGTATCTGCTTGTGATATTTTAATATATTCCAATGCTGTTAATTCTGCTGCGAGTCAGACTGTCCCAGCCGGTAAAACGGTGATGTAGCAATCAGATCCCTCGCCAGACCACGGATGTGCGCCAGTAATGTGCGCCCACTCAGCCTGGCTTAAAACGATGTAGGTTTTTACTTAGCTTTAGCTTCATTACGAAGGTCAGATCCTTAACGCATCAAGATGTTTTAAAATTGCTTTTTGGAATGTTATTGCCAAGTACAAACTCAGAGGTGTAGGTTCTTATTGCTTAACTAACTGCTTATCACCGGTGGCAGGTCCTTCTGTAGGTTCAGGACAGGAAGTAGAAGTCGTGTTCACACGCACATTCCATCCACAAGCGTATCGAGACACTTTCACTAATCAGCGCTACCTCCTGGCTGACCAAACACTCTCATCTCCAAATCCAAGTCTTTGGAAGAAAATACCCAGAAGCACCTCTGTCTGAGCCTGAATTTTCCTCTTCTGTCTGCGTTGGATGAAAATCTTAAATAGCTGTGGCTTTTGACCTCCATGGTGAAGTAGCGCTGTAAACAAGCAAACAAGGAAATATTAAAGTAGGCATGTATTGATTTAAAACTTCACAAAAAATTGTCATATCGGTTATCATCGGAAAGGGCTTGCAATACTCTCCTCAAACTATCAACAATTTTCAATTTGATCACTCAGCGATGATAGTGGAATAGAATAATCATGGGTGTAAAATGAGCTTTCAGCAACTCCCAATATCGCCCTTGACCAGCACTATTAAGCCAAGACCTGTGACGTCCCTTGTGGGATCTATTGTGACACATCTATTGTGAGGCTATCGTATGTGTATTTTATATTGCAAATAAGACGTTGAAATCCATGAAAAATGTCAACATTTTTGCTTGACAAGGACATCAAAGTTGAAGAGGATTCCAGTACAAGTTCAACAACTAACAACAGTGATGATGATGATAGAGAGACAGGAGAGATGAAGAAAAAGGAAGAGATTGGTGATGACAGAGATGCAGCTAGACGCCAACATCAGTCATCAGTTACCGCAGGCGTAACCAGCACAAACTGGGGCCTCGGACACGGGCGAGTGAGCGGGAAGCCAGCTCTAGGGTGCAAAGTATAGTCGTTAACTTACTAAGTTGAAATCATTGACTGTATATGTCCGAACTAGCTATGTTAGTTGCCAACGTAGGTAGCAGCTATTCTTCGGGGGAACCTACCCCTGAGCGAGAGCGGAGGAAACCCGAACATGCACAAGCTCAGAATTTTACTGACGAGCGCCCGGCTGGCCAACAGGAGGCCCTTAATCAACGAGCAATGCTATAATCCAAAGCCGGCAGTCCCTCCCAATTTATATCCCTGCAGCGCAAAGCAAATTGTGTGCTGCACTGAAAAGGCCACCAGGCACTGGCATGACCCGGGGCCCAACCCAGGCCATGGTGCTTAGTACTACTCCGCAAAGTCGTGCCTTAACCGGGTGAGCTAACCTACTACTAATTTGTAGAAATATAAAACAAAACAAGTCCAACAAATGCACAAATTAGGACAGGCAGACAGCGGTCAATGCCTTCGACCTCCTGACCATGTGTCCCTGTTTCTCACAAGTTACGCTATCAGAAAGAGGTTGTGTGCGAGTTGAAAGGGTGTTCATTCTATTCTCTATTTTATTCTTTTATTGTTTAAGTGAGTGTCCAGAACATGACTTGTTTATAATCTCCATGACATTAGCTTTCTGCAGAGGTATAAATTATCCACTTTTGGATTTCTCATTTCATGTCCACTTTAAATAGCCTTGAGAAAATGTGCATTACTTCCTGATGGAATTGCCAAACAGGCCTCTCAGTTGAGAGGTGGAGGAGGGTGGTGTTTCATGGGCAGACAGTTTTCGAGGGGGGCACATAGCTGTTAAGTGTCCACAGGTTTTATTAAATAAAAAGTGAAGTGGCAATGTTCTTTCAGATGGCCCAGAATTCCCAGCTACACTACCTACGGACCAAAGCAGTAATGAAGGAGTCCTATGCTGGATCAGGAACGATATGAATGAAACCTTTATGGAAGACCCAAGACCCAATTCTTACTGGTTTGAGAATAGGGATGCAGGTGTTCAGCTGAGGTTTATTGAAAACTAAGGTTTCACAGACATGCTTTGCCATCCTTACAGCTAAATGCCCTTGTCAGATGTGGCCAGGCATTTCCCTGTCATATCGCGCCTTACAGATAAACAGACTGTCATAATGCTGTCTCCTCACTCCAAATCACACCTCACCCCTGTCCACAAAGAATAACATTTCCTAAAATAGTCCCCACTGGGGATTGGCTCTGCTTGTCAGTGACCCTGGCTGCTATTACCTGGTGATGCATTTCCTGCCCCCCTCTTGTTTTGGTTTTTGTGGATGAAGCAGCTGTCCGCCGCCTTATTTCAGCTTAGAGCCTTTGTGTGAACAGGGTGAGCGGCATCAACTAAGGAGCCCATGCAGCCGAAACTACTTCGATGAGGAGGGCTCTACCCGTGTTGGAACCTCCTCCAGAGCCAAAATGGAGGAGATAAGTCTGTTATGTGGACTGGCAGCAGGACTGACACTTGCTTATTGCTTTTGACCTCAAAAGCTTTACCCGAAGTCCCCCTAAAACAGCCCCCGGTCAGAAGGCTTGGCGTTTGATTGATGGGCCATTCACTCTGTCTGCTGGCCTGGATACCGAGCCAGACTGGTGAAAAAGCTGTGTCATCGCATCCCCCGCTGCGGAAATAAGGCTGCTGGGTTTATCAGCCAATATCGACACTGCCTCGCTTGAATTAACAGGATGGGAAACACAGTCGAGGGATGTGATATTTATCGCTTTAGTCAGCAAATTGGAAAAATGTTACTCATGAGGGTGAATTTTAATGTGTTATCTGTCTGGGTTCATATGCATGAGGTTGATTCTCAGCTTGGTACTGTTAAGTTTTACTCCTTTTGGATTTTCTTTTGTTTCAGGAAATATTAATGGCTTTTTAATTAAAGTGATGTTAAATAGAAAAGTACTGGAGTTCCTCTGGAACAGGGTATCTACAAAGTAAAGTAATTCAGATTCATTTGTATGCAGGCTTGTTTGCAGTTTGGAACTGTGATTCATTGAAATGTGACACATTTTTCAAGTCATCTGGAGTCATTGACTCAAGTGGTTGTTCACCGGCTGAGTCATTAAAATGGTGAAAACAGAAGATGGAGTTTTTGTTATCTGTTATTTGTCATCCATAAACAATTCAACCTGTAACCTTTAGCAGTCACAAATGTTCATCAAATTGAATAAAACTTTGTTTGCAACATCTTTAGCACATAAAGTACTTTAGGATTGCATTTCAGCCCCGCAGCCCCAGAAGTGGGTGTGGTAGGATGGCCTTATTGAAAAGTTGTTGATTTTAAACCTTTCTAATGAACAACCCCAATTCTGAAATAGTTGGGACAATGTGTAAATTGTGAATAAAATCAAAATGCAATGACTTTCAAATCACATCAGTCAGTATTTTATTCACAATAGAACAGAGATAACATGGCAAATGTTGAAAAGGATGAATTTTCAATTTTATCCACAAAATGAGCTCATTTCAAATTTGATGGCTACTACAGGTCTCAAAAAAGTTGGGACAGGGGCCTGTTTACCATGGTGTAGCATCCCCTCTTCTTTTTAACACAGAGTGGAGGCCTCTGGGCATTGAGGAGACAAGTTTCTTGAGTTTAGCCATTGGAATTTGATCCCACTCTTGTTTAATACAGACTTCCAGCTGCTGGAGAGTTTTGGGTCTCCTTAGACGGACTTCTCTTTTAATTTTGTGCCAATTGTTCTTAATCAGTGAAAGATCAGGACTGCAGGCAGGCCAGTTCAGCACACGAACTCTTCTACTACGAAGTCATGCAGTTATAATAGCTGCAGAATGTAGTTTTGCATTATCCTGCTGAAATAGACAAGGCCTTCCCTGGAATAGATGTCATCGGAGGGGAGCATATGTTGCTCTAAAACCTTTATATACCTCTCAGCATTCATGGCGCTTTTGAAAACATGCAAGTGTCCCACACCATATGCATTAATGCATCCTTATCACTTCAGAGATGCTGGCTTTTGAACTGAACACTGATAACAGGAGGGGTGATCTTTCTCCTCTTTAGCCTGGGGGACACGACGCCAATGGTGAAAGTAGGCCGGAACGCACAGGAACGCCGTGGTGGTAAGAAATATCTAGACCTCTTCAACAGGAACGCACCGGAACGCAACCGGAAAAGCAACATTCACCCCTGCTATGATGCGAGCCCGTTCTATTTCCAAGCGAATTGTAACGAAATTAGTGTAGATTTGATGAATATACAAAAAACATCTTCAGAATATGACTTCTATGGTAGTAAATTGTGAAGTTGAACGCGATGTGAATGTGAATATGCTTTCTCTCAGTCTCCCCCCTCTCGCGCACAGCCATCACACTCTTTCCCAAACAAATGCACGCGTGAGTAACTCAATGCGCTATTGGTCAGCTTGTGGTTGCCTAGGTGATGACAGGAGGCCAGGCTCTGTCAAGTCATATCGCAAATTTGTGAAACCGATAACGTTACTTTAGCCAAACGCTTGTTTCTTAACGTTACACTTGACTTGAATGAAAACGTTTTAAAAATGCAAAGAACAATTACATTCATGTTTAATGAGAGAAAGAGGGAGCAAGCCGAGGAAGAGGAAGAACAGAGAGAGGGAAATGTGGATGTGGGCGCGGTACATAATGTAGCAGGTAGGCTTTGCTGCTACAATACCCATTTTATGACTGTGTGTCAGATACACACGGTGTGTCCGAAACCTCACACTCAGTCCCTACCCTCATCCACAATTTAGTGAGCTGCATATTGTGGACCCACCCTGTAGACACAAATCGGTTTCGGACACTACTCGCTGTCGAGCCTGTCGCTCAACTTGACAAATACCATGGTCCGGGTGAATACTTTTTTCTGATTGGCTGGCAGGTATATATTAAAACCGTGAAACCGCACAGGTTCGGCTACGGTCGTTTCATCATTCGAAATTCATCCACCAGCCAACTTGTAATCCTAGAAATGTTAGACCTAGTATTGGGCTGGGTACAACGGAAACCTAGCTGCTCATTTATCTCCAGTAAATTTAGCGGCGTCATACATGTTGCGTCCTGCGGGGCGGTTAACTATAGGTACTCAAGCGATAATGACCAGAAATATTACAGCAGCGAAGTCATCAGGCTTTATTCATTAAACGATTGTAATTGTGTAGGCCTACGGTTACAAAGGAAGCTAACGTGTCCACTTCTTGTGTCAGCAAGTGCTGACATTTCGCTTATGCCAGCAGACTGATCTCAGCTCGCTGACTGCGGAAACCGTCCTAAGTTCTTTGTTATTGTGCGTAGCAAGTTAGCTACAGTCTGCATAATCGCACATAATGTTGCGTTATGCATGATCTCCATTTCAGCTGGAATCCGTAATCAAATCAGCTGGTAAACATATGTAACAGTTAAGCGTGTGCAAAAAATTCTTTCTTTATGAACGTAAGATGAACTAAGATAGCTGGTTCAATTCAATTTGGCCTATAGTAGGCTATTGGGTATGAGAAGGCGCTTAATGTTTGTTTAATGATTACCAACTTGTTTTTTTGTTTTTAGTGCAAAACTTTCACCAAAAATTTCAGAATGCTGCGATATGATATTTCTGGCAAATGACCTTGGTTAAGCGAGATAATCAACTCGAAGGTGAGCATTCAACGGTTTTAATGCACTTTGCGGAGGCAACCTTGCCTCTGCGTCGTGCATTTAAACCGTGGAATGCACACCTTCTCCTAAATTATCCCTTACATAATCTCGTCACGCAGTTAATATCCGACACAAGACGACAACTTTTAATGGGGGCTCGTTTTCACAAAATTTGATAGCAACGGACTCTATACAAATTACATATTGATTAAAAAAAAAAATAAAAATAGTTGTATAATTTGAAATACTATGTTGTCTGTCTTCTGTTGAATATTTTTTGCGCCACTGCTCACTTTGCTGTCTCGCCAGTCAGAATCGTTTAAAAAACTACTTACATCGTTTCTAAACGCTTTACGAAGCACGGTTTATTTCACTGAAATAATTATTTAGTCAAGAAAATGCCGCACCGACACCTACCCACATCCTGACAATTGTTCATGAACAGATGCAGTTATGCACTCAAGGACTAAAAATGAAAGCTGTCTGTTAATATATAGAGTATGATGCGAGCGCGCGAGCAAAATTTTTGACTTGCACAGTTCCTGTAAGAATCTAATCCTACTTTCACCCCTGCACGACGCCCATGATTTCCAACAAGAATGTTAAACTTGGACTCGTCTGACCACAGGACACTTTGCCACTTTGCTACAGTCCATTTTAATGGTTCACTCAGAAAATTTTTTGGCTGTTTTTCGAAGAAATGGATCATATGTAGCAAAGTAATATGCATCACACATCTGTAAATGCTTTCTTTAACTTTTTATCATTATTTGAAAACTAAAATTTGGCTGGTTTGTATGGTCCAAAGCCCCACCCCTCAAAAAAGTTATTGTACACAGACCTGATAGTCATGTGACCTGTGACGCGTGAAAAGTAAGTTGCAAACGTTCCCAGCCGATCGACCAGTGGTTTGTTCTATACTGATAATTGATTTCGCCTTGATCAATCCTTGATTTCGTTGATTTTGAGATAACATTCATCAACGTACCAAATAGGTGTGTAGTGATAGGCTGTAACAAGACTCCAAACGATGGTACAAGTTTACGCCTCTTAGTGGCATTCACCTTCCTGTGCATTCGGCGTAGGTCTTGCGCATTTTTTAAGACTTATTCATCGTAGACCGTAATTTTTCATTGAATGCTTAATGAGATTCTCATGCAGAATTAAAATCCTTGTGCATTGAAGTTTCCGTCTCACTTGGGTACAGGTGCACCTCATCACAAGTCACATGGAAAGCGATTATGACTCCGGACTTCCTGTGCTTCTCTTAACTCAGGAATTGGAAACAATGCATGTGTTTCATGATCGTTTAAATTGTTTTAATGAATTAAGACCATTTGAAACGTTTTTATATAATTCCATTGCTTTAATCCCTCAGTAAAGACAAGCCTGAGAATTCCCGAGTCATAATCGATTTCCCTGTCATTAGTGGGGAAATCCTCCGTAATGCACGTGAAACTGATTAACTTGATGCGCAATGACTTAAATTCTGCGAGTGAATTTTCTTCAGTGCGCTTTGATTGAATAATTGCTGACCACGGCACAGGAACGTGAATGTCACTAAGAGGAGAAACTCACGCCTTAGACGTAAGCCTTAGCATCTCTGCGAAACCCAAACATAAACACAAGCGACCGGTCCATGCGAGTATGAAGTTGCCATGTTTCTCAGTCGCTTACTATGTTCAAAGTCCAGAATTTGCACTCACTTTGTGTAGTATACAATGCAAGAACGCGTAAGACGACTGTACACACGTTTACAACCAATGCAAGCTTTTCGTTTTGCAATCCCAGATGAGATCAGACAGAACTTTGCTCCCGGAAAAGTGAAAAACCCACAAAATCTGGACATTTTGTGTCAAATCATTTCACTGGGTATGTAGAAAATGTATCGATAAGAATATTCGTCCCAAATATGATGACTATAACTTGTCTTTCTTTCACAAATTGGCTGTTGAAATGAGGAGTGAAACAAGTCATTTTCTGCACGAGCTCCGCTGCAACTTACTTCTCATACGTGGCCGCCGATTAGCCAATCGCTGGCGAGTTTTAAGGAGAGGTCTCAAAGTGTCTAGTTTCTTCCTTTTTTTGCCAATATGACATACAATTACGAAAGTTAAATGCTGGATGCATGAATTACAGGCAATAATACATGTCTACAGCGTTTTTTGTTTCTAACTTAGTAGACCTTTAAATGAGCCTTGGCCAACAGAACACGGCGGCACTTCTGGATCATGCTCAACAATGGCTTCCTTTTTGCATGATAGAGTTTTAGGTGGCATCTGTGGATGGCACGGCGGACTGTGTTTACAGACAGTGGTTTTTTTTTTAAATATTCCTGGGCACATTTAGTAATGTCAATGACAGAATCATGCCGGTGAGTGATGCAGTGGCTTCTGAGGGGCCCAAAGATGACGGGCAGCCAGTAAAGGTCTTCGGCCTTGTCCCTTACAGAGATTTTTCCAGTTTCTCTGAATCTTTTGATGATGTTACGCACTGTCGATAATGAGAGCTTCAAAGCCCTTGTAATATGACATTAAGGAACATTGTTTTTAAAGTATTCCACAATTATTTTTTTTTCTTTTTTTTATGTTAGCCTTCACAGGTTGGAGAGCCTCTGGCCATCTTTACCTCTGAGAGACTCAGCCTCTCTAAGACATCCCTTTTATAGCCAATAATGTTACACACCTGATGCTAGTTAACTTAATTACTTGCTAAATGTTCTTTCAGCTCATTCTCTTATATATTAATTGCGTTTTTCAGCCTTTTTTTTTTTTGGCCTGTGTCCCAACTTTTTTGAGACTTTTTGCTGCCACGAAGTTTGAAATGAGCACATTTTGGCGATAAAAATGTAAAATGTCTCAGATGACATCTCAAATGTTAAAACTATGTCCTATTGCAAATAACATATTGGCTCATGTGATCTGAAAGTCATTGTATTTTGATTTTATTTACACTTTGTCCCAACTATTTCGGAAGTGGGGTTATAGATGTAGAGCTGAAACTTGGTAGCTAAAGAGTATACAGCTTCTCCTTATATAAATGACCGTCTTCATGATTCCTGAAAAATTGCTGATTTGCGACTTTTGACATTCTTTTACCCATAGACACCTATTTGAATGACCTATAACCTCTAACAGTCACATATATTGGTCAAATTTAATCAAACCTCGAGTACAAAATCTTGAAAACACACAGAACTTCGGTATTTAATTTCCTTCCAGCCGGCTCCCATCGCTGGGTGGCAAACCATTTGAGTTTCAGGTTCACTTTAACTTTCTGTTGCTATTTTGGCTTTTCCGGATGGTGGCAGAGTGGGGACTAGGCAGCAGCACTGCCTCACACCTCGAAGGTTGTGGGTTTTAATCCAGTCTGGGATACGTGCAGCTTTACTCCAGTTTCCTCCCACAGTCCAACAACCTGCACATCAGGCCAATTGACTCTAATTTGACTGCAGTTATGAGTGTGTGAGCAGGTAATGTGCAAGCGCTGGGATTGATTGGAGAGCTATACAGGGTGTTGACCCATAGTTAGCTAGGATTGGCTCCAGCTCCCTGCCGCCCTAGAGAGGAAGAAGCAGCTGATTTGATGGATGGATGGTTTTGTCGGTTTTCAATCATTGGATCTGAATCAAACTGAACAAGGATTTTAGTTGCTGATGGGTAGACTGAATGTGAGGGTGAGAAGTCCCCAAAACAAGCAAGAACTGAAGGTAACTGCAGGACAGGCCTGGCAGAGCATCGCCGAGGAAGATATTGCGCATCACATGATGTCTATGCAAAGTATATGCATCTCAATATTAGAATGATTATTGTTCTGGATTGTGTTTATCTGCCCAGTATTTTTTGTGTGCCCAGTAATGGAGGGGACTGTGTATTAAAGGTGTTGTCATTTCTACACGCTTCATCTGATGTGAATGTAGACACCCTCAGATTAAAGCTGACAGCCTGCACTTCAATCTTCAGCCCGATACTTTACACTGAATTGTATCCTTTCAAGCTCAAACTACAGGAGTACTGAACCAAAATGAAAAAGATGTGCTCACTGTAAATGCATTTTTCACTTTTTTTAAATCTTTTGGCAGCGCATGGGTTAGGGTTTAAGGGTCAAGTCAATGGTCAAGGTACTTTATTTATACCCATAGGTAGATTTGTTTTGCAGCAAGTTCCTTTCCTAGACATGGAAACAATACAGGCACTCTACATTTACTCCAACTCATTTAAAACAAACCAAAGGGTTTAATATGAACTAACGAAAACAGGACACAACGAATATGACTCACGCGTCTGAATTCGGGTTTACCCACCCCAGAATTCCTGGTCAGCACGGCACTATAATCATGGTTGTCTTTTTGTGTGATTTATACCTGTGTGTACTTTTGTGTTTGTGTTACTTTGTGTACTTTGTGTCATATATGTTTCGCAGTTTTTAATGAATTTGTTTGTCTGATATTTATTGGGTTTGTTTTCTGTCCCTTTTGGTAGCGCAATCCGCATCAGCAGGAAGGGCTGGCACATGCTCCTCAATTTCTGCTTCCACACGGCGCTCACCTTCGCCGTCTTCGCCGGCGGGATCAACAGAGCCAAGTATCGCGTCATCTGTCAAGCCGTGAGTGTCCGAGTGTCTTTCTCCCGGTTTATACCCCTCGGCCGACTCTGGCCCGGAGGGGTATTGTCGTCACCTGCATGTCTGTTCGTCGTCCATCCATGATTTTGTCCGGGTCAGTACTCGACAAATTATTCTCGCAGCTTCACCAAATTTGGTTTGGTGACTCACTGTCACACCCATATGTGTAGTGTCATGTTTTTTGCTGGATTTGACCTTTGACCTTTGCGCTGTGACCTAAAGGCAGGAAATTTTATATGGGTCAGTACTCAGCAACTACTGATCGCAGCTTCACCAAATTTGGTATGGTAACTGATGACTCAAAGATGTGCAACGTCACGTTTTGCTGGATTTGACTTTTGACCTTAACGCTGTGACGTTGAGGCAGGAAATCATGTCTGGGCCGAGGGGTATTCAGCAACGCGTTATGTTTTATTTTTGAGTCTAATACCCTCAAGCTCTTAGTTGAGATTGATTATTTCCTCGCCAGCGTGAATGGGAAAGGGATGATGTTTTCAGTGACATTTGTTTGTCTGTTTGCGTGTTTGTCTGTCTGCGGTCGAGTGCAAAAACGTTTGATAGAATTACACAGAATTTGCAGGGAAGGTGTGCAATGGTCTAAGGATCACCTAAATTTTAAAAGTGGCTTAGGGTCCTGGTCACCAAAAAACCGAATATTGTTTTTTTTGTTTACTTCAACTTTCTTAAATCGCCCTCCGATTAGTTTCTAAAGGAATTTAGAAAATGCATTTTTCAGTTACACCTCCAACCATATGCTACAATACAGTGTGGCTGTATTAGGTTCATTGGCTGAAGGGCTTAGTGACGGGTGAGTCCCAGGTTATTCAACATCCAAACCAGTAAAAACATCTTCCCTGGGTGGTACACAATGTGCCTGACACCACTCATTCATGCCTTGGAAAGACTGCATACTATGAAGGAGTTGCTCTGCATCCCAAACGAGGCTTCCCACTTTGACTTTTATCATTATTATTGTGTGCGTTAGCAGGACTGAACCATTGTGGCAGTCTTGATTAACACGTCCACAGCCTGGTGTAAGTTTAGCTGGTGTCGATACTGTCGAATGTGCTGGCCCTCAGTGGTGTCTCTTTCGACCTCGAGGGTCATCGGAAATCTTTTATCTATTTAGCGTGTATTCTATTTTCGCGCAGTGTGTGGCTCCCTAGTTACTGCTTCAGCACCCGCCATTCTCGCGCCTCTGAGACACATAGCGCTACCCAGTAGCCTACAGCACCCTCTATAATTATTGGCACCCCTGGTTAAGATGTGTTCAAAGCCTTAAAAAGCCTTAAAATAAATTAATTTTTAATTCAGAAGCATAGTCACTCACTGAAAATTGTAGAAAGATGTAACCTTCAACTCAAGTGAATTTTAAGCGAAAAAAATCCCTGATTAAGAAATAATTTTTTTTTCATAAAATCACCTGTTCCACAATTATTGGCACCCCTAACAATGCCTAGGAAATAAATGTAATTGAAGTATTTCTGTCATTTCTACAGTAGTTTACAAAGTTGACCAGAGTATTTAGGAACATTTAATTAGTAATTCATCACTTCCTGTTTCCCTGGTGTATAAATATCACGTGACACAGAGGCCATTTCTCTTATCCACTCTTCAACACAGGAAAGACAAAGGAACACACCATTCAAGTAAGGCAGATGTGTATCGACCTTCAAAAGTCAGGCAATGGCTACAAGAAAATAGCCACTCGCCTGCACCAGCCCATATCTACTGTCAGAGGAATCATTTAGAAGTTTAAAACAACTGGAACAGTGGTAAACAAGCCTGGACGAGGTCCCAAGGTCATTTTGCCGCCATGCACAGTGAGGAGGATGGAAAGAGAAATAAAAAGTTCTCCAAAGCTCACTGTTAAAGAATTGCAACAAATGGTAGCATCTTGGGGTCACAAAGTCTCCAAAACAACCATCAGGCCCTATCTACATGCCAACAAGCTGTTTGGGAGGCATGCGCAGAAAAAACCTTTTCTCACTCTCAATCATAAAAGCAAACGTCCATAGTTTGCTAAGTGGTACTGGGATTTCAACTGTGACCATGTGCTTTGGTCAGATGAGACCAAGATAGAGCTTTTTTGCAACAAACACTCCAAGTGGGTCTGGCGAAACGCAAAAGATGAGTATGCAGAAAAGCACCTCATGCCCACTGTGAAGTATGGGGGAGGATCGGTGATGCTGTGGGCCTGTTTCTCTTCCAGAGGCCCTGGGAAGCTTGTTAGGGCGCATGGCATCATGAACACTTTGAAATACCAGGACATTTTAAATCAAAATCTGGTGGCCTTTGCCCGAAAGCTGAAGATGGGTCGTCACTGGGTCTTTCAGCAAGATAATGACCCTAATCATTTGGCTAAATTTACACAGAAATGGTTCACCAGACACAGAATCAAGCTCCTCCCATGGCCATCTCAGTCCCCAGACCTCAACCCCATTGAAAACCTGTGGAGTGAGCTAAAGAGGAGAGTGCAGAGGAGAGGACCCAGGTCGCTGGATGATTTAGGGAGATTGTGCAAAGAGGAATGGTCGAAGATCCCGCTTTCTGTATTCTCCCATCTTGTGAAACATTCTAGGAGAACATTCTGCTGTTTTGTTGGCAAAAGGGGGTTGTGCAAAGTATTAGCATCAGGAGTGCTAATAATTGTGGCACACATGATTTGATGTAAAAGAATCATTTCTTATGTGGGATTATTTCCCCCACTGAATAAATGCACTTGAATTAAAGGTTGGATTTTCCTCTCTTTTTCATTGTGGTCCTATGTTACTTGGAAAAAAAACTGAATTTATTAGAAGCTAAAGAACACATCTTAACCAGGGTAGCCAATAATTATGGAGGGCAGTGTATAGCCGGCAGCAGGGAAGTGCGTTTACGAGACTGCGGCTGCGAGCACCGGCCTCAGTGATTTAGTTTCATTAGCAGCTGACTGGTGAAGTCTTTTGAAGTGGGAGAGGCTGCTGGGATATCTATGAGATGCCCTCGGAGAAAAAAAGTTTAGAAAGGGCTGAGGTGAATTTTTCATCGAAGAAGAATATTTTATGTAGCTTTTCGGAACCGAATGCTTCTGGCTGCTGTGTGTACTGGAGGTTTGGCTCCAGCTTTGGGGCTACAAGCTATTCACCTGTTTAAAGAACGTGTTCAGTACTGGTGCTAGATTTGGGTCCCTTTTGCTCTTCCCGAGATCCAACTGGACTTTTTTAGGCTGCTCCGGGGAAATAATCAGCTGAGGTTATCCTTTAATGCAAAAGTGGGCGATGAGGCCTGTATCTGTCCCAGGCCTTCACTCCAAGTTCTGGCCTGTAATCACTTAATTAGCAGAACCATTTATGAAATCGCCCATTTCAGCTTCAGTTCAAGAAATGCCAGTGAATTTCCACTCGAGACTGTTTTTTTGTCCCATAATGAGACCCATTACTGTGATCTAATCCATACATAAACCCACAATCGTGTGCACAGCCAGTTTAGCTCATTTAGTCACGGTAATTGGTGGAAGCAAAAACCTGTACGCACATCAGTCCTACAGGACTGGAATTGCCCACCATTGCGGTAGTGTAAGATTTAGTGCCCTCTCTATGGACTTTGGGCCTCTCCAATCATAATCTCATACATTTGATATTTATGAGTTGACGAGCTTAAAGCAAACGTGTGGGAACATCCAATATAAATCCATTATAGCATCAATTGCTGGGGTACGGAATACTTGCTTTGCTGTTGCCTGGGTTTATGCAGGTTTCTGAGAAATGAAATAATGAGAGATGAGTCTCTAATTGCGAGCGTGTGATGTCCCGCCTTGGCCAAATCACCTAATCTGTGTACCGACAGCTGAAGGATAAGAATCTGTGAAATGTCTTAGCTTTTGGGTGTTATGTAGTTCTGTCAACATTTAGGTTAGGATTTGCACAAGACCTTACATCCAGACTGTTCGGGGTTAGGATGAGAGTTAAGTCGAGCCTGAGGGTGGATGATCTCATTTGAAAAGCAACGGCTACATTTAAATGATCCAAATTGGTAGTTTCCGCCTCGGTTTTATCTCGACGGCGATGCCTTCATCCACAGTCCTGCATTCTGCCCTGCAGTCAGAATTATTCGCCTGCGTGCACGCCTCTTTCACAACTGCACTGTCCACGGCCTGCACTCGTCCTCTCTTTCCCCGCAGCAGAACGGCGTGAGATATCTGAGCCGAGATAAGGTGTCCCTTTTCCCTTCTTCTTTCGTTCTTAATTGATGGTTCCGAGACGCGGCCTCCATCTCTATTTTTAACCGCCGCGTTCGTCTTCCTCAAAAAACTCCGCCGTGTACGCGAGAGAGCTCGCAGCATCTCCTCCCGGCTTGTCACAAGCTGTTAGCTTTATTTATTTATGTATTTCTTCATTTATTTATTTTATTTTCAACTTTACATAAGCAGGGAAATTCCGTTTATCCTTTCTTACCGCTCAGCCTCGCCTAATGGACAGAGGGGTATTGTCGCCACGTGTGATGTCCATCCGTCTGTCTGTCCTGTAAACTTCTGTATTCAGCGCGATAACTTTGTCAGTCTATGCCATTTTTGCTCTGTTGCTTGGTCTTTCGTACTTACAGCAGCCAATCAGATTTGACGGCACTCCGATGTCCAGTATGACCGCCACAGCCGCCATCTTGAATTTTGCATTCTGCAGGATAACTTGAAAACACCTTCGTCAATTCATATTCATTCCAAGCAGTCCAGAGGCTGAGGGGTAATGACCGCTTTGTGGGGCTATTTTTTTCAGCTCTACGCCGTTTGACAGATTTAAGGACCGAGACGTGTTGATAGAGATTGATTGAGAGGAGGTTTGTTGTGGCAGAGGGCCTCAGTCAAGGGCCCAGCAGTTGGGCTCTCGTCAGCTGCTTTGCTCTAGATGGTTGGCAGGAAGGAGTCAAAGCTCCACCGGGAGGCGAAAACCACCAACTCTACAGCTACCACTCTGCCATCCCGTTTATAGTCTGTCTCTTCTCTTTTGAAATAAAAACTGTCTGAACATGGAGTCATGCTGTTGCTCTCCCTGGTGGTCACTCAACCGTACATAGGTGGAGGATCAGCTGCAATATCCCATTTTAGTGTCCTCCTGTGTGAACTTTCATGATCTCCACTTACGCTGTATACATGCAGGTGTTGCAGTTGGTCATGTATGCATTTGGCCAATCAGCACTGCACGACACTCTCTTTACCTGTAGAGTCACCAGAGTCATTAGATGATTGGGTAACGATAAAGTTCTCACTTGGCACAAGTCTATGAAGGCATACGCTGCCCATGCAGCATAACAGCCTGCTGAGTGTAAATGTGAGAATTTTTTTTCTATTGTTTTGGAAATCAAGCCCCCCCCCCCCATCTCTCCCTGTCATTCCCTCCTCTGCACACCAATGAACACGTCTCCATTGCGTTTTCCTGCAACGGGCACGAGCGCAGAGTCGTAATTCTCTCACTGCAGATACGGCTGTATTCCAGGCACGCATAGTGCTCTAAAACAGGGCGCAGAAAACACGGCCTTCACGCTCCTGGTCTTGATTTGGGAAGCCACGCTTCCCCTTGAATCACCTGTGTTTGGCAAAGCCTCCTCGACAGAGCATAGTGCAGAAACAGAATCTCTCGAAAGCGACCGTCTCACTGTGACATTTTAAGGTTTCAGCACTTTCCTGCAACGTCCTGGTTTCGATTAGCTAGCATTCCTGCTTAACGCTGACTGATGGTCACTGGCGTAAGTTGGCAGGTTTACGGATCAACACAACTGGACTATAAATCAGCTTTATATCTTGAATCCTGGCCACAGTCTCCTCGTGGGGAAAATCCTCTGGATTCTGGAACAGGACAGGTGCTCCTCCTGCTGAGCTTGTTTGGCGGAGAGACAAGTTGTGAAAGGTCCTCCCCCCCCCTCTCTCAGCTCCGCAAACTGGCCCCATGGGCTGTGCGTTGCATATTGTGGTCACTCACTCACAGACGTTTAGTTGGAGCATTCAGTGGAACACATGCACATTACTCACTGTGGGTCTCCGCGGTTTCCTGCACGTACAGTCCTGCTGTTCCCTGGCTCTCTCCTCCAACAAATCACACCTGCATGTTTCTGCTTTCTGCTCTTTGGTTGGTCGAGTGACGTTTTGCAGGGTGGGGCTTAAATCCTTTGCGGTGGCCCCGTCTTCTGGCACCATCAGTAAGCCTTAATCTCTCACTGCTGTGAGGCTGCCGAATAGATGAGCACATTTGGATTGTTTTTTTTATCCAATTAAACAATGAGTATATGAAACCACCACAGAATTATGGCTCCAATGGTTTTACTTCACTGCTGCTCAGCTGATTGAATTGCGACCGTAGTCACTCTGCAGGATACTGTCAGAATGAGAGCCAGTTCTTTAGTGAAATTTCCCTCCGATCATTAGTGCCTTTGACAGCTAACATTATTGGCAATAAGCCCCTTGCCTTCCCTGAATTCTGCATTTGGCACCAGAACTGAACACTCACCATATCAGTGGTGTGAGTAATGATGAGCTGACAGGATCAATGTTTGACTCAGTCCCTGTCTGATGATGTGGGTAGTTAATTCAACAAAATGTAGCGGAGTCTCTTCCTAATTATGGACTGCCCCTGGACAGTAATTCAGCATTCATTTTAAAAAAGCCACATTTTTTTTAGTTGCAGGTTTAAAAATAGTCTAGTTTTAAACATTATTTTGGCCTTTGCTCACGTGAATGCATGGATCAGTGTTGTAGTGTGGTTTGTATCTGACTTCAGAGCTGGAGTGTGGAACTTTTGCATATTAAAGGAACATTTATACATTCAGTTTATTTCAAGTGGGAAAAATAAATAAATAAATAAATAAATTTGGCACCAGAGGATTGATTACATTAAAGCAGTCAACAGCAAGTCCACACACGGGTAACCAGTGGTGTAGCTTTTCTTCGTTGGAGAGCACTGAAAGAAGAGATGGGACCCGGGGCAGACGTGGAGATTGTGCTTGCGGCTGTCGAAAAGTTTGGCATTTGTAAAATATTTGAAGTTGGCTATGTAGGTATTTCTTGTTGCGGCAGAAAAGAAACAGTTTTTTCCTCTGGACTCTGAATAAGTAACTAGTCAATGAGCAACTACTGGAGCGCAATGGGCAGGAAATAACTTCAACTGGCTAGCTAGCTGTTAGTTTCCACCCAAAGTTTGTTACAACCCTCTAAAAAACAGTTTTGCTGACAGTGCTCTTTTGCGGCAGAGGAAAATGGGCAACATTTCTTGCATAGATAATTACCTCATCTGAGGACCTCTTCACTCGACATTTTTTCCCCTCGGTGCTTTGCACTAGAAGATTTTAGGAGATTGCTCCGGGGGTAGGAGAGGTGGTGCGAGCTCACTTGTGGGCATACATTATAAGCATGTGTCGGCAGAATTTGTGTAATTATTCTTTCGACCAGAGGGAGGAGACAGACGTTTTGCTCTGCAGGTTCAGATACTGCCCCGATTCGCTCTCATTGTGGCAGTGTCTAATTTGGATAAAACATCTATTGGTTGATGCATCAGTTTATTTTATTTTACATTTATTTTTCCAGGAAGTCCCACTGAGGTCAAATATTTATTTTACTGGAGAGACTAGCTCATGGTAGCAGCTGTAGAAAATCCCAGCAATCCAGTGTAATACAGATGGGTTACATCTTGATTGTGTATAACTACTGATGACATTGCTGGGAAAGCTTTAATTCCGGATGAACGGGACACATGCTTCCCGACTGAAACGAGAAGAATGCCTCAGCTGTGACTAAAACCCCACGATTTTGCTTACATGTACTGTTAGCAGCCAGAACTGTGGCTCTCCAGTCTAGAACACTTTCCAGCTTCCATCATTTCCTTATATCCTTATTTATTGTGAGGCGATGGATAATGAGAGCCTACTGTTATGTTGTGTACTGTTGGCTCAGCTGTTGAATTTTCTGTCTCCTCTAAGAAAAGGGGCTCTTGGGAAGTAATTCAGTAAAATACAGTGAGATTGTGCAATGATCTGCTCAACTGCTCTTCCCTCTCTCTTGCACCGTAGTCCCAAGTCAAAGTAACCAACAGGAATCGTGCCTTTCTGTTATGAAAATGAACATTTTGCCACTTTTTCGGCTGGTACATCAGGGATTTTTTTTTACTATGTTATGGATCTCGCAGAGTTAAGAAAATGGCAAAAATATATATATTTTTTTCCATGTAGGACAGTATTTTTTTAGTTATGGGCTTTGGAAATCTGGCCTGGTCTGGAAATCACTTTGTGTTTTAACACCATAATTATTATATCCCCGAACGTCGAATGGCGTTCCGGGGGATATTATGTTTTTGGTCCGGCCGCCGCACTACGTGTTAACACGATAACTTCAGTAATATTTCATTACAAATTCCAAATTTTGCACATAAGTAAGTATTATAAAGAGGAAGAACTGATTCGATTTTGGACAATTTACGATGTCTAGATTGGCCACCAGGGGCCAAAAACTGATTTCACTGTTAACGCGATAACTGCAGTAATATTTCAATAAGAAATTCCAAGTTTTCCATATAAGTAAGTATCATAAAGAGGAAGAACTGATTCAATTTTGGACAATTTACTATTTCTAGATTGGTCACCAGGGGCCAAAAACTGAAAAAAATCACTGTTCCGCGATAACTGCAGTAATATTTCAATTACAAATTTCAAGTTTTGCACATAAGTAAGTATTATAAAGAGGAAGAACTGATTCGATTTTGGACAATTTACGATGTCTAGATTGGCCACCAGGGGCCAAAAACTGATTTCACTGTTAACGCGATAACTGCAGTAATATTTCAATTAGAAATTCCAAGTTTTGCATGTAAGTAAGTATCATAAAGAGGAAGAACTGATTCAATTTTGGACAATTTAAAATTTCTAGATGGGCCACCAGGGACCAAAAACGGAAAAAATCACTGTTTTAATCATATCTCTGGAAATATTTGTCCGATTGACCTCAAATCAAGTGCAAATGAAAGGTCATGATATGAGGATGTGTCCCACAATGACATTAAACCTGTTTGGTTCAAGATTTTGACACGAGGTGGAGCTTTGTCTCATAAAATTCACCATTTTTGCTATATCTTTGGAACTATTTCTCCAATTGACATTAAACTATGTGCTACTGCAAGGTCATGACCTCACAACATGTCACATGATGACATCATATCTGTATGGTTCAATGTTTTGCTACCAGGTGGCGCTTTGTGATGGAAAATTACCATTTTGGCCCTATCTTCAGAACCAAATTAAGTTCAAATGAAAGTCAATTCAAGGTCTATTCAAGGATTGGGGAATTGGAGGATTGGGGGCGTTCGGGGATATACCCCAAGCCATCGCCTCCGACGGCATAAGCCTAGTTTTTTTTTTTTTAAATGTCTTTGTGCATACTTAGCAACTTGGCACTTCTGTAGTTGATTCACTGAAAGCCTTGGTTAACTACCTGGGTAATATTTCCTGCCATAGAAATAAAGCCTTAATGAAAATTTGGGTCAATTTTGTAATCCTACTACCCTATAAAAATTATATCTGCCAATGCTCAATTGATGTTTGGTATTTGATTGACATGTTGATCAAAACGCACAGGCCTCACTTGCATAGCGAGGTTTGATGGTGAAATCGCCCCCTAGGAAAAAAATGTAATGGACCCTATCCCTAATCCTCTGAACCAATGAAAAATGGCATTAGATAATGCATTTTTGCCAATTATGATGCATTTTTTTGGACTTGTAAGGTTTTATAATGACTGAGAATAAATACCGCCCACTTCAAAAGGCCACATTTAAAATGCCTATGTCTCTGAAGCCATCTCTCCAAATCATAAATGAATCAGTGAGGTCTAAAATACACTGTACCTCCAGCAAATCCCTGACACGGGGTCAAAGCATCTGTCCAGATTTTTACACTTATAATAGAACACCTGACAGACTCTACCTGGCCATTACACTGGGTGTGCTGGGAATTGAGGAATGAGCCTGAAGGCGTGAGCTATCACATTAGCATCTGCTGCATAATGCGGCTCCACTCCTGGAGAAGCATTAAATGTTCGATTAGCTTCGTTATCAGGGAATTGCTGGTCATTAGCATGGCAAGCTAATTGTGTCTGCAGCTGTGTGGAGCTGCTACAGTTTTGAACTTGTGGCAAATTTAACTTTGTTGCATTTGATTTCTCCACCTTGCTGAACATTGCAAAAAGACAAGCTCTTGCCGTGCATTTTAATCGCGTATTAAGACTTAAAACACTTAATTCTATTACCTTTTCTCCTCAACAAAAAAACATCTGCCGTGATGTGAGATAATTTTGACTCAATTCCAAATTTGTCTTTGCAGTAAGGAAATTTCAATCGTCCCATGGACAAATCGAGAAATGAGTCAAAATTATCTTACATCAGTGGCAGAATGTTTTTTTTATTCCCCTGAGGAAAATGGGTAACAAAAATAAGTGCTGTTAATTTAAATAGGAGATTAAAATACTTAGTAAGATTTTTTTTGCCGTGAATCAGCTCAGCTGATGTGCTTAGCTGATACAGATGGTGAGCCGCAGAGCGTAACATTCGCTGCGCTGCTCATCTTCCATTTGCTGTCCTACTCAGTCTGGGACTTCCTGTTCGCACGCATTCGCTATCAATAAAATGGGTCCCCAGATTAACCCTTTGAGCACTGAAATAAGATTTTTAAAAGTATTAATTTAATTATCTTGTGCTCTTGAAAACCTATCATGCTGCGACTTGTTTAAAAGAACTCCCCTGCGGGGAACCACATGATAGGTCTTCATCAGCTTTGATTTTTAAATCTTCCACCATTGAGCAACAGTAGCTGCATTTAGCGCTCTAAGGGTTAATGTGCAACACTAAATTTGCTCTCAGTTTCATCAAATTCAACAAACGATACCTTTTGGCCGATGCCCGCTGTGTTTTTTTGAGAAGAAAAACTCTGGCGCCTCTCCCTATTATGACCAACAATTAATCCATATGTTAGCAGGGTGGAATTTTCATTTCCGCAGGGTGATAATAACCAAGCTTTCCTTTCCATCACGAACATTTAATTGTGTTGTTTAAAAAAATGGATAAAGCTTGTTTTTAATTCACCTCAAGTAACTGCTTTCAGACGGAGAGAAGAAACAGATGATTATCAGTCCCAAAACACTAATCAGATGAGAAACCTGTGGAGCCTTTGAACAAGTCATTTGCATATTTTAGGTCAATCCAGGACAGAGCTTGAACTCTGTGTCCTTTATATGAAATTATACAGTATTATTTTAGCCCCCGAAGGAAGTCGGGCAGCTACTATGGATTCATGCGCCGTCTCCGCCGCCGCCGCGTCTGCGTCCACATTCGCAGACACTTTCCGTGTGGACGCTGCACAGGCTGTCATTTTTGACCGTTTACTTTCATATTCGGCATGGACATGTGTTATACTTCACTTATGATACCTATTGATTTTGGTTGCCATGGGGACAGTATTGGCCGAATAATGCGCAAACTTGTGCTGAAACATAGAGGCTTCCTTGTGACTGATTACGTTTGTATTTGGTATGCAGATGTGTTATACATCAATTATGACACCTATTGATTTTAATCGCCACGGCGACCGTATTGGCCAGAAAATGCGCAAAAAAAGGGGGAGAAGCGGCACCACGGGGGGGGGTCTACACCCGTGTGGTCGCGGCCGACTGGACTGTCTGGTTGGTAACACTGTAAATTGAGTAAAAATCACAGTACTCTGTGTGGGTATACGAGAATGTGAACCTTCTGTGGCCTTGTTTGTTTGGCTCTTGTGAGTGTGGCTGTGTGTGAATATTTGTGTCTGTCCTTGTCTGTATATTTTGCGTGTGCATGTGCATTTCATCTGTTTCTCCTCTGTCTGAATGTTCTGTTCTGGTGCATGGATGTGTTTCCTGTTTTTCTTTGTCTGATGTGTGTTTGTGTGTTTGTGTGTTTGTGTGTGTGTGTGTGTGTGTGTGTGTGTGTGTGTGTGTGTGTGTGTTTTTGATGAGCTGTGTGACAGGACTCTCTCTTCCTCATGTTGTTAGTTAGCTTCATGCAGAACAACTCCACCCTCTCGGCCATGCTGTGGCTGCTCTGTGTATTTGTACATTCTGGGTGAGTGTGGGTATCTAGTGTGTATTCCTGACAGAATGTTCTGTACTGGTGCGTGGATTTGATCCGTGTTTGTGTGTGTCTGTTTTGCGTGTGTGTGTGTGTGTGTGTGTGTATTTGTGATGAGCAGTGTGTCACGACTCTGTCCCTGGTGTTGCAGGTTGGCATAGTGCTGCATTACTCCACCCTCTCCACCATGCTGTGGTTGGGTGTCACGGCCCGCAACATCTACAAACAGGTGACCAAGAAGCCCCCGCAGCCACAGGATGGAGACCCTCCCCCCGCCTCCAAACAGCCACTGCTGAGGTGAGACTCCGCCCCCATTCTTCAAACATGTGTCAACACCAGGTCTGCATAATCAACTGTGATGATGCGCTATATAGCCAACTGTGTTTTTGAACTTTTATTCTAAAATCTCATTGACATACATACACGGACACTTTCAATTCTAAATATCTGACATTTTAGTAACATTTGGAATGAATAGAACCCGTTCAAGATCCTGTTATTACATGCCACTGCAGGTCTGCCCCATTAAATTTGCTTTGCATTTTGGGTAGTCTGATGGTAAGCTCACTTCCAGTTAGCGCCTTATAAATGCATGCTATTAATGGCGAGGCCTGTGCTCTTTTGAACTATTACATGTAGATTTAAACCAGATATGCGTTACATTACACATGTAAGGATGGGATGTCACTGTGTGGCTGCGGAATGCACATCTCACACAGATAAAGCAAATAAACTTCACTTATATCTATTCATAAGAGAAGTCTCCATAGTATAAGCAAGGTGGCAAATTGACTAGAATCAATTAACGGAAGTGGCTGTGCTGACAAACGAGTTTGAAAAGGCCAGCCTGCAGCGCCCCTGCTGGCTAGTTCAGCTACCTGTGTCCAGTCGAACTTGTCAGTATGGTCTGAGAGGACAGACTTTCATCTTTCATTTGAGGGTATTTCTCATAAAGCTGTGCTCCATATTTTGTCAATTGCAGCCCCTATTTAATGTGCCCCACCCCTCACAACTCCAGGTAGTTTCAATGGAACCTTCTGTAAGGAATAATTTTTTGAGGGTTTGCGAAGTGCAGAAAAATCCTGATAGTAAAATTGATTTGAATGACAGTACCCTCAAATGGAAGCTGAATTTCTGTCCTGTCTGGCTGTGCTGACCTATCAACTCCAAAATCACTTATTATGTCAGATATTTAGAAATGAAAAAGGTCTGTTTCCTATGTATGTCAGTGAAGTGCTTGTCCACTTGCTTTGGGCTATATGGTGTATCATGGAAATACAATCGAATTAATCGAATTAACTACTCCTCCTCTGGCTCTTTTGCATTAAATCTGTTTGTTAAATATTGATACGAGATAGGCGAAAATGGCAAATATATATATATATATATATTATATCCTCCAATGCCTCATCATCTTTTTATTGAATATATATGGCCACACAGAACTTCATTATACTTTGTTTCTCTGGGATGTGAGTTTGAGAGAGAAATTTTTTACAAAAAATTATTTCTGCAGTTGCTTTCATTGCCATGATTTTTTTTTTTTTCAAAAAATTATTCAGTTTTTCTTTTTTTATATTAAGTATTTTGATCTGATCATGCATGTTATTTCAAATGTAATAAAATCTGGTTTGTTGATGCTTTTCATATCCCATCAGTCTCCCTGTATATTTTGCTTTGTCTTACAAATTATCATGCAGCTGTTTCAGGTTTTTATTATAGTTTAACCACAAGAATGATATCAGTTTTCTCTCTATCCCTCTCTGTGTTTGTGTGCAGATATTACATTCACAACTCAAGCCCTTTCAGCATTGAGGGATTAGTGGTTTTGGGTGAAATAATAGTAATTCCATTAGGTGATAATTAGGCAGATAAACGCTTTCGTTTTGGTCAAATGGATTTTTTCATCAGGCTAATCCCTGAATGGCGCTTGGCCTTTTTAACTCGTATGAATAGTTTACACTTCACTTGCACTATTGGTCTTCAGTCTTCCATTCCTTAATCGTTTGAAGACGTTTGCCGACTACAGTCGCCCTCTCTATGCAAATGTAATTGGAAGCCACAGTAGTTTAACTCCGTTGTCTAAGCAAATGTGGGCATTGCACGATGGTCCTAGCAATAAGTGTCTCTTTCACAGCTATTTCTAACACCATAATAATCATTACAATCCTTGTAGTCTCCTGCATACTCATAAAACCTCAGTGCTTTTATCATTATCCCCTTCAGCATAATCATCTTTAAAGTCATAATCATGAGAAATTTCATGTCTAAGGAAACATTCTAACACAAAGACGAGTGACAAATTAATGGAAAGATCAACATGAACAGTCTTAATAAGGTTTAAAACCAGATCAGCTTCATAATACCTTGACACACAGTCTACAGTTGTAAACATTACTAAAGGGATGGTGTTCCTTTATTGCTGAGATATTACGTCCATTGGTGATGGGTAGCACTGTCTAGTTCCAGAATGTCCTGCATATATGTTCAGTTGGTTTGTAAGTTTGTGCCTGTGAGGGCAGTGTCATTTGTTTAGGATTATTTTCACACTCCTAAAACCACTGAGTGACCCCTTGTGCCCTTTGAGGGTTGGGTCACTGTCATCCTAGGAGAGACCGCTTCCATCATAATTCGAGTGCTCCATCATAGGATATAAAGCTGATCATGCAGAATAACTCTGCATTGATTTGCAGTGACACTCCAGCCTTTAAAGGGACGGGCGGACCCCATCCACGGCAGGAAAGTGAACAGAGGCGTCTGCATTAGTTATGTTTGTCCATGCATTTGTTTTTCCTTTAATTTGTCCCCTGTCTGTAGTTGATGCCACATACTGCAGTATTGTAACAATGATTAAGCGCTGCTGACAGGTTGTTAGGACATTATATTTGCCAGGACTGCTGTCCCCACTGATCTGATTGCCATCTGTATCATTCTCATGGTTATTCTCAGCGTGTTCATCCTCAGTATGATTGGAGAGTACTGTAAGGCAGCGTCCATGCTGGGTATGAAACAGTGAAGGGAATCGAAGAGCCTAACCTTGGACTGTGGAAACCAGAGTTTCGCCGTTAGCGAAGCTGATGCCAGTACCCAGTCAGCTATTAATCTTCTCCATTTTCCCGCTCCATTGTGTTTTTTCATGGCCTCCCTGGCTGGCGCTCCAGGTGACCCTGCGTGATTTAGCATTCCTCGCCGGGTTATCGCCCTTCCCCCGGCCCAGGTCTGGCACAGTGAACTGCTCGAGGTGCTTTGCTGGCGGAATGTGCCGTGAGTGCACTTTCCTGATCGCGTCGCACCTCGATAATGGGATTTCAGTGTATCCTACAGTAAAGCCTGTTAGGATTGTGGGACTTGGCCTGCAGCAGAACCTCTGCTAATTCTGTGCGGCGTTCTGCTGTCCAATAATAATAATAATAATAATGATGTAGGTTTTCCCGGTCAATTTCGTACTTTTGTCATTCCAATTCATGAATGTGCATTCAAATTCACACAGCGAAAATGTTTGGGCATTGAAATTCAGATTCCGAGCGATCAATTTAATTTATGCGAACTCTATTTCGTTTACGGCAAATCAAATTCACGCATGTGCGTTCAGTTTCCAAATGCGAGCATTGCATTTCCTACTTGTGCATTCAAATTTGTGCGATAATCACCATGAGCCTGTTTGGGGCGTTCAGTTTATTTTCAGGTGATCAATTTCCTACTTCGTGCCCTCAATTTAGTGGAGAAGACAGGATAGATTTTTGAAGAGGGGGGTTATTGGGGGGAGAGGGGGGGCGAACGTTTCTCATAAAACGAACACACGTACAGAACCCACTGTCACACCCTCCCCCCAGCACACTCACACAAAAAAAAAACAATTATTACATAATTCTTTAAGAAATTGACCTAAAACAAGAAATCTAACATCAAGTATACCCTGCTCAACACGTTCAAAGACGTCTCCAGCTTGAAACCCTCCTATGAAGATACAAACTATCGAACTATAGACCCGGCCGTCGCTTGATTTATTCCAAGGGTGTCTGCCAAAGCAATGAAGTCAAGATTGACGTTCTTGATGGCATCGATAGCCTTCCCCTATCCTTGTTTGTAATGCGCCTGTAGCGTACGCGTTGAGCTGCCATCACACTCGAATGAGGTTACACCTCAGAATGAACAGATGTAGGCCCTACCCAAAGCAGCCGTATTAATGATGAAGCCAATTTATTCAAAACTAAATGAAAAAAAAAGCCACACATGGACCCCAAGCTCACTAAATGCAATGATTCATTTACAAAAATGCACTTATTTGGAACATGGTTGCCTTTTCACGAATGTGAATGACCAACGAGGTTCCGCCGCCGGCTTGAAATGAATTTGAATGCTCATTGCTGAAATGCATGCTCCTATTTTGAGTTTGAATGACGCTAATGAACAATTGATTGCTTGGATAGTGAATTTGAATGACCAGATTGGGAATTTGAAAGCTGATTCAGTGCTGCAAGCGTGAAATGCGTGAAATTGAATGCTCGGAACATGAAGTTGAAGGACAAAATTATGAAATTGAGAGGGAAAACCTATAATAAGAATTGTTCATTTTATTATTATTTTCTGATTTCATTGAGCCATGTTGGGAGTTTTACTAAGTGACTAGAGAACTATTTAGTACCATGGTGATAACATTGAACAAAAAGCTTTAAGCTTTTATCTGACAGGATCATGACACTTAGAGACTGTGGTTCTTCGACTTACCACAGATGGACTGTGCCCCACGAGCCCTCACTTCAGTGGCCAAATTTTATTTTTATTCTTAGCAGGATTTATACCTGTGCCTTCATTTCATCCTCGTCTTGTTATTTTCCACCTGCTTACTGGCTTAGTTAGTGGAGTCTATCCGTCCTTACTTGCTTGGTTGGTGCAGACTGTCTGACTCATTTGATTGGTTGAAAGAGTCCGGCCTCCATATTGGTTCGATTTGTGGAATGTGGTTCCTTATTGGCTGGGTTGACAAAGTCTGGCCTGTATTGTTTGGGTTGGTGGAGGCTGTTCTTTGTATAGGTTAGCTTAGTGGAGTCTGGCGTCTATATTATTTGGGTTTGTGAGGTCAGGCCTCCATATTGATTTGGTCTGTGGAGTTTGGGCCCCATGTTGGTTCGGTTGGAGCAGTAGGGCCCTCGTATTGTTTGGGTTGGAGGACCCTGGCCCTCAATTTGGGTGCATCTCAAAGCATAGGCTGCATCCTTCGAAAGCTGCATTTCCTTGGGGTTGTCCCTTAATTTGATCCGCCAAACTGGCATTTAGGGTAAGGGACAAGTTAAATTTGGGGTCAGGTTTAGGCCTAGGTTTAGGGTTAGGGGTTAGAGTTAAGGTTAAGGTTAGGGAGCCAGTGACGACTCGCTTCAACCAAAGCTGTTAAACGGAGATGAAATGAAGTCAGTTTGGTGGATGGAATTAAGTGGCGACCCCTAAAATGCAGCCTTCAAAGGATGCAGCCTACGCTTTGAGATGCACCCATTGATTTGTTTAGTGGCGTCTGGCCCTTATTACTTGGGTTGGAGTAGTCAGGCCTTCGTATTGGCTGGGGTGAAGGAGAATGGTTGGGATGAAGGAGTTCAGCATCCTTATTGGCTGGGTTGGTGGAGTCTGGCATTGTGATTTGCTAGGTGCCTCTACGGAAGATTGCTTATGGGCAAATCCACCGCTGTCCATGCGGAATATTCCGGCTGCGCCTCTCATTACCTTGCCGCTGCGCTTTTGAAATGAGACGACAGGGTGTCTGTCAAGCCGTACCGCGCCGCGCACATCAGCAGTGATTGACTCTAATATCCCTCTCCGCTCCGACAGGAGGGACCGAAACGCAGCGGGAGCCCTTGTGGCAAATCAATTTTCACTCTGCATGAACTGATGTCGCGCTCTTGCGTGTCGAGTGCAGACAAAACACGCACACACCTCGGCGGAATTAAAGAGCAAGGCAGCCCAGGGCAATTCATCACAATTCATCACGTAGCATCTCATCAATTTGCGTAGCATCTTATCTCAACATTCGCTCAACCAGCTGACAGTTTATGCTGTTGTTATGCACTGCATGTATCCTACATGGGAGTTTGTGTGCCGATAAAATGTATTGACCTTTGGGCCGCTTGACGATGTGTGTTAAAGCTTGTTTTTTTGGGGTTTTTTTTTTGCACCCACCTGTTCCACCATCTTTCATCAAATCCAGCTGTAGCCAGTGCTGCGGGGGTGGTGCACGGTTTACTTTTTATAGGGATGTGTGCAACGAAATCAGCGAGTGGATGTAGCTGCATTCTTTTTGTGTGTGTCTGACCCCGATTGTCCATTGTAGTACCAGTAGCTCGTAGACGGGCTCTTCTCTGCCGCCGCTCAGTGCACGTGTGAGTTATAGCTGCTTTCTGAGAGGAAACATTTAGCCGGCGCTGCTTATGTAAAGATGAGTGAGCAGTCTCTCCGGAGCCAGTAGCAAAGGTTATATATGAGCCAATGTAGTGAGCTCCATAATATTTGGGATAAAGGCATATTTTTCTTGACATGGCAGTCATTGCTTACAAGGAATCTGGAAGTAAGTGCTCAACATGAATATCTGCATTTACACAACATGAATATCCCTTTACCTCTGTCAAATGGGAGGATTTTAAAGTGCTTTAACGTCTGTATGCTGAAGCCTCTACATATATGAATATAGCCTTAAGTAGAACTTGAGTTGACCACACATAGATTGCTTGATCACTAATTGATAATAATGCATCAGTTTTATATAGCGCTTTCCTGGGCACTCAAAGACGCTTCACAATGGATACATTATTCATTCACTCACACATTCGCGCTCCAATGGTAGTAAACTATGTTTTTGTAGCCACAGCTGCCCTGGGGCAGACTGACGTAAGCGTGGCTGCCAGTATGCGCCTACGGCCCCTTCGACCACCACCAAACATTCGCACACAGCCATACAGTGTTGCCATATTGCATGTTTTTGTGGGTGGGGGAAACCGGAGTACTCTGGGGAAACCCACGCGAACACGGGAAGAACATGCAAACTCCACACAGAAAGGCCCCAGGCCGGATTCGAACCCACGACCTTCTTGCTGTGAGGCAGTAGTGCTAACCAGTGAGTGATCCCTGATCTAGAACCAGTTTTATTGTTTTTAGTCAGAGCAAGTGTTGTGAGATGCTGGAAACAGGTCAGCGACCGTTATTCCTGCTTTAGAGGGACGTTAACCTTCAGTTTATTGTTTTCATTTGCATTTTTTTTTTTTTTTTGGCTATTGCAAATGCAATACCTCCATTCCAGCAAGGTGGATTGCATCCAAAGGATTACGGCGATCTGGCATGGATTGGATGTGGATGGTCTAAGGTGCTGCTGGTCTGTTTTAAGATCATGACCGAGCTTGTCTGTCTGGCTCTCTTCGGAAGGTTCCAGCAGAATGGCTTCTCAGCTTTAGAAACAGCCAGCAGGCCATAGAACCCGGAGATTTACACTGCTGAAGAAATAACTGTAATTTCTCTATTCTGCTGCTCTAGTTGACTCGTATTTAAATGGTTTTTAGACAGACGAGGGCCTTGGGATACCTATCCTTCCAAGATGGTGACAGCGTCGTTAATGCCTGCCCCCTAAACCCCTTCCCCCACCTCCCTGGGGAACATCATCACAGTAATTGAATTTGGTGAGGTATGCTGATGGTGTTTGTTGGTTGGAGGTGGGGGGGGGGGGGGGGGTGTCAGGGGATTGAGGTGATGCAGACGCAATGAGGCATGATGGGAGATTTCACCGCTGTACTGATTCACATCTCTATGCAGAAGCGGACCTCGAAAGCAGTTGTCTGTCGATTGTTCCAGGGCGCAGCCGAGAGTTACGTCTTCGAGGGCACCTAGCCTTTGCCGTGCGATTTATTTTGACAGAAATCCAAAACAAAATGGACGGGTACACTCACATGCACGCACTCATACTTGCACACACACCTGCACGCCTACACTCACTCATTATCACATTCATTCATGCAGACATGCGCTCAATCAGACAGCAATTCTTTTGATAAATGTCATGACCTCTGACAGCCGATTCTCTAACCAAAGATCCCTTCAGATCAGATCAGGGGCTTAAGTCCATTGACAGACCCCGTTGTGTTCTCATTCGAATCATCTCAAAGATCTCTTCTGTTATCTCCCTCTCTCCCTTCTCCTCTGTCTATCCCTCTCTTCTTCCCTCCATCCCCCTCTGCAGGTTTTATTTAGTTAGCGGTGGAGTGCCCTTCATCATCTGCGGAATCACAGCAGCCACCAACATTGACAGCTATGGAAGCGCAGAACAGGCCCCTTAGTAAGTTCCCAGCTACTTCATCTGAGGGTTTCCCTTTTGTTGTCAGTAATATCAAAACAAAAACATTCAGTGGGAAAACACTTCCTCTCCATTTTTTTTTTCTTTATATAATATGTTATTCCTACAAGGCTTGCATGTGACATGTTTCTAATGTATTTACCACTGCCCTAACGTTCATTTGATGTATTGTGGCTACCATGTGAAGTAGCTTTGACAGGCTGTTTTTAAATGTTATGTGTTGATGGTAAATGAGGAGATGAAGTAGACAAAAAGTTTAAAATGGATTGAAAATGCAAACAAAAGCTGAGCTTGATGCAGTACTTGATGCTGTGTCTGTTGCTGCTTGTAAACACAAAATTCAAATTTGGCTTCTCTAACCACGCCAGATACACATGCCTCCAACTGCAGTTTGAGCTGCTCTCCAACCCAGATCATCCTTCGCAAACCTTTGCACGTACAAATGTAATTTTTGGGTGTTACCTCGAAAATGACTCCGTATTAAGATTCAAGGGCAATGCTGTATTTAACAATGCTGCTGTACTGCTACTTCATAAAACCTACACTGGCAACAGTAATGTTATCTGTCATCAGCTAGCCTATATAAATGACCCGCTCATCATACCCACTGCCCAGAGGTTGACTCTCAAAGATGTCTCGTTCAAAGTAAAATAACAAAATACAGACAGATGGCAGGGTTTCTGGCGATACAAACACCCCTACAATCCTCTAGTGAGTCATTAGTGGTGATTCAGGATTAAGAGGAATTATTTTTGATGCATTAAGGTGATGTTTTTAGGGAAATCCTACTCTGTACATCTTTAATTGTATTAGAATTATACTTGCGCATTTCTAAACTCTTCCTTAAACCCATGTGATCTACATATTTTCACACAGATCACATTAAGTGTTATACAGGATAACAGTGAATGAGTTCTTGAATTTTTTTTTTTTATACTTTTATTATGGCTTGTGAGGCAAGTTGATACTTAGGAATCACTTTTGGGTCAGTACACGGCGGCGTCAGAGTAACCTTGGTTTTCAAGTAATACAGTAACTTTAGAAATAATGATCAGATTTGAGTGAAACTTTATCAGCTTACCTAGTACACAGGTCTCTGTCGAGTTCAGTTTGGGGATCGATCTTTACGTATTTAATAAGCCTGCTGCTTTGTGATTGGTCGATAGTCTGCGAATAATAACTATTGAGAGAAGGATCAAATTTGAATGAAAGTATGCTGCTACTGTATAACAACAACTCTATAATAGAACTCTTCTATTAGTATAAAATAACGTAAGAAATACACGCAGTGTTATGACTGGGCTCAAAAGCTGTAACAAAGAGGGAGATGCACACTGATGCATTTAAAAAGCTTCAATTTATTCACAAGATTCAAGTTATTTCACAATATTGAACTTAACAAAAAGACTAAAAACACGGGATGTGAAAGTCAGTATCATCAGTAATGTCAGTGAGTGGATGTGTGCATAGTAGTGCAGCAGTGTTGTATGCAATCCAACCAAAAAGCAATAAAAGTCACAGAGGAGGGAGCCCCCAACATGGGAAATGGGCTTTTTTATTTGCTCAGCGAACGAGCCACAGGTGCTCTCCATTGTACCTATGAGCCCTGGCTCCGCCCACCAGGCACCTGCAAATTACCCTCAAATGCAAGCAGAGTAGTGGCTGTAAAGCGCAGTAAGGTCTTAATTACTATCTACTGCTCAGAAAATCAAACCTGTTCTGCTATTTATTTTTATAAAATGATTTCTCTTTAAATAGCCCTAATATTGATATATATTGATGAAAACACCTATGCAATAATGCTAAGGATGGTATTTTAATTTATGACATTTATTTCATATAGCTAATTTTGAAGGGTACTAATTTCTTAAATTTATATTTCTCTCTATAACTGATGGCATCATTTGACGCACTCGGGCGAATTGACTTATTAATGCATTTTTTATTTAAAAAATACAGATTTTATGTGATACATTTGCTTCAGACATAAAAACTGTCACATCACGTTGTGGACGCTTAAATATTTTGACTTGGTCCTCTTGTGTTGTTTGCAAATTATCATTAATTATGCAAATAAAAGAAACAACTCTAGAGGCAATCTTTGTAACTTTTACATTTGTGGCATTGTATATTGGGTATGTCCTGGAGGTGGCGCTGTGGTGGCTCGTGTGGTACAGAGTAACTATGAGTATGTGCCTGGTTTAAGTATTTTCATTATTACCTCGCCCCACCGAAGGGGGGTGTGTGGCCGTGCGCTAACAGGGTGAGGGCGAGGGGTATTGTTTTTGGTTCGGTTTGTTTGTGCATTTGTTAACACTTTAGTCAGCAAAACTAATGGCCATATTCACCCCAAATTGGGTTTAGGGATTTGCCACTGACCCAGAATGGATGCCTATTGAATTTAGGAAAAGTAGATCACAGTATGTGCGAGGGGCGGGGTTTGTTGTGCCGGGCACCACTTGTTTATATCAGGTTACAGTATGGTCTGTGCCTTGGCTGTTTTGAGATTTGTTTCAGAGTTGGAGAGCGTGTGTGTGCAGGCTGTATATACCAACTTACTGATTGCCTTTGTTTCCTTGGCTCAGCTGCTGGATGGCCTGGGAAACGAGTTTGGGCGCCTTCTATGGCCCGGTGGCGTTCATCTTCCTGGTGACCTGCATCTATTTCCTGTGCATCTACATCCAGCTGAAGCGCCACCCGGAGAGGAAGTATGAGCTGAAGCCCATGACGGAGGAGCAGCAGAGACTGGCCACCGGCGAGATGAGCCACTGCCACGCGGCCAACCCCGGGGCCCCGCCCCACTCCTCCCACTCTCACGCTCACTGCCCCGCCCTCAACCCCTCCCTGCTGGCCAACGAGCACTCTTTCAAGGCCCAACTGCGGACGGCGGCCTTCACCCTCTTCCTGTTCATGGCCACTTGGGCGTTCGGCGCCCTGGCCGTTTCCCAGGGCCACTTCCTGGACATGATCTTCAGCTGCCTGTACGGGGCCTTCTCCGTCACGCTGGGCCTGTTCGTGCTCATACACCACTGCGCCAAGCGCGACGACGTCTGGCACTGCTGGTGTGCCTGCTGCCCTGCCCGCCGTCACGCCTGCCAGGGCCACGGCCACGCCCACGCCCGCCCCAAGGTCAACGCCAATGGGGACACCCAGCTGCACACGCACACCCACAGCCATGCGCACTGTCACATGGATTCGCCCTGCCCGGGTAAGGCCCTGTTAGCGCACGGCCACACGCCCTGCAAACTCAGCGGCTTGCAGGCCGTGCAGAACCACGTGGCCTGCTTATCTCCGTTAGCGCCCTGCTGCGCCGCCCTGCACAGCCAACAGCTGCTGGACGACGAGCCTCACGTGCACATGCACGCCGACGTGGACGGCTACCGACCCAACGTGCACGTACACCGCTGCCTGAAGGCCAGGACTAAGCCTCGGCACATTGGCGGCCGGCGTCGGCCTAGCGGAGGCATCGGTAGCGATCGGGAGTACGCCTACCACATCCCCTCCAGTGTGGACGGAGGCAGTCCTCACAGCTCCCGCACGGACAGCCCCCACAGCACGCACGAGAGGCACGCCCGCCACTCCGCCTCCCGCGACTGCCACGCCCTCTGCCACCGCCACATCTGCTGCGCCAAGGCGGAGCTCTTTCCCACCGTGTGCCAACCCGAGGGCGCCGACGCCCCGCCCCTCCTCTACGGCTGCTCCAAAATGGCTGACGAGGAGATGGGACACCGGGCCCACTTGGAAATGCACCCGCGGAGGCAGTCGTTCCCGCAGAACCCGTCGTCCAATCAGAACGGCATCCTGAAGGGCAGCGTGCACGAGGGATTCTTGTACAGCTCGGATAGTACCGGAAACATCCGGACTGGGCCCTGGAGGAACGAAACTACTGTGTAGTTCTGTTTCTGCCTCAAACATCGTTTTTAGGAGAAAAAATTCTGAACTCGGCACTTCAGTCCACTTGAGTTTTATATTATGACCGTGTCAGTCTGAAGTATTTTTTTACTGTACAGTTTTAACATTCTGCCGCACAGTTTCATTTGTTTGATTTTTTTCCCCCTTTTTGTTTTGCCTCCAGCGAGACGATGTGCTTCTAACAAGCCTTTTTTTTTTCTTTTTAGAAGGATGAACACATATTTAAAGAAATGACCTCCATTTCAATTATTTTTATAACTACGTAAATTTAAGTCTGTGTGAAGCGTGGGTATGCGCGAGCGCTTGTTTGTGAGTCTGTTGGTCTGTATATAATTGCGACAAAGATTTCAAAGAATGAGTACTGAAGTAGATTAATTAATTTGTTGCGATCTTTACTGAGGTTTGGCGCGTGTCTACACTGCTATGAAGGTTGTAGGAGTCAAACACACCAGCAATTTAGAATCGCATACTATCATGCTTCAAGTGAGCATACTATATACTGTGAAAAGCGACTGAAAACAGAACTTTACTGAAAGTACATCTGCTTTTATTACGGCCAGCCGGGTGTGTTGATAAAAGAACTTAAATGTCGGAACCATTGTAAAATGGTCTCTTGACGCCTGTTTAGTGTCTGTCTGGCAGGCTGTAGTGGACTGCCGCTCCTGCAGTGAATATTGATGTCTCGTTTTCAGAGAGACGCCCTATTGGGTCCTTAGGGTTAAATCGATGGTGCTTGGGGTTGCGGTGCTAAGTGTCCACTGCTAAGTACGTTGTATTTTGTGTAGACGGCATACAGTGTCGGGCGGTGTCGGCAGATCACACCAATTGAAGAACTGTAGCGCCACCTCTGGGTAGGATGTGAAGCACAGTATGTGGTGCTGTGATTTCATCAGGTCCTGCGTCAATGGGGAAAAAACAACGGCAGTTCCGCTAAATAACTGCCGGCTGCCAGGCATCAGTGTGTGTGAGTTTAGTGATAGATGAAGACAGAGCCAGTTTGCGTTTTTTTCTGTCAAAGTGAAGTGCTTGCGTTGCTTGTCGTGTGTGTGTGACTATTTGACTCTTTTATTGCTGTCAGTTAAATGCTACCGTCCAGCAAAAAAAAAAATCATGCCTTCAGTGGGGGGAAGAGACTAAAACAATTTCTCGGAAAACGTATTTTATACGATACGTGTTTATGGCTTTGATGGTGTTTTCGTATTTTTCTTATTTCAGATACTTGGAATGGGTGGTACGTTTAGAAGAGTATTTACGTGGTATCATCCTGTTTAAAGAGAAATGTATTTGTGTCCCTACTTATGTGTGTGTGTGCGTGTGTGTGTGTGTGTGTGTGTGTGTGTGTGTGTGCGCGTGTGTGTGTGTGTGTGAGAGTCTGTGTGTGTCCATTCATGAACCTAAGCTCCTCAGCTGGTTTACCTTGCTCTCATCCAGCAGTGCTGCAGAGGTCAGTTGCTCCGCCATTTTGGCTCTGTTAGGGTTTATTTGCTCTCCTTTTCCTTATTTCAGGTCCAGTTCAATGGACAAGATGTCTGGACAGGTCATCACTGTTAGCTTTTCTGCTCTGAGAGAAAAAAGCCTTTGGGTTGGATTAAGGGTACAGCGGATGAGGGGCCTCTGGCCAATCACAATCTTTCTTCAATCAGTATTTGCCTAGCATGACATCATCCTTAAACATTGTTTACCATAATGTACATAGAATTTATTCAAATTAATATTATTTTTTCTTACTATGGCAAAAATATTTATGAAATATTAATATAGAATACGAACTGGGATTAGCCCGACATCGTGATATTATTGCTCAGTATCTGAGTTATTTTATTTTATTTTTTTTAAGTTGGCAGTGTATGAACCTGGCACACATTGTGAAATGTGCATTCATATCAGATAGGGAGCTCACTAAAAACTTGTTTGCCCCTCAGATTAATGAAGAAAAAAAAACTGTATTCAGCCTGCTTAAAAAATGCCAACGCAAGCAGTACTTTGCTTTCTTCATCCTGCTGTATATTTGACTGTGTCTAGAAACAGAAATGGGATTTCAGTGTTTGTGAAGTTCATCCATCTTTTCTGTCATCCGTGGCTGTACGGCTGATCCTAGCTCAGTTAATGTGCTAGCCAGTGGTGCCGTATCGCAAACGCAAAGTCCTTCATCTGAAAGCAAACACCTTTTTTACATCGTCACCGATTCCAATAAATGTATTTTTTCACCATAACTGCACAGACTTTTCTTTACTTGTGTAACTTGAACGACTCTTTCCCAGGGACGGCCCGTTTGATATCAGAGTGATTACAGTTTGTCTTTGTTTATGTGTGAACGTCCCCATGTGTTTATATGAGCGCCCTTGCACATGAAGAGTTAAATTTATGCACATGTTCACATTTGTACTCAGAGGAGCAGTGTGTTGTGTCACAAAATACAGGAAGTTGACTGGCTACGAAATGCCAGTAGGTTTTTCATTTGAAGCTGAAATTATGATTCCTTGTTTTATGCTGCTGACAAAACACTGCTTGGCCATTTGCCCCCTCTGGTTGTCCTTATAACTTACTCCAAATAAATAGAGCTGGAATTTTATCCTTACTGACAAGGAGACGACCTTGTGACGCTGTGAGTAGGTGTGTGCTTTATGGGCTTTTATTTGATTAGGGAGAACAGCGTGGTGCGGCAGACGAGTGTCAGCGCTGCATCGTATCCCTTCAACATCTTTGGCGTGAGAGAGAAGACCTGAGTCCAGTGTTCAGTGGGTTGTTTTCATGTGATGTCATAGGCCAAACCATCGAAAATGTTTAGCCATTTTTATTCCCTTGCTTTTGTTTTTGTCATAGTGAAAGTAGTTTTTGCTGTAACAGGGGTCATCAAAGGCCATAGTTATTTCAAACCCCATGGATTTTTTCTTACTAGCGTTGGCGAAACTCAGGAACTAAAGAAAAAATGATGTCAGTTGTGTAAACATGTTATCATAGGAGGGATGTTACCTCTGAAGTGGAATTCCTCTATAATGTGTACAAGCCATTTTGTCAATGATAAGATGATTATTTTTTTCCTTTTCAAACATGTAACAGGCCATGATTAACAACCTTAATTATAAAACAATTATCTGGATATTTAACTTGAAGTGTTAATCGGGGCAGTGCAGTACCATGTAGGGTGACCAGATGTCCTGATAAAATCGGGACTGTATTGATTTTAAGAGCCGTGTCCTGCTTAGTTCAAGTATGGATTCTACTACAGGTATAATTAAACAGTGTCAGTAGCCCAATGACATTGTTGTGATTCCTCCATTCCTATCATATCAGACCAGTTAGCTAATGGATGTTGGCTATATCTTTGCATAGCCTTTCAGCACAGTACATTATCTACTTTTATATTTCACTTCAAGAAAGTTCATCTATAACCTACAACGAACGGCATAGCCTACATTTTTCTGCTGGGATTCAGGACCCAGGTTTCATAAAGAGATGAAGCAAGATGCCTGTGAGAATATAGGCTAGCTCCATGAAAACGAACCAGCTAGCTACATTTCTTGCACATTGTAAGAACAATTTATTGTGTTGTATCACATAAATCAAGGTAAGCTTGTTCGTATTCGGAACTGTGCGGTGCTAAAATGTAGTCTGAAGCCAGAGGACAAACACTACAGGAAATAATTTGTTGCGTTTATTTGTCGTTGCAGTGGCAATACATTGTTTGGTATGGCAGTGGTACGTGGGAATAGGGAAGTGTAATGCAGCAAAAATGGGATACCAGACATGTATTACGAGCAATACAAGCATATTTAATCACAAAATATATGAAAAACAGAAACAAACATGGATGTCAATCATCAGTAATATTTGGATGTGTCACAGTGTACGTGAAAAGGCAAAAACCAAACACTAGTCATTGCCATGTCTGCAGTGGAAGTGAGTGAAGCTTTACCAAGAATGAGAACTCCTTATAGAGAAGAGCACGCCCAGGTGTAGCTCATGCGGCTGATGACGACCTGCCTCAACGGCAGGCCCCTGCAAGACAACGGACAACCAGCAACCCAAAGACACACGGACACCTACCGGCTGGAATGGAGGGGTCATCGCAGAAGCAGCATGGCGGATGTGGGATAGCAGACAAAAATCCACGATGTCTGTGAATACGACCCATATACAGTATATTGCCCACATGGTGCGTTACGTGGGACAAAACGTGGAAAAAGAATTGGATGGAAAGATTTTGCCAGCGTTGCGTTTCCCGCACCTGCAGAAACTATGGTGAAGTGTAACATCTGTTTCGTTCAGTGTGAATCTATATTGTGCAAATCACCTTTGATGCGTTTGGCACCATTACTCCTCTTGCATATGTATTTGACTGCATCTGATTTTCAGTCTCAACTCCGACACGATGGCCATGGATCAGACCAATGCCTGTGGCAGGGGTGGCTGGAGGTAAAGCGCTTTTCTTGTTTTTAATTTCGATGGCTGGCGATATGGACCCAATTACGAGGATTGTCCTTTGGAATTTGCAACGCTGTACCAGAGGCAGAGTGTTTTAATTCTGAGAGTGAAAGCCCTCCAGGATTGTGGATGGGAATTTTCTCTTTTTTTTTGACATTTGATTTTGTCAGAAATTGCATAAATATTCAAAAATTGACATTAAATATTTGTGCATATGAGCGGCATTCCAGCTTTCAACACATGTTCAGTAAGTGAACCTAAGCCATTTTAATGAGTTAGGCATCCAATGCATGGAGTGAATTTGGTCGCACTTTAGATGAAGTTTTGCTCATAGAGGCTTTATACAGCATGTATAATGCCTCCGTAAATGAGGCATAATTTGTTAATAAATCATACATAAGCAAATGTCATGCTTTGTAAAGGGTGAAATAACACATCATTATACAACGTGATGCCAGATGTGACAATGACAATGTCACTTAGCTGACAATGTCACCCTTTATCGCAATTAGCCACTAGCTAAGTGACATCGTCAGTTATATCACATCTGGCATCACATGCTGAAGAAGGATGTGTTATTTCACCCTTTACAAAGCATGACATTCGGCTATTTATGATTTATGAAGACATTGTCTCATTTATGAAGGCATTATACATGCTGTATAAAGCCTTTATGAGCAACACCTCATCTAAAGCGTGACTGAATTTTTTAATATTTATCCAATTTATTAATATGTTTTTTGAAGCAACAGCTTGAGAATCCTTGAGTTTCAAAAAAAAAGTTAATGTCGCAATTCAGAACCTTAATGAGAATAAAAACTCATTTCAAGCCTTGCACTGTCGGTCAAAGGCCACACTGCATAGTGTCAGATACTGTTGGATAGAATTGATAGTTGCTTATGCTTAATTCATCCTTCATACATGGACTACAGGGCTGGATGTGGAAACGGGAATAGGGTGTGTGGGGGGGGCTTGTCAGGGAGGAGGAACATATATGCATGTATTTGCGCACATTGCAGATTTGCTGCGACTCCATAAGTGCACATACACTTGTTTCTGCTGTGACATGTTCACTAACAGGTACTCAGTACCTAAATGAGAGGATAGACTTTTGTTGGCCTAGATGGTGAAGCGATGATACAAAATCTTTACGCAATGCTTAGTCATTTGCTTGGAGCTGAATTTTATAGCTGAAACCGTATACCCCCATCAGCCTTAACATTGAAACCACCTGTCTAATATTGCGTCAATCCCTTCATACCACCAAAACAACTTCGAAAAACTCTTGTCCACTTGAATTCCAGGACTGAGGGTTTCCCAGCAGAACATTTCTCAGAGCATCACACTCCCCCCCTCCAGCTGGTCTTCCTCCCACAGTGCATCCTGATGCCATCTCTTCCCAGGTAAATGGTGAACACGTACCTGGCCAATTCACATAATGTAACTGAAAACAGGACTCACTGCACCAGGTGACCATCTTTAATTGCTCCAAGGTCCAGTTTTGACGCTCACACACCTATTGAAGGTGATTAGGGCAGTGAACTGCAGTTTGAATGGGCACACCGATCGGTCTGTGGCTACAATATGTCAAACAGGGCAGGGTTGCGATGCACTGTGTGTTTTTACACATTCTTCTAAGTATAATTAAAATTCTCTTCAACTTGTGTCACAGTTGCCCTTCAGTTTGGAGCAGATGGGAAAGCCTTTGTTGCCCTTATGCGTTGATGAAACGGGTGCTCAACAGCCTGTCACTGTTTTATGGTTTACCAGTTCTTGGCTACGGTCAGTAGGTGTTTATCGCTGCTAACTGGGAGAGACCTGGCTGCTTTGCTTCCTCAAAGGTGCTCTGACTCATTTATGTGGCCATATTAATTTTGCTCTATCAAAATTGCTCAGGAACCATTTGTCTCACATCCAACATGTTGACTGTGACAAATGACTGCTCGCTTACCATTGAAGGCCTGTCTGGTGACTTAGACAAGCGACATTGTTGAGAAATGATGCTGCATGCTTCATCAGTGAGTGGTTTTAATGTTTTGGGTCATTAGTGTAGTTCGTAGACATGAGAATTTATTATATGATGGGTGATGAGAATGTGCCTTCAATGATTCTTGTCTCCAAATGTCTTATGATTCTTTTGAAATTCTTGGATCAAAAGAAAGGTAACAGTGTTTTCTCAAAAGGATTTTAGTTCTGCCCTTTTGATCAGAGCCTCTATAAATCCTCAAAAATTAACTGGGGGAAAAGTTCAATTTGCAGTTTTTCAACCTGTAGAAAAACACATTTCACAAGCATCATTATTTTCGATTTGCCACTATGGTCTTTTTTTTATGGATGGCCAAGTCGAGCGGAGTTTGTTGATTCCGTGGATTGAGGGCATTTCACTTTATCATTGGCTTTGTGTAAAACACATGGATTATCCATCTAAAGATTGTTAGCTCTCATTGCCTCCTCCCCTCTCCCTAGTTTATTTATAGCAAAAGACCTTTTTGTATGGCTTGATGGTACCTAGCTGTAACGGAGCAGCATGAAAGGCATTCATTTACAATCATGTCCTCCCCTGGATTACGATGCGATAAAGCTTTCCTCCCGAGCCTCTGTCACCGTGACCGACTAGACTGTGACAGCTGGAATGGAACTGCTGAAAACAAAAGATTAGTTTTTTTGTCTTTGTATTCATGTAGTGACTCACATTAACATGATGGACTGCTCTCTTTCCCTCTCTCTCTCTCTTTCTCTCTCTCTCTCTCTCTGCTATTTGTCTGATTGTTTAAGCACTATTGCACAGCATCTAGCTGTCAGAAGCTGGGCTGAGGACCTCTCCATATGATATCTGGTTCATTAAAAAAAATATGAGCGCAGAAATATACAAACTGATTGGGCCATGAAAGGGAATTTAGGATGATCTTGAGCAGTCGTATTTAATAAAGAACCCAAAGTATGACTACTAGGTTTTCAAAGGAGTGGTACACATCAGCCAAACAGGCAGACTGTGCTGTTTTAACTGTGCTGTGCAACATTGCCACCTATTGGCCACAGCTAGTACCAGAAAGCCACATGAAGCCCTGGTTTTCAGGATTGCTTGTCGTATGAGGGACCTCATTACCTCCTGGTCACAGTGGATGTTGGGGAGCTGGAGCTCTCATTTTATCAGTTTGGCTTTCAGACTTTGGGGCTGGTCCTCCGAATCTCCCAAGCGGTTCTCTGACTCGGTGCCTTGTTAGCCGACAGCCAACTTCCATTGATTTTCCTTGGGAAATACTGGCTCCCCGCAGTGGTTCTATAGTCCACATGTAAAGACTTGAGTCTGCCAAATACTGAGGCCCACAGATGGGACGATGTCATGGTGTAAACCCCATGCTTCTTTCACCATTCGCCATCCCAGCCCTCCCCCGCCTGGCTGAGACATACAAAATGATATTTTTATTGCTTCGCAAATTTTCCAGCCGGCTAGATCGGCAGACTGCGTTGGCCAATTTGCAATGTCAACTCTCAGCATGGTTGTCCTTTGACTGGGATAAGCCTGACAGGCGTGATGAATGTTTACACATGGACGCTGGTCTCTCTCCCCGCATGCTCCGGCGGAATCTTCTTTTTCTGAGACGGAATGGAGAAAAGAGAGCGAGTACTCATAAAATATTGATATACGTGACTAATCAGGAATGCTGGGGATTCTGCGGTCAAGTTTTCTATGGTGTTCCCAAGTTTTTGGGTCGACGCAGTTAAGGGGAAGACCAGCAAGGTCTCTTCATGACACGCGAGGGGATTAAATTATGTGCTTCCTCCGCTCCGTCATACATACAGCATTTTGGGTGTGGAGAGAACTCTGTGTTGAGTCGACCTCCTTCTCCAGAAGGATGGGTAAAACACTGCTAACAGTGTCTGTATTAACAAGTTTTTTCATCTTATAATGTGATTAAACTTCCTAATTTTTCTCTCTCGAGCAGAAAATGGTAAGTTATTTTACATTTCCGTGTGCAGGACAAGTGAAATTTTCTTATCCCTTAGGCAAATCTAGAAATGAGTCAAAATCACCTCACCTCATTGGAAAAGATTTTTTTTCATGTGAAAAAAGTCAGAGATTTAAGTGTTTACATCTGAATTCAAGATTAAATGCTTGTAAAGATGGATTTTTTTTTTTGCGGTGAAGCAACCGTTTTGGATGGACCACAGAGAGAAATTTGTCGTGTGAAAAAGCTGTGAAGATGGAGGTGAGGGTGAGTTTGTTATATTTGAGGCATATGTATGAGGCCTCAGGTTACTGTCTCGTCCCTGTTTCGTGATTGGCTGTGAGCGAAGAGGCCTTGTAGTCCTGTTTTTCCCTTTTCACGGCAGGCCTCTCGCGACACCGCAGGATGACAGAGGAAAGTAAGGCACAGATCAACTGGGACCCTGTTGGAATGGATGGGCTTCCCTTAACCTACTTCTTTTAACAACAAAGAAACTTCTGCCCCACGTCAGATGAGCCGTTCTGTGATTGGTCCGCGTGTAAATCCGCACTGTCACTGTAGCTGCTGAGAAGGCCTTTCCATGGACCTGCATGTTCAGAGCACAGCATGGAAAAGTAGTGCAGTACTGCCAGGCCTCAGAGCTACAAGCCAAGCTTCTCTGACTGCTCGCGGTGCTCCTTCAAGTTTTCTAAAGTTTGTGCAGCTGTTTGGGGTCGGAGCCTCAAACCCTCTGAGTTTTGAGAAAAGAGGAGGCTTCATTTGCATCGCTGCATTAGTCTGTGTTTATCTTACGCAGAAATTGTGTTCAATCACATCATTTTAATGTTGATGATAAAATGCAGTACCTCAGGCAGTTGCTGCACTCATCTTGCACCAGTCTGTTTGTGTGTGTGTCTGTACGTGTGTGTCTGTGTCTGCGTGTGTGTTTGTGTGTGTGTCTGTATGTCTGTGTCTGTGTGCGCAGAGGCCACAAGGCTTTGCGTTTAACAGTTTTCCTTGTGAGATGTTTGGCTTGTTAGCCTCCCTTCCCCCAGAAAGGCAAGAGAGTTTGCAGTGCATTTGAAGTTCAGATGATTTTATTTTATTTTTAGTTTAGAGGAAGATGAGGGCTTTCATCATGAAACAGGATTACCAAGTCCTCTGGATAATCCAGAGTAAATCCCAGACAAGCTCATTTTACTTCTGTCAGTGTCAGGTCCAGATTTTCAGGATAATTTGGTTAAGGCTCAAATGTAATATTCTTCTTGTGTTCACCATTGCCTCTGAACTACTGCTTGTTGTTGTCATATAAAAATTCAAAAGCTTTGATATCGAGAATAAAGAAAAATTGTTTTCATGAATTATTTGATATTGAGGTTTATGGGCTGTTTTAGGGTGTGATATTTGAAACTAATATACTATAACTTTGATCTAGCTTTTCAATTTTAAAAATAGACTGTTTGGCCTGAGTCTTTGAGGATGTAGTTTTTTTTGTTTTTATCCTGCTTCTATCAAGAGACGCAGACCAACTCCATATGCAGCTGTCTTTTAAAAAGGACAGAGAACTTAACTGAGCAATCTGTACTTGTTCAAAAGGCAAGCAAGCATCAATAACACTGTTCAGTCTTATTTGTTGAGACTGTGACTAAGGTCTTTATGACCATCTACCAGTGGAACCCTCCTCCAGCCCCCTCACACACTTGTACACAGTCCACAGATGTTCCGTTTACAGCCTACTTCAGTCCATTAAAAAATCCAGGCATGTAATGGAAATAACTTTAAACCTTAAAGGTCCCCTACTATGTCATCTGCTGCATAGCTAATTAGTTATTACAAGCCATTTCAAAATCTTTTCCCTCATGACATCACATGGGGAAGTAACCAACCAGAGGCAAGAAGAACTGATCACATTCAGCCCAGCAGTCAATCAGATTTAATTATTCTGGGTTGTCACTCCCCCTTGTGATGTCATGTAGGGGAGACTTTGAACTGGCTCTTAGTGGCTCATTAGCTGTGCACTTGGAGCGATAATAGGGGACCTTTAACACTCGTTAAGATACAGTGGTCTTTGTTGTAAGAGGCGGTTTGTGCCATCATAATGCAAATAGCTACAAGGTTGCGATAATGTGCATTAAAGCATGTCTGTTTCAGAGTTTCAGTTCTTGTTCAGGCCAAACATCTTCATGGAGAAAAAATGCAATTTAAGCAACTTTGACCATGGAATGATTGTTAGCAGCAGACAACGTGGGTTGAGGGTTTCAGAAACTTCTGTCGTCCTGAGATTTTTACACTTGGAGAAAAAAAAAATTTGAGTTTAGTGGGTAGTGTAAAAAACAAAAATGTTCATTCAAGGACCTTCTGCGGGTGAAAACGCCTTGATATTGCGAAAGGTCACAGGAGAATGGCTGGCCTGGTTTGACCTTACAGGAATGTGACAAAAGGTGATATAGCCATGTGATAACACACTATTAGACTGAAGAGTGTCTCGAAATGCTCACGCATCCTACCTTGAAGTAGATGGGCAACAGCAACGAAAAAACACATCAGCGTCCACTCATGTCTGCTAAGAACAGAAAAGTGAGGTTACAGTGGGCAAAGGCTCGCCAACACTGGAGAGTAGAAGATTGGCAAAGTGTCACCTGGCCTCACAAATCGGGATTTTTGCTGGGATGGTCGGGCCGGAATTTGATTTTAACACATGAATCCATGGATCCATCCTGCCTTTTGTCAATGCTTCATTCTGGTGGCTGTGGAGGTGATGCTGGTGGTGTTTGTGCTAGCGGTGGTGTCGATGGTAATAGTGGCGGTGTCCTGGAGTGAGGAATATTTTCTTGGCTCACGTGAGGCTTGGAAATACTGGGCCACCTGAGAACAGTTTGCTCGCTGTGTGCGTCCCTCTATGGCCACAGTCATCCCATTATCCAGTGGTGACTTTCAGCTGAAGCGGCGTATCACAGCTCACCTCAATCAAAGCTGGTTCCACAGACATGGTAATGAGTTCACCGTGACCAGGTCTCAATGTAATGGCATCTCTGGGAAACGGTGGAACAGGAGATTTGTTAGATGAATATGCAACTGTCAAATTTACTGCTACTGGAGTCGAATCTAACCAAACTCTCTCAGAAATGTTTCCAGTTCCTTGTTGAATCCATGACATAAAGCAGGGGTGTCAAACTGGTCTGTAAAAGGGCTGAGGGGCTGTAGGTTTTCAATCCGACCAAGCAGAAGCACAACCTGATAAAACTAATTTAATCAACTAATCTCAGCCTGAACAATCGATTAGTTGTATCAGGTGAGCATCTGCTCAGCTGGAATGACAAACTGCAGCCCTTCGGCCCTTTTATGGACCAGTTCGACACCCCCGCCATAAAGCTTTCAGGTGATTTAGGGAAAAAAGGGGTCCAACCCAGTATAAGATACATGTACCTAATACAGTGGCCAGCAAGTCCACAAATGCAGACATACAAGTGCAGGTGCTTGGGCATGGATGTGTGCAGACAAGCACGTCCACACCAGAGGTTGCCAATTGGAGGTAATGCGTGCCTAATAAGGAAATTTCATATCCGGCTTCCTCGGTTTAGGCAGATGTTTGTGTGCTGTGTAGCTCAGCCTGTTGGTAATTGCACTTGAAAATCAATAATGTTTTATTGGGACCCACCAGCTGTGTTCATGGAACATTCTGGAATCAGACTCTGTCTGATTCAATTCACATAAGCCAGTGGCTAAGTGTTGGGTGGCAAAGTTAGTCGTCTGGAATATACATCCATTGCCTAGAACGGGTGTTTTCAACGTTGCTTTTTAATTCCTGTATATACCTTTAATCAGTATTAATGCAGTTTTAAACTACAACCCCAATTCCGAAATAGTTGGGACGAAGTGTAAATTGTGAATAAAATCAAAATACAATGACTTTCAGAGCATATGAGCCAATATGTTATTGACAATAGAACATGGATAACATTTCAAATGTTGAGACTGAGACATTTTACATTTTTATCCACAAAATGAGCTCATTTCAAATTTTCTGGCTGCAACAGGTCTCAAAGTAGTTGGGACACAGGTTAAAAAAAAGGCTGAATCGCAATATATATATAAGAGAATCACCTGAAAGAACATTTAGCAAGTAATTACATCAACTGGCATCAGGTGCGAAATATGATTGGCTAAAAAAGGGTTGTCTTACACTCCGTTTACACTTGGCCGGCTATTTTCATAAATGAACATTTCACCATCTCCGTTTTCAAAAATAATATCATGCACACATATCAGTTTTCAGAAAAGTTTTCGTTTACACGTATCCGTATATGTATATAATATGCCGTCAAGAGCATATCAAAACTGTAGGCGGCAGGGTAACGATAAGGTCAAACCCACGTTAGCCAATCATACTCCTGAAAATGGCAACAACAGAAACGAATCCAATCACCACAGCCAAATGAAAATGTAAACATTGGTCGCACTTTGGCGCAGGTGCTAGTTCTGGCGCATACTGTGACGTCGACAGCCTAAAATGCCATTTTTCTCAGTTTACATGCAAACGTGCAACCCAAGTTTTCCAAAATCTCCACTCTGGCCGGAGTTTTTAGAAAAAAACGTTGGTCTCATCATCAACAGTGCATAGCATCATCAAAAGATTCAGAGAAACTGGAAAATTCTCTGTGCATAAGGGACAAGGCCAAAGACGTTTACGGGATGCCGTGATCTTCGGGCCCTCAGATACCACTGCATCACTCACCGGCATGATTCTGTCATTGACATTACTAAATGGGCCCAGGAATACTTTAAGAAACCACTGACTGTAAACACAGTCCGCCGTGCCATCCACAGATACCTCCTAAACGCTATCATGCAAAAAGGAAGTTGAGCATGATCCAGAAGCGCCACCATGTTCTGTGGGCCGAGGCTCATTTAAAATGGACTGTAGCAAAGTGGTAAAGTGTTCTGTGGTCAGACGAGTCCAAATTTGACATTCTTCGTTGAAATCATGGGCGTTGTGTCCGCCGGGCTAAAGAGGAGAAAGACCACCCCTCCTGTTATCAGTGTTCAGTTCAAAAGCCAGAATCTCTGATGGTATGGGGATGCATTAGTGCATATGGTGTGGGACACTTGCATGTTTTAAAAAGCACTATGAATGCTGAAAGGTATATAAAGGTTTTAGAGCAACATATGCTCCCCTCCAGATGACATCTATTCCAGGGAAGGCCTTGTGTATTTCAGCAGGACAATGCAAAACCACATACTGCAGCTCTTACAAGAGCATGGCTTCGTAGTAAAAGAGTCCGTGTGCTGAACTGGCCTGCCTGCAGTCCTGATCTTTCACCGATTGAGAACATTTGGCACATAATTAAACAAAAAGTCTGTCAAAGGAGACTCAAAACTCTCCAGCAGCTGGAAGCCTGTAGGATCAAATTCCAAAGGCTAAATTAAAGAAACTTGTCTCCTCAATGCCCAGACGCCTCCACTCCGTGTTAAAAAGAAGAGGGGATATTACACCATGGTAAACAGGCCCCTGTCCCAACTTCTTTGAGGTCTGTAGCAGCCATCAAATTTGAAATGAGTTCAGTTTGTGGATAAAATTGTAAAATTTCACAGTTTCAACATTTGCTATTTTATCTCTGTTCTATTGTGAATAAAATACTGGCTGGTGTGATTTAAAAGTCATTGTGTTACAATTTTATTCACACTTTGTCCCAGCTATTTTGGAATTGGGGTTGTAGAAAACACTTAGCCCATTGACAGAGGTATGCACTCTACTATCAGTATTGGCCAAACTTGAATCATCCACCATCACTTTGACTGTGATCGTACAATGGCAATATTAATCTATTTGTTCTGGGCCCATAGTTCCTCCTTCACCAAATTTCATCCAAATCTATTAGCAATGGCTTTTTATCGTCAGTTCAGATTTATTTTGGTCTTCTGACAAGTTGACGAATGGGCTGCAGAAATTCAGGAACTGTGTAGAGTGGAAAACACGCAAGTAACAAAATATCCCCGAATTCCATCAACCTGTGTTATACAATTGATACCAAGAAGTCACAGTGGCGTTCAAGTACATTTCAAAAATGAAAAATGAATACCGAAAACTTGCTACACATGCAATCCACCTATAGAATGCAAGCAGATCCCCATCAACTCACACCCTCTGTATCCTCTCCTGCTTACCCCAGGGTCTAATGCCACGCCGGCCACACATAAACCCCGGGTCACTACTAAAAAGGGCCACCCTGACATTGACCTTTGATCTACATGCACCAGAAGTGAATCAGTTTGTCCTTGACCCGTACTTCATCCTTCCGCCAAGTTTCATCCAAATCCAACACCAGGTTTTTGAGTTGTTCTGTTCACAAACCAACAAACTAACAAACTAACGGAGATGAAATTATAACGTCCGCGAGCCGCAGGTAATAAAAATATCCGCTACTGTATATCTGTAGGCAATACACTTTATCGGAGGCATATTCAACGGAACACAGTGAACAAACAAACAGTACAGTATAAGTAGTATTTTGAGCTAAATTGCTGAATTTCAATGCTTGCACGGATGCCACAATGACTACAATTACAATAATCACCAGTAGTGGGCACTATCCCTCAGATACCACCTCCCCTCTTTTGATTTCCCCCTTTTTATCCCCCATCATATTATGCGGGCAAAAGGCGCATCTTTCTGTGCACAAACATGTTTAAGCCCCGAGCGTGACTTGATGACCATTTGATATTTACCGTGAAACTTGGCGTGTACATCAGCCATATGTTGGAGCACAGCTTGTGTTTTTTTTTTTGGAAAGTGTTGCACTTCGGTTAATTCGAGTAAGTAGCGGGGCCGGATCTCCTGATGGCTCGTGTTCAGAAGTCCTTATCAGCAAATGTTCCGCAGAATTATTTTAGTTTACAGAGTTAACATGTCAAAAGAACAGGAGCTGCGAACACTTAACGAACTTAATGCGGTCTTCTGGACTGAAACCGTAGTTCACTGCTTCAAGAGTCACTTAGCAGAGGCGAGATTCTTTTTTGGCTGCGCCCAACGTAAAAAGAAACACTACACTGCAGCAAGTTGTTTGTATGACTGAGTTATAAGGTAAAGGCTCAAGGAAAATGGCAATAACTTTTACCCCCGCCCTCACCCCACCAAGGGATAGAAAACAAATCTGTGATTCCGCTTTTCCCTGCTGCATCGACGGGGGCTGCAGCCTCGCTATGCGGATGGGTTCGCGACTGCAGTCCTGCGCGACATCACGTCTACTGTTTATGTGTAGGCGCGGCGGTCGTTGCCATGACAGCATATAGTTAGGAAACTTACAGTATGTTGCCTACGGCTGTTGTAAAAGCCTCATGCGGTCGATTTTATGGTTAAGGAGGCAAATCGGCTGTGTGTTCTGTGCGACGAATACTGCATTGCTGCATATGTCTGGTGGATGCCGCAGAATGCTGGTCCAGCACAGAATGTTTGGAAAAAGTGTCCTCCGTTGGTGTTAGATTTTTCCGCTCAAGCGTGCAATCTGTCCCGACTCAATCGCCTACTTCGTTGCCAGGAACACAGCCTTGATGAAGTAGCTCTTTTGTTTGATGGAAACGGTGACTCTGCGTCATGGCCGGTCTGAAGGAAAATTATCGTGTGTGATTTGATGATATTTATCAAACTACAATGGGGACTTCTGGAACAGCCGTGAACGCTTATTATGATGAAGAGGAGGAGGAAGAGGACGAGTTCTGCGAATTTGAACCTCTCCCTGCACTGTTAGAAGATGAGGTGGGACTTCAACTATTATGTATCTGTTCCCCATCTGCAATAGTGCTAGCACTTAACCTATTATTATTATTATTATTATTATTATTATTATAATGAATAATATTATTAATAATATTACTATTACATACTACTACTAATACTACTACTCGTATTATGCCGTTTTGCCTTACTGGAGTATGACTTGAAGTGTTAAACACAGAGCAATAAATGCATTCTTATGTTGCAGTGTTGCAGTGCACACATTGTTATGAATTAATTCATTCTATATCATCATGTCTTGTTTTGAATGGAACCGTACCGCTGACATGGCCCAGATAAGTAGAGTTTCAGTGTTACTTACCGTTATAGGTTTGTACTCTGGTCCTCTCCCATTCCTTGGCCTCTTCAATGCCTTTGGGCTTTGATGACCTCAATATGACTTGAATAAGGCAAATTAGTCACATTCATACCAAACCTGGATTGCTGACACTCTGCTGAATTAGTCCAATGGCGCTCCTACTTTTCATACCAAATTCCCGCAAACATGTTTTCCACTGATCCTCTTTTCAAGTTAGCATTAACATGATCAAATATGACTGCCTTAGGTCTTGATAGGTAAATTTAGACCCCATCATTGACAGCATCATGTTAATGACATATGTAGTAGGACACATAGTAATGTACTCACATCTGTGCAACCCAGGTTACGGCAGGCGGTGTGGAGTAGGCTGCTTGGATTGGAACTCCGATCTGAAACCACTGTTGCTTGAAATGCAATGGAAGCTCAGATTCGTAGTTTGAAGTTGATATCAGTGTTGATAGATTTTTTTGGAAGCTGACATCAATGTGTATTAGTTGCTTGGAGGGTGACATCAGTGTTGATTGATTATTTGGAAGATTACATTAGTGCTGATTGGTTTTGTGGCTTCAAGTGGATGAATATAGATGTATATTTCTTGCCGATGCGAGTTGACAAGGCATCCATCTCTGCCTGAGTCTTGAATCGTATTGACTTACTCAAAGTTCTTCTCTTGTCCCATTACTTATTGTGAGTAACCCTCATAATTAGACCGTCAGCACTATCGGCATGATTAGCTGATAAAGCACTCTGAGTAATGACTAACTTTCATAAAGTTATAATACCCGTTTGTTTTTATGTACAGTTTTCATTTCCTGCAGGATTAATGCATCCCACAATGTGTTTCTCTCATGTTCCAATATCCCAAGATAATAAACTTCAAAATCCTTGAAGCTAAGCTTTGCAATATATACTCTTCCAAAAAAGAAACCATACATTGTTTTTAGCATCAGTTCATTATACATGAAATGTTTTGACCAATGTGGAAAACATATTGAAATATACTCTTCCAAAAAAGAAACTATACAAATATTGAATTATTGATTACACTTTCTTCTCAATATGTTTTCCACATTTGTCAAAACATTTCATGTATAATAAATTGATGCTAAAAACAATGTATAGTTTCTTTTTTGGAATAGTATAGTATGCCTTACCTGGTCTTCGTGATGGGCAGTCTAGTCTCTGATTTGCTCACTCCTTGACTAACTCAGTCAATTACTCATAGAGTGAATCACTGGCTGATTCATTAATGAATTCACTAGCTTTTCCAATCTCTGACTCACTCAAACTTTGGCTAACTCAAAACATGGCTCACTTAATGATTGCCCATCTCTCTCTTATCCTTACTTTTACTGTTTGTTCCTCTGACTGACTCAGTTTTTTATTTGGTCGGTCACTCGCTCACTTACCTGTTCCACACGATCAGTATTTTTCAGGGAAAATCAGACACTAGATTCAGCGGAATGAAACGAAAAGGTACATATCTGGGACAAGACAAAAGTAAGAGAGGGGGCAGGAGAAACCTGCTTTTTTCCCCCTGTAGAATTCTCAAGGGGATGTGCTTGTCTATTTATGGACCTCTGCAGGTGCTTTAAGTACCATTAAATTGTTGAGGTTTGCTTAAAGTGCCATCAAAGTGTTCAGGAAACGTTGAGGTCTGTGCATGTACTGGATCTAGAGACTGGCTGAATAAGAGCCGGGATCAGGTTTGGGAGTAAAGATGTTCTAAAGTCTGGCAGCAATCAGGTTTGGGAGTGTGTATGATCTGGTGTTTGGCTGAATCAGAGCAGGGATCGTGTTTGGGAGTGTGTATGATCTAGTGTTTGGCTGAATCAGAGCAGGGATCAGGTTTGGGAGAGTGTATGATCTAGTGTTTGGCTGAATCAGAGCAGGAATCAGGTTTGGGAGACTGTATGATCTAGTGTTTGGCTGAATCAGGGCAGGGATCAGGTTTGGGAGTGTGTATGATCTAGTGTTTGGCTGAATCAGAGCAGGGATCGGGTTTGGGAGTGTGTATGATCTAGTGTTTGGCTGAATCAGGGCAGGGATCAGGTTTGGGAGTGTGTATGATCTAGTGTTTGGCTGAATCAGAGCAGGGATCGGGTTTGGGAGTGTGTATGATCTAGTGTTTGGCTGAATCAGGGCAGGGATCAGGTTTGGGAGTGTGTATGATCTAGTGTTTGGCTGAATCAGAGCAGGGATCGGGTTTGGGAGTGTGTATGATCTAGTATTTGGCTGAATCAGAGCAGGGATCTGGTTTGGGAGTGTGTATGATCTAGTGTTTGGCTGAATCAGGGCAGGGATCAGGTTTGGGAGTGTGTATGATCAGGTTTTTGGCTGAATAAGAGGGATCAGGTTAGGGCTGGGCGATATGGACAAAATCTAATATCCCGATATCTGTGACCGAATACCTCGATATCGATATTTTGCCGATATTATCGGGATAAATGTTGGTGCTTTTGCGAAATAATTACACAATAGTATTTTTTATAACCATTTATCAGTAATGTTGACATAACGATGTAACAGGTGCAGGCAACAGCTTCAACAGTCTTGCAAGTGCAGAAAAATACAACCCATTACTGTAATTCAGCTTTTAAAACCAGAAAAGCCAACACTTATTTCATATCACGATATTACGATAGTCAAAATCTGTGACGATATTTTACTTTGCATCATTATAGTTTAACTTCAATGTCAATGCTATGTTGAATACATGGTGGTCGTGGGCCGTGGCCTGTTTGTAGAGGTCAATTCACGAAATGAATTGCAGCTGGGAGCAAGAGTGTTGATGATGGCTAATAACAGCCAGAGGGAGCTGATATTTGGTCCAACAGGGAGAAGCTTGGGGATTTTGTGTTCAGTTCTGCCCACTTCTCATTTGCCCCTAAATCAGCCTATGACAAATTCAAAATCAGGCTTGTAGAGGCTGCGCCATGATATCCTGATAATATCAAACTGGGGCAGGGGTAGGGAATCCTGGGGCCTCATTTATGAAAATTTGCCTGGATTTCATACCTAAATAATATGTACGCACAAAAAAATAAAAATGACATTTTGTGGAAAATAACCTAATTTATAAACCTATGGGTAAAATATACTGCATGGAATTTTCATTTATTTAGTCAGGATGGACTTGGAATTTATTGACATTGTGCATAACCTTAATAATTTCCATTTTTTTATGTCAAATTTGTTTTTATAAATCAGAAATCTGCAAACAAAGTGACGTACGTTTCTTTTATTTACCATTTATAAATAAGGTCCCTGGTCCGAGAGAGCCATACATCGCTGCTCAAATATGCTGCAGTAAACTTCCATCAGATTCAACTTACATTCATGAAATCAGCCAGAAATTCCATAGAAATATTTAAAGCATGACAAAGGAAGTTACGTATGGGAAGATCTGGCATGAGTAATGAACTGACAGGTAGCCTACTTTGTCATTTCAGATTCCAAGCCAATTACATCAACTAAGTTGTAAGGTTTCATTATTAAATGCACATTGAAAAAATCCGTCAAATTTCCACGTGCATTGAGATATAGCCGTTAAATCAACGTACAAAGATCAGTCTTGACGACCGCAGACCAACTTTGACCACACCCAGCTGCGACCCGTAGACCAATGAAGATCACTGACCAAGTCATTCACTTTGCATACACTAACCAATAACGATAGCCGAAAAAATCAAATCACTTTCTATTCACATTATTAGACAATTTGTGTTGAAAAAATCTGTCTGACTTCAACATATGTTAAAAAAACTTCTGTCACATTCTATTGTACACATTCTATTATTGCAAATTGTAAGCCAGATGTTCTAGAGTCTGGCAGAATCAGAGCAGGGATCAGAGTTGGGAGTGTAGATGTTCTAGAGCAGGGAGGGGCAACTCTGGTCCTGGAGCGCTGGTGTGTATGCAGGTTTTCTTTTCTATCAATTACCCTGACTAATTGAGTTAATTGGTTTTATACAGAAATATAGATTTGTGCAAAGGTTTGATCAATGAAAAATGTTTTATGTTGGGAGACAAGAAAAGTCTTTGGTGGTCATTCATGATAATTTAAAGAAATGCGCCATAAATGTCAGATTTCATGAATGGTTTGGCCAATTTAGATAATCAACTAATTAAAGGCCAGAAGTTGGGGTGAAGACCAGGAACAGATACGGCCCTCGTTACCCACCTCTGTTCTAGAGTCAGACAGAATCCGAGCACGTACCGTATTTTTCCCTTGTGCGCTACCCATCCCATTACTCCCGTCTCTTAAGCCGTCACAGAAACCAGGAAGCCAGAAAAGCTTATAGCGCCATCGCAGACCACAATTTTCATTTTTTTCCTGGCTGAGCTGAGAACAGGGCCCGGCTGTTGCCCACTGTGAGACTCACCAGGCGGAGATAAAGATGTCACCAAATGGGACACAAAAGGCTTCTGTTGAGCCATGAAGAGACGTCCTGTTAAAATCGCTGAATGGTAGTTAATCAAAGCAGGAAGCCGCATTAGAACCAGACCTTTGCCACGCCCACTCTCATTCCACTTTCATTTAGTATTTGCCAGGTGGTTTTGTCCTGTCTGACCTCAAAATGGTGCTCATACACATTTCTAAGATCACTTTCACCAGCTAAGATTCTGTCTCAAATTGAAACGATCTGAGGGCTCTATTTTTGCTATTCTAGGTTTGCAGTTGTACAGCTAGCACAAATCCTTCATACTGATGAGTATGGTTGTGTCCACATGCTAAATGAAGCTTAGCACTGCACCCAGGACTAGTTATCATCATCATCACTGAGCCAGTATTAGTAATCTGGATTCAGTTTACTTTTTACTCAGTAAACGTATGTTTTATATTTGGCTAGAGGAAACTGATCCCAGAACAAGACTCCTAATGGAAGATGCTTCATAAATACATGGCCATATTTTCTTATCAATTGAATCCTCCTCTAGCGTGTCTCCCAGGCGCTGCTAGCTCTGATGCCTGAATTACAAACCACAGAATTGCCAAGCTCAACCGGGCAAATATAGGGATTCATTTCAGACAGGCACATGCTCAGGCTACTCTTGTCACGTAAATAGGGCCAGTAAATAGTTGACTGGCATTTAAGTTGTGGTGAGAAGTCATGTCAAACTTCCCTCCTCTGGTATTAAAATAACAGATAAACAGTAGTTTATCACGCTTTCTGCGTGTCTGTTATGAGATGGATGTGTTATGCGCAGAAAAGACAGCCTGAAAATAGCAGTTATGGGTTCTGTCACTGAATAGATTTGGTAACAGGCTGCCTTGTGACGATGACAATTCATGCAAAAAAGTGACAGTTGCTCAGAGACCAGGTAAATGTTGGAGGAAAATCTTGCTGTTTTCTTTGGTTTTGTTGTGATGGGTTTGAATATGTTTGGTGGGGGAGGTCTGTGGGGACGGAGAATGCTGGCGCTCGGAGCTGGATTCTTGACTGCTGATTCAGCCGGGACAAAGCCGCATCTGTGATCCTCTCCATCAAATGTCAGCTAAAGGAAGCTACTGAGCGAGAGGAGTCCTTTTTCATTTTATCCACAAAGGAAATACCAGGATCCGCACTTACACATTCAAACGCTCGTGTAGCTCTCTCCACATGCGTAATCAAGTTTTCCAAGATACTGTCATCTGAGAGCTTTCCACACACTTGCTAAAGTGAGAGAAACAGTTGGGACACTTAGTTATATTGAAGCATTCTGTCCTCCATGTATATCTATGGTCAGTTCATTGTGTATGTGAGATGTGAGTATGATGTATGTATACTTGAAATATAGATTTTATTGTTGACATACTTTAACTACTGTATGTGTATGAGTCGCCTTATATTTGTTTGTTTGTGTGTGTGCGTGCGTGCGTATGTGCCTGTATGTGTCTGTGTATGTATGTATTCTCATATTTGTGTGTATGTGTGTGTGTGTGTGTATGCGCGCTTGTGTGTGTGAGAGTTTCTGTGCGTGTTTTTTATGTGCATTTGTGCCTGCCTGTGTTTATGCACGAGTGCATTCTCATATATGTGTGTGTGTGTGAAAGACAAAGGGAGTTTGTTTGTGTGTGTGTTTTTGTGTGTGTGTGAAAGACAAAGGGAGTTTGTTTGTGTGTGTGTTTTTGTGTGTGTGTGAAAGACAAAGGGAGTTTGTTTGTGTGTGTGTTTTTGTGTGTGTGTGAAAGACAAAGGGAGTTTGTTTGTGTGTGTGTTTTTGTGTGTGCGTGTGCCCACATATGTTTGTGCATGTGCGTATTCTCATATTTGTATGTGTTTATGTGTGCACATGCCTGCATGTTTGTGTGCATGTGCGCATGCCTGTGCTCGTATGTGTGTATATGCATGGCCGTACGCGCATCTGTATGCACGCTCACCTGTGTGTGCGTATCCGCAGGAGAACGTCTCCCTGGCGGATATCCTCTCCCTGCGGGACAGCTGTCTGTCAGAGCCAGAGGTGTGGGCGGTGTGTCTGGAGTGTGTTCTGGCCCTGCAGAGCATAGCGCACTCACCCCTGTTCCACATGCTCTGCATTACCCCCGACACCCTGGCCTTCAACGCCCACGGCAATGTCAGCTTCATGGAGCAGCTCAACGGTGAGTCGGCATTCCCACACTCCACCCCGCCCACCCACACGCAATCCCGCCCTCTCACATCTCTGAGTATCACCTGCCCACCAGTGAGTCAGCTGTGTGTAGCCCTCCATTATCCTAACAACCCCTCTCTAGTCGCGCAGACGGCTGAGTGTGTATCCTCAGAGTTTCGGCAGTTGCACTCTCTGAACAACATTATAATAAATGATATTTCCTTCCTGTCTGGCCGTCTCTCTCTGTCTTTCAAAATTAACTGTATTTGTGTTCTTCTCATTGGGAATCAAAGCCTCTTTGTTGCAGTACTGCAGTCAAAAGTGCAGTTGTCTGATGCTCATGCTCCAGAGAGGAGTCTTCCTGTCAGAGCAGTGATTCTGGCCCAAAATTCATCTGTGTGCTAACCTGAGTTATGTCAATCAACAAAGCTTTTGAACGCTCACATCAAGCCCTGCTCTCCCAGAAAAGTCATACACACACAGACACTCACACACTTACTCACGTACGCGCACACACACACACACACACACACACACACATGCACAAATTCAATCACAGTAACCTGAGGGGATGCGGCCTCTGATGTTTTCAGAAATTGATGCGAGTCAATGTCTTCAAGACTGTCACTGTAACCACGGCAATTGTCTCCTGGATACCGTTCTTACAGAGCTCAATTCCTGTTTCCTGAATTAATGCGCTGGAGGCATTACACAATGTGTCCTATGGGAAATTATTTATTTGAACATAATATTCTAAATTAATATGAAATTGTAGGTGCCTGAAGGATCCAACTTTCGACTCACCATCGGGCGATCGCTTCAGCTGTATTTGGAACTTAAATTTAAACTCAGTAATGTGGATGATCAGATGTGTTCATCTGTCAAATCAGTTGAAATCAGCCTTGCTCAGTGGTGTATAGTTTTGAATTGGATTATCTTTTCGATTATCTGTTGGGAGTGTCATTTTGGAACCGACCTACGTTATTGCAAAGACATGCCTCTATGGAGCATTCAAGCGCTAGGATTGGCCGGCTGTTTACGAGCTAGGATTCCAGTCCTCAAGCTAAATGTCTGGCTAATCCTGGCGCTTGGACGACTGGCCAGTCCTTGTTCTTGAATGCTCTGTAGGGACGTGCCTCTTCCAGAATGTAGGTGGGTTCCATAATAATGCGTTAGGGGAGGGATGATTGATCTCATGGTAGCGACCCTCGCCGCCTGCAGTAGTGGGGCATGCTGTGTGTCGTTATGTTTCCTGACTCGGATTCGGCATGGGTGGGCTTTGAAGTGAAAAGGAGAATCACTTCTCTGCGGAGAATGCAGGATATGTTACCTTAATGGAGTAAGTCCCAGTGGGCTTTCAGTGCAATTAATTGGCCATAATGAAATCGGGGGGTAAATAGGCCTGAAACGCCTTAATCGGTTTAATTTAATTTAATTAGAATTTACCGGAAAAATCTGTCCATCTTCAAACATGCGGCGAACAGCTGCTGAATTATTTCTGTGCCACCGCGTTTGTGGTGAATCTTACTGTCTCCCTGTTGCATTAGAGCCCAAAACTCATTCCCCAGATGAACCCTGAGAGCCCAATAGGCCACTGTAGTTTCCCAACGATGTAAGATATCAAAATCAAATGCTGTTGAAAACCTCTCATGCGGCAGCTTGTTTAAGGGAGCTCTTTTAAACAAGTTGCCACATGGTAGATTTTCAACAACTCAGGATAATTACATTTTTAATTCCTTGAAAATTTATTCAGCGCTCTAAGGGTTAAGCAGCCAGTGTGTGTGTGTGAAGGCTACATGTCTGTACAATGTTCGTCAAAACACAGGCATGTTGAAAAATGGTGGACACCTGTGATTTTGCTTAGGAGGGGAAGACCAAACCCTTAGAGGAATTCTATAAAACTGTTTGCTTTAATACACCATCTTTGACCATAATATTAGGTATATCTGCACTTTAGCGTAAACGGCCTGCTCCTCTAAACCACCTTTAATGTTTTTGCTACTCTATAAAATGTATGCAGAAGGGACTGTGTCGCTTATTTATTTTTTTGTATGACAAAACATTAGAGAGGGTGAGATGTATGTTCTGCTCTGCTTAGACGGTGATATGATTGTTGGTGGCAGGAAGGTGGTTTCAGTAACTGAGAGACAGCTGCTCCCCGAGGATTTTCACTCTCTTCTCTGGTGTCGGAGAGAAAGGTGTGATGAGACAGAATCCAGCGCGCGGGTGTCTGGCTGCGGAGCTCACCGGGGTAATGCGAGTGGTCAGGGTAGAGTAGGCTCGCCTGTTCATGCAACCATAAAGGTCACGCCTGATGAAATAAATGTTGTTTGCAGCAGAGGTGCCCGCAGTGTCATCTCTGAATACAAAACGTGTTGAGTCTTGAAGCTGATGGATTGCCGCGGAAATTTAGCGCAGCGCCCAAGACCAACTTTTGTTAAGGATATTACTGTAGACGTTCGATTAGAAAGGGCCAGATGCATGATCTGCTCAAATTTAACTGCGGTGTGATTATTTGTGCCGGATGTGGAGCCACTGATTGTAATACAGAACTGCCTTCTCTCCTCTACCATCACCCTTTCTTTTTCTCCCTCCCTCTCTCTCTCCCCTTGTTATCTCTGTCTCTGTACCTCCCACCGCTGAATCCTGCGTCCTCATTGGATACAGTACACCTTTTACCCAACAGCACTTCAAAATCATTGGGATGAGAGGGTCCCACATTGGTGGGATATGAGGGTTGGGGGTGGGATTAGTGAGAGTGGGTGTGGTGGTAATGGTGATTGGTGAGGTGCCTATTGGCAGTGGGTTTGTAGTGAGGTCATCAATGAATGCTGCAGCAGAGAGCCTTATACACACTTATCCCTTCTTCTTCTGTCTTTCTCTCTGCCGTGAAGTCCGATGAAACAAGGAGATGTTGGTCTGCATGAGGCTCTGTTAACCTGTGTGGGATGCTGCTGAGCTAATGTGGGATACGGGTGCCAGTAGCTCAGCTAACACGTGCTCTTGGCTACTTGCTACTGTTGGTTGCCACTGGATTTCGTGAAATGTACTGGTGGTTGTAGGGCTCTATATCCTTCATGAGATTGATTCCAGTGGAGAGTGTATTGCAATGCTAGCCTGGGTTGCGTTTCCCGAATTCACGGCTGCTAACTTACACAGTTGGGCCCATGGACTGTGAATGGACGAACTATGTAAATTTGCTTACTTAGTTAGCTTTTCGGAAACGCGCCCCTGGGTGGACTCTGGTGGCTAACGTGGGGCTGCAGTATCCTGAGAGGGGCACTATTGACCTGTATCAGGTGCCACTGATCTCAGCTGCTCCAAATTGCCTTGAGCTGTTATCGCAGCCGCTGCCCTACTTAGGCCAGCTGATGCGGCAGTTCTCTCCCAGCACCGCTGGTCTTTCTTGGATGGTGTTCAGAACCGTAAGGGCTTACTAAGTGGGGCAGATTACATGAATGCTAACAGCCTGCAGCAGTCCTCTCACAGGAAGGAGCTTTTTAATGAAAGTATCCCCCAAAGTTAGTTAAGAATCTCTGCTTCTCTGCCAAAGAGTCTCTGATTGGAAGGCCGATACACAGTGGTCCCAATCACATTCATTCATTCTGTTATTTCAATGAAAGCATTTGTACTGACTTCCTCTCTATAAGGCCGAAACGTACCTAATAAAATTTTCAGCAGTAAGTGAGACACTGCGTGGGAGTTCTCATTGTTTTCAACTTGGCCACATAATGAAGTGGGTCTGAGTGAATATATTTTCATGGATTTTCTCCGGTGAACTCACCTCCGTGCCCGCATCTGTGCTTTGCAGTTTTAGACAGGTAACCTTCCTTAACATCTGAATTAATGACTCCTCTGAATTGATTTTTTTGCTCCTTCAGATGACCCAGAGGGCTCCTTTATGCCGCCGGAGTTTGACAGAACAGGAAACACCTTTGAAGTAAGAGTTTTACTGCTACATGCATTTCAATTAGGCTCAATTAGATCTGTATGCCGTGTCTTCTTCATCTAACTGTGAATTTATGCCTATTTCAAGGACGTGATATTTAAATCAATGCGTCCCCCATTATTGTTTCATAAACTGGATGGGATTGTGCTTTCCGTATCCCATTCAAAATGTGGTTCGATCTGCTGTTCGCTGGTATTGCGAGAGATGGGCTTCGAGAATACAGAACTGCTGGGTCATAGCCATCATAATGTGATCATTAAGACCCAATGCGCACTTCACACCGATTGATCTAGTGTGTAATTTAGCACATATATCCAGCTTCCTTTTAATTAAAAAGGCCTGGTTAAGGTTACAGAAGTCATTTCAGTCAATTATGTAATGAATAGCGATTGTGGGAAATTATAGTAATGGCTACAAGAAGAAAGCTCGTTCTCTGAGAGGGTTTTATGTCCGTATAATTGCTGTTGAATAAATTCAGCCAGCCTAAACCAATTTATGGTCAGTCCAGTCCAACCTCTTTATCTTAAACTGCATCTGTCATAAGGAAGTTCCAGTATTACAAGTCAGGCCTCACAGTCAGTAAAATAAAAATAACGAATGTTACAAGTGGATCGCTCTGCATTTAACGGATAGAAAAAGAAATAAAATATAAATAAGAAGCAGCTCGGTGCGGCAGAAACTCTTGAGAGATATTGGCGTTTTGTCAGATGAATATTGCACCTACCTGCAGCAAATTACTGTGCATTTCATTTAATGGAAATCAATGTCCTACTGCCTGCTTTCCAGTGCAAACCCAGAGAGAAAAAACCAAGGCAGTACCCTGTTCAGGGAACAGCAATACCTTGTCTGTGCCGCTCGAATGACTTTCATATATTGTTCCTCTCAATTCTTTGTTCCACCTTATTCTAAAACCAGAGCCTGAAGGTCAAAGATTCCGGGCCCGATTCTGCCAATAGTTGTAGTACTCGAATTTGATATAATGAAAATAAAAATGAGCTTTTCAATCTCAACAGGTGCAAGTGATGCGTATCAATTTTGGTTAGCAGGTGTGTGTAGGAAATAACTGGCACTTGTGTAATTGTGTCAGATGGTGAAAATAATTTAGCCCAGGCTGAGGTCATCTGATTTAGTCAAATACTAGCGAGGTTTACATTGAAATTTTTGTCCCTGCCATTGTGAGACATGACTGTGTGTCCCAGGACTCCTTATGTCCCACATTTAAAATAGAGCTGAGGAATCCTCATCAGGATCAGAGAGGAACGCGGTGCGTCCTGCGGAGTCGCCCATCTGTGATTAATACTCCATGTCCGCTCTCCTTTCTTGTTCATTAGTTTTGACATGACTCTGTCCCTGCCATTTTCATCCCTCTCCCTGCCTGTGGTATTACCCTCTTTCAGTTCAATTCAGCACTTCATTGGTGCATCATGCAATAAGTCCATGCATGGGCAAGTCATAGACTGCAATTACTGTCTTAATCCGTATTCAATGTAACAGCAGTAAAATAGTTTACAGTGCAGTTAGTTAAATTGTGGTCTAGTAGGACATGAGTCCTGAATAGTTTGGTGTAATTCAAAAGGGTTTTTTTTCCAAAAAAATTTTCTTTTGGTTGTGTTTTTTAAGTATTTAACCAAAATAAAGGATTGCGCAAAAGTAGAGCTGCGTGAAGGTGGATTCAGTGAAAAGGCTTTAGCTACACCTATTGCTTATTTAAAAAGACATGATTAATGACAATAATTGCAGGCTGTCAATCAGCCAGTGAAGTTTGAGACATGATGATGGACAAACCCAGTCTTTACCTCCACCTCATGCCAAGTGTGATTAAGGTCTCAATCAGCATCATCAGGACTGGACTGGCTGCACATAAGCGTAACATTTTTCTCTCTGATAGTACCTTTTCAGTTGACTCTTGAGCTAAACGTCTTCTGAATGAACCCAATTTTTTTTTGTCTTTGTTAGATGGTGTAAATAGTTAAGAGGCATTATACCTTTATAAGTGAGTTGCGTATGCACTACAGAATATCCAGTGTTAATTAATCTGTACCAAGTTGAATACAGCTGAGTCCAGTGCTGTATGCATTCTGTAAGAGTTGGTTTAGCACTGAACACTTTACTGCGTGGAGCTGTAAACAGTTTCCACAGTGCTGTTGCATGAGCTGTAACCTTCCACTGGACATTTCTGAAGTCCAGTCGTCCTATTGTTTTCTGTTACTGAATACAGTCGCTTTTTATTGTTGTGAGTTATTACGGCGAGGACAGATTATCCCCGCAACTGTTTCCTAGTAATGGAGTGTCCAAAACAAAAAAAAAAAAACTCACGGTTAGGTATTAGCATTAATGCTAATATTTCACTGCTATGTCTTCCCCTTGACGCAGTAATCCTAACCTCTTTTACGGTGAATTTGCTGGTGCAGAATGACCCGTAGAAAAAAAAGCCTCTTTTCCTGATATGCATGCTGTAGTTTTGCCTCTTGTTTTGATGATAGTTTCCATGGTATATTCGCCAAACTAAACCAAGGTGACAAGAGAGGTAATTACTCATTTGGTGGATGGGCCTGGAATGGATTGGTTGTCAGATATGATGAATTTTTACTGCTGTGCTTTCCATGGGCATCTGCCCTTGTATGAGGACGGCCTGATATTGCATTATTGATGGCCTAATGGCTTGATAAATGCCTCTTTACCTGATAGCGTGCCAGTGAGGCTCTGCTCTGGGCTAAGCCACATTTTGACCCACATCAGATTAAATACAGCCTTTGTTACAATACTAGGCCATTGTATAGCACAGCTGCAAATAAAGTGAATACGTTTCTAAGGGCAATTTGCATTTCTCTCATAATGACTTGATGTACTTTTAACACTTCTTTGTTTCTGGTCTTACCATCTTTATCATGATATTATATACATTTTTTCTGCTTCATACAAGGTTGATGTGCTGAAATCCCTGCTGCAGGGATAGAGAGACAAAACCCTGTCTGGAATAATAAGGCCAACATAATCCTGCTTTGAAATACGGAAAACATTTTCCATCCTTTTCTCTGAATCCATTTTTTCTCCTCAATCGGGCAATCAATCTGAACCTGTACATGGGCATTAAGCAATAGCACAGAGAGGAACTGACAAAGCTGATTTTTCCATTTTCCAGAGCTGAAGCTGTTTACCAGCAGTTTCAATGTGTTTTTGAGAATTTTTTGGGAGTCTGAGTTGTGGCACAAGCATCCTAAAAAATCCGCACTTCGACATGACGTGCACTCTCCCGGGCCTGTACTAGTCATTAAAAATTGTTTCAGGCAAAAGAAGATGCTTTTTCTAATCACATAAGCTGTAGTACTTTCCATTTCCCAGCTCATGACATATTTTGATATTACTCTGGGTACATATCACTTTTGTGAAAATTTAATTGGCTGAAAGCGGGGGGAAATAATCGCTCTGCTGAACATCATGCTGCTAATGTATAGCTTAACTGAATGCCAAGTGTAATGTTGGATAAATTGGTATGGCTTAACACTGTGGTGAGCTTGCTAAGTCTCTCATAAGTGAATTAACGTTACTTAGCTTGTTTACTACTGTGTGCACGGTATGGTTATGGTTTCCATAACCATTATGTGACATTAGTTTGTTTGCTAGCAAGCTAATGCTAGCTAGCTACTCAGTTGACTGAATTCTAGACTGTTGCTAGTTCAAACCATTGACCGTCTATGGTTCAAACGCAAATGTCTGTGACTCAGTGACTGAGTAAGTTAGTGGAGTGATGTAGTTAGCTCAACGCTAACGTAATGGGAATTGCTTTTAAGGCGTTAAAGGAAATTACATTTGTTTTCTTTTAAATTACACAATTCAGTTGCGATAAACAGAATCTTAAACTCCTGGTCTTGTTATATGAAAGTTATAAAAATTAGTTGAATTGACTTTTGGTTTGTTGCTTGCTAAAGCTTGCCGCAAACACAAAATTTACTCAGCTTGTTTCACAACTTTCATATAACATGTCCACTCCAGTAAGATCCTCTATTAATCTTCGTAAGAACGAATATTGCAGATGCTTTTGTGATTTATTCTGTTAAAGATAGACAGGAGGCAGAGGAGAATCTATCCTGTGTAAAGGATTTTGTCAGCTGTGCAGTTTCAGCTTCTCTCTGGATTTCTTTTTTTTTTTGAGAGGAATACCATGTAAATCCTACTAAATGCCACGAAACTCAAAATTAACAGCTCGGATGACAGGAAATTGTGTGTCTTCTCAAGAAGCATTAGTTGGCTCTGGACGTGAACTCAGGAAGTCGAATGTGGCAACTCTTAAATTAAGTGCATTATCTTTCCCCATATCGAGACGCGAAGGGCATAGAGTGTCCCTGACATTTGTTGACAGTGTTCATTAAAAGTGCCTTCAGTGAAGCATGATTTATGAAGATCTCGCTCTGTCTCGCCATCATGCTCCCTCTATCTGTCACTCTGTCTCTCTCACCATTTTTCTCTACCTCTCTGCCTGTTTCTCTCTTCCTCTTTAAAATTCTAATTTGAAAGCGAGATCCCTCTTTGGCAGGAAATGCACTTGCGTATATTGCCAAAGTGTGTCGAGCAATATGTTCTAGCATTAGTGAATAATCTCTCACTGCGTCTCTCCCCTCGTCCGTCTCTCTCTCCCTCCCTCCTTCTCTTCCGCTTGTCCCTCCCCCTCTCCTTTTTCGCTGATTTGCCTTTCTCGCTCATATTTTTTAATGAAGTTATTTCAGTGAGTGAGGGAGCTGTTTTTGGCTGGAGACGGGCGTTGGACAGAGAGTGTTTCAGGGCTGAACAGAGCCGGGCTCGATGCAGTGGGAGGTAATGGACGCCAGTGATCAGCACAAAGAGCAGGACCGCAGGCGCTCCTGTTCGCGCTGCCAGCTCTGCTCTCGTCTACTGGCTGGGCAGCGGCCCGGCGATTGTGCAGTGTGGGAAATGTGCTGAGCTCCCGATAATCCTGCTGTACCGCCTCCCATCTCTGGCTGGAACACGGTGGCTTTGTATCAGTGGTGTGAAGTCTGTAGGACAATCAGTAAAACCCTGGCGATGACTTTCATCCACCTATCAGCTCATTTCACTCATAGGTTCTATCTCCCATGTGAAGAATTGTGTTAATTAGCTCGCTCACTCTTCTTCTATCCTCATGACCGAGGGTCATGGGCCTCAGAATTGTGCACCAGTGCTCTCCACTCCCTCCTGTCTCTCACTCTAGCTGTGCATTCTGCAAAGGTTCTACCTGTCCATTGTTTGAGGTCATTGGCCCATTGCCGTCTTTAACATCCCTTCGACCTTGCCCATTGACTCTGCCCTAAGTATGAGGGTTCACAGGCTTTCGGTCCTGATGATATGGCCAAAATATTGTAGTTTTTGTTTTTTTTACGGTCTCCAGCTTCTGTCATTCAGTGTCTTTCTCCTCAAGAACTGATTCATTGGTTCGGTGGGCAGTCCGGCTGATTCTGAGTGCTCATCTATTGCATGTTATCTCGGATGAATTGAGTCTTTTGATATCAGCTACTCTCAAGGGCCCTGCCTCACATCCATACAGTGCTGCAGGCCACACCAATGTCTTAAGCAGCTTCAGTTTTACTCTTTTCCCTGTAGACTCCCCGCTCCCTTTCCCCATAATGACTACAAATGACGACCCTGGCCACATCAGTGAAGACTACATTTAACGCCTTGGGGACACCCCCGTTTTCAATCAATGGGGAGGCTGGGGAGAAGGTCCATTGATATACAGTAGTTGCGCATAAAGAGGTCATATGTAGTCATTATGGGGAAAAGAGTTCAAGCTGCTGTTGAAGAAAAACATGAAATAACACAATAGCACCTTTGATGTTGAAAGTTGACATGCACTTAGGCGTTATATGTAGCCATTATGTGTTTAGGAGTTAATGTGCTTATTCAGGGGGCGGTCTTTCCAAAAGGTGTGAGGCCTCCTAAGTGGAGATTTTGCTGCCACCAGCCGAGCCCTGATCTCATAACTTCCATCTGCAGTCTGCTCTGTGATTGATTCTAAGCATCTGAACATCTTCATTTGATTCAGTCTGACTCCCCGGTATGTTATGTTTAGCCTCTCGGGTTAATTAGCAAAACCAAGCTATGATAACAAAGTATTGGGGAATGTTTGTACTTTGGAAGCCTAGATTTTTTTTTTGCCTGACTGAAAGTAAATTTGGGGCTGAGGTCAAACATACTGATGAATAAGGTAGACTGTATCACCCCTTACTTTGACGAAAGGAATTTTTTAAAAATAGAAATGTATTTATCCTGTGCTGTTGATAACCTATCCTGCGGCGACTTGTTTAAAAGTGCTCCCCTGCGGGAGTTCTTTTAAACAAGTCGCCATATGATAGCTTTTCAACAGTTTTGATTTTGATCTCTTACATCATTAAGCAGCAATAGTTGCATTTAGCGCTCTAAGGGCCTGATTTACTAAGACCTGTAGCACATGCAAAATCTTTTTGCCCGTGCAAAACCAATAACATCGCCCATGTTAGGCAAGGGTACTTGCCTCGCACCAATCAGTGGTAATGTTATTGGTTTTGCACGGGCAAAAAGATTTTGCATGTGCTAAAGGTCTTAGTAAATCAGGCAGTTAATGAGCTGGATGTATGCTGCAGGTCTGAAGCTCGTATAAAGTGGGCTTGAAGCGTCTGGTGAATCTCTACATCTCTCCTATCTGATCAGTCTGAAATTATGGGATACGCGCAGAATGGTAACAGGAGAAGGCCAGGCATTTAATCTCAATAAATGGAGGTCAATGACTCCATTATAAGATTGAATTCAGTGGTAGCTGGAAATTGTGGATGAGTAATGCATCCAGAACTGAAGCTCATACACTTGATAATAATTGTCTGTAAAGCTGGAGCCTTATTTATATGCTTTGAAGCAAGTGTATGAAAGTGAGAAATGAATAACAGATTTACTAGTGAATGTGCCCAGCTTCATTTATTCTAAATTGTTGGCTTGGCGAGAGTAGTACGGTAATTGCAAATCTTGACAACTTTTTTTTGGGCGAGTGAAAAAAATTACAAACGCGTTTGATTTTAGTCCCAGTGCGTGGAAGTAGAAAGAGATCTGGAGTAGATTGAGAGCTAAGACTTGGGTAAGCCCGACCTACTCATCTCGTCACGGTAACGCCCTGTTTTCCTGGAGATATCACCCGCTCCACCCCCCAAACCCCTGAAATGTACTCCCTCAGCTCGATCCCGCCCGCTACAGCTCACATACTTGTGTGTAAAAACCTCAAATATCCTCAATAAACAAAAAGCTCAAGTTTGACATGACATAGCAATCGTCCGGTGATGTCAATATCTTTAGCTTTCAGTTTATCCTCTCGTATCCGTGGAAACCTTTCCTTAGCACTGCGCAGACTAGTTTAGAGCATACACTTCTCACTGCAACAGCGCTCTAATTCTTATTTATCAAGGCCGGCTGTAGTAGTGTTTTTACAGCAAAATATTCGCTGATGTAGTTTAGCTTTAGGATACAACAGCTGACGCCCCTTCCCAGAAATGCGGGCTTTAGCGTTCGTTGATTCTGACACAACGTCTCACGTCTTTGTTTGGTTCAGACCGGAACAGACGGGTTTTTTCGCAATTGAAGAATACAGTTACATCGCCGAGAGATATGCTGACGCAAAAAAAGCACAGAAAAATGGAGCTACTGTCATATAAATAATAGAGAAATAAAAGAACAGGGCTGCATGCCGTGTGCATAGTGATGTCCTTGGCCTATATAAGGCTGTTGATTTTGCTCTGTTGTTTCTCACGGCCCCCTCCCTCATACAGAGCTCCGCTGCCAAAACCACACATTCCCTCCGATCCCCCGAGAGAGACGGGAGTCTCTACTGCTCACAAATGGTGTTGAATTCAGAGCAGATCCCTGCTTTCTGGGGGAGTTTTTTTTTTCTTCTTTTTTTTTTGGGCCAGGAAGTACAGTTCGGCTGGGCCAGTCTGTGAATCCAGCTGCTCTGACTTAGCCTCTGTACGTTCGAGTGTAACTTCTGCAGTGTGAAAAAAAAAACGTCTCTCACATCTATTGTCTCAGTCTTGTAATGAGACTGTTTTTTTCCCCACTCAAGTAGAACATTTTGGCCTGGTTTCAGTGACCATTTCCTCAACCAGAGAATTTTTCTGACTCCATTTGCAGAGACATTACTGAATGGTGATAGTTTTTAATGTTTTTTGTTTTTTTTTTTCAAACGTAAAAACGGTAAAAACAGAGACGGCTAGATAGGCTACTTCAGAGCTGCCCAGGCTTACGCATTTGGAGTGAGTCTCTTGCATTGACGTTCCTGTGCCGTAGTCAGCAAGTATTCAATCAAAGCGCACTGAAGCAATTCATTTGCGGAATTTAAGTCCTTGTGCAATAAGTTAATCCGTTACACGTGCATTACAGTGGATTTCCCCACTAGTTACACGGAAATCAATTATGACTCTGGAATTCTCATGCTTGTCTTTACAAAGGGATTGGAAGCAATGGAATTTGCTTAATTCATAAAGAACTGTATGCAAATCATGGGCGTAGGAACCGGGGGGGACAGGGGGGACGTGTCCCCTCCAATACTGGAGACAGGCGCATTTGTCCCTCCCAAAAATTATACCGCGGAGGAGAAAAATATTTGATTTTGAAATTTTTAACTTACGTGCTTTTATTTTGAAAGCGTAACACAACGTCATGTGACTGGCCCGCCCCTCCCTCACCGGCTCTGGGAGTGTTTGGGAGGCGGGAGACAGCAGCTGACAGCAGGCGGTCTGATGACAGAAACTCCTTTCATTATTTCCACAGAATGTTAAACATGTTCGCTAGTTTCAAATAGCGAATTAAACCTGGTTTCTGTCACATGTTGGTTAGTAATCGGGTTGCTAGCAGTAGTAGCCAAATATAAGCCAGGCGGATTTATGTCAAATTATTTGGTGAATTTTAGTGGAGATTCCCGCGAAGGTGCCATTATTAATTAATCATTTTATATGCAGGAACCACAGCAGCAAACTAGAGAAACAGAGCAAACTGTTGGGGATACAGGTGTATCAGGGCTTCAGGTGAGGTCATACTAATGACTTGTTCTGTGGAATTATAGAGATAGCATTAAAGTTAGTCTCATGACGTTCAGCAAATATAACCTCTGAAAGCAACGCGTGCTCACATCACATGCGTGTCCTTAATAATTCTCACATTAAACCTACGCCCTTGGCCCCCCCCAATGTTAAACTCATTCCTACGCCCTTGATGCAAATGATTTTGAAGGGGAGATAACGGAATGAGAGTGGGGCGTCAGTGAGATACATATGACATCATATGTATCCATTGTTCAGATTGACCCGTTTTCTGGTGATCATTTAAAAGAGGAATTTCGATGAAACAGAGATGTTCAGAATGTCTGGCACTTTTCGTATCCTCTTGGATGCGGGTAGACTACCGTTATTCAACATAGACAAGGTAAAAACATTTTTTGATTCTATGTCACCTTTAAAGATGTAGTTATCGTTATTGCCTATAAGGGCTTGCGCGATTGAGTCGCACTGCTTTGATGTCATGTGACCTCGGGCTCCTTCTCGTTGCTCTGCAGGGACACATCTACTCTCTCGGCTCCACACTGACAGCTGCTTTGGACTTTATTATTGAGCCTGAGCTGGAGCCGGATCTGGGCCTTGAGGTCAGGCAACTGCTGGACCAGATGCAGGAGAGGAGCCCATCAGACCGGCCCAGTGTGCAGGCAAGCGTGTCCTGTCTTACTAACTCACAGTACAGCCACTCACTGCCGCCCAAAACAGCCAGGCATTGACTACATCATCTGCCACGATAAACAGTGACTGACTACCTCACTGCCTCCCAAAGCAGCCCCGCACTGACTACATCAACTGCCATGATACAGTGACACACTGACTACCTCACTGCCATGGAAAACCACCACACGCTGATTACATCACTGACACAGAAAACAGCCACACGCTGACGATATCACTACCATGGAAAACAGCCACGCTAATATCTCACTGCTCCAGATAACTGCCACATGCTCTCTCAGTATTCACAGCCATTAACTGTCTGTCTGAGTGCTTCTCACTGAAGTCATTACTGCAAAAATAAACCATCTCTGCGTATTCTATTAATGTTTATGGCTTTAATAACGGTTTGAAATGGCCCAGAAAAATAAATAGACACACTGTTTGCGCTGGGTGCCCTTGGAAGATGTAATTAGTTTTATTTCTGTGAAATATAGTTGAATATGATGGTGGCTCGGGGGAAATAATTTGTGTGAAAAAAATAGATACATTTCTCTGAGATCAGGAGCGTGGAGATTTCTGTACTGATCCAAAAACGCTCACTTTGTTTTCTGAGTTTCTGAGTTCTCTGTCTGTCTGACTGTCTGTCTGACAGGACATTGTCACTCTGTCAATGAGGCACCTCCACCGCTGTTCCTCCATGAGTATCTGCCGGAAGCTGTCTGCCATCGGGAGGCGAGTCCTGTCCATCGAATCGCTCGGAGCTTTTCATGGTATCAGCACTCGCTCTCTCTCTCTCTCTCTCTCTCTCTCTCTTTCTCTCTCTCTCTCCTTCCCTCCATCTCTCTGCCCCTTCCTCCCTGGCCTTGTAGTGGTTGTTTGAAGTTTTTATTTGTTAGTTATTGAAGTTGTGTCATTTTTCTCTTCTTAACACTGTCCCAATAAGGCGAGTTTTGAAAATTTGAAAATTGAATCTCTCTCTGTTGTCTCACTGATATCCCTCCACAGCCTTTGTTCCTCTCTGTCATTCTGCCCCCTTCGCTCTATCCCTCCCACCATGTAATCACATTGAATGCTCTGTAAATGTACACAGTTATCCCGGTGGCTGCGGTTGTACCGCCTCTCTTAATCCACAGATGAGCTGCTGGATCCCTGGGCGGTTGGGGAGCTGCAGCAGGCGGGGAAGGCCAGATGGGCGGCGGTAAATGGGTCGCGGTTCCCAGAGGACTCCGTCACCTCGTGCTGGAATCACGCCTCGGGCTCCTCGGCTGGGAAAATGGCGGACTGCAGCAGGGAGGGCTCCCCGAGTGCAGGGGGTGCAGAGCTGGGCCTGTCCCGCGGAGACATTTACCCGCTCGAAATGAGTCTGAGCAGCCGGTCCCAGGACAGCTCCCCGGTCCGCAAGGCTCTGGGGCGATCCGGGAGGCCCCGGGGCCCACTCATTCGCTCCAGCTCCGTTCCCGAGTCCAACCATCCCCCCACACCCCCACCGCTGCACGTCAGCCGAAACACACCCCTGGCTGACCTCACCGAGATCGGAACCCAGGACAGCTCTGTGGACGGGGTCGCTCAGAATGCCGAGCTTCACAACGGAATCCGGGACCTGGCCGCTCGTTACCTCGACCCGGATACGGGGGTGTGGTCAGCAAAAACAGAGCATGCTGGGACGTGGCAGTTCTCACCCTATTTTCTTGAAAAAAATCAACGTTCGGACCACCGTGATCCGGGGTCGCAGGGGTCTGTTCCGGAGGGGGTCACAAATCACGAGGACTGCTCTGTTTCCCATGGCGACGAGGTTCCCAAAACCAATGGCTTCTGCCATTCCAGCAATCACATGACCAAAAGCATGTTGTGTCTCAACGAAGAGACTCAAGATGAAGTGAGTTGCCCTATATTAGGATTGATCCGCCTCAGCTGTGGAATGAATGTGCTTACGGGCTGTAGGACTGCTGTGTGATAGTCAAAGATCTGAGCCAATTACCTGAAATGTCTCAGTTTTACGACCCTAATTCCGAAATAGTTGGGACGAAGTGTAAATTGTGAATAAAATCAAAATGCAATGACTTTCAGATCACATGAGCCAATGTTATTTACAACAGAACAAAGATAACGTTTCTAACGTTGAAACTGAGACATTTTACATTTTTATCCATGAAATTAGCTTATTTCAAATTTTCTGGATGCAACAGGTCTCAAAAAAGTTGGGACACAGGCAAAAAAGGGCTGAAAAAGCAATTAATATGTAAGAGAATCAGCTGAAAGAACATTTAACAAGTAAGTAACTGTCATCAGGTGTGAAACACGACTAGCTATGAAAGGGATGTCTTAGAGAGACTGAGTCTCTCAGAAGTAAAGATGGCTCTCCAACCTGTGAAGGCTTGTGCAAAAAAATTGTGGAATACTTTAAAAACAATGTTCCTCAACCAGAAATTGGAAAGGCTTTGAAGGTCTCATCATCAATAGTGCATAACATCATCAAAAGATTTAGAGAAACTGGAAAAATCTTTGTGCGTAAGGGACAAGACTGAAGACCTTTACTGGATGCCTGTGATCTTCGGGCCCTCAGATGCCACTGCATCACTCACAGGCATGATTCTGTCATTGGCATTACTAAATGGGCCCAGGAATACTTCAAGAAACCACTGTCTGTAAACACAGTCCACCATGCCATCCACAGATGCCACCTAAAACTCTATCATGCAAAAAGGAAGCCATTGTTGAGCATGATCCAGAAGCCCCGTTATGTTCTGTGGGCCAAGGCTCATTTAAAATGGACTGTAGCAAAGTGACAAAGTGTCCTGAGGTCAGACAAGTCCAAATTTGACATTCTTGTCGGACATCATGGGCGTCGTGTTCTCCGGGCTAAAGATGAGAAAGACCACCCCTCCTGTTATTAGCGTTCAGTTGAAAAGCCAGCATCTCTGATGATATGGGGATGCATTAGTGAATATGGTGTGGGATACTTGCATGTTTTAAAAAGCACCATGAATTCTGAGAGGTATATAAAGGTTTCAGAGCAACATATGCTCCCCTCCAGACGACATCTATTCCAAGGAAGGCCTTGTGTATTTCAGCAGGACAATGCAAAACCACATACTGCAGCTATTACAACAGCATGGCTTAATAGCAGAAGAGTCCGTGTGCTGAACTGGCCTGCCTGCAGTCCTGATCTTTCACCGACTGAGAACATTTGGTGCATTATTAAAGGAAAAAATTCCACAAAAGGAGGCCTAATACTCTCCAGCAGCTGGAAGCCTGTATTAAACAAGAGTGGGACCAAATTCCAGTGGCTAAACTCAAGAAACTTGTCTCCTCAATGCCCAGACGCCTCCACTCTTTGTTAAAAAGAAGAGGGGATGCTACACCATGGTAAACAGGCTCCTGTCCCAACTTTTAAGACCGGTTGCAGCCATCAGCGCAGCGGTCAAGTAGGCTTGACTTGGGATCATAAGGTCCTGAGTTCAAGCCCCGGCCATGACCTTCATGGTGTGTTTTTGGGCAAAATACTTCACTCCCACACTCCACCCAGGTGTATAAATGGGTAGCAGCAAATAGGCAGGGAAATTTAACTAAGAGCTGGGGGAGTACCTGCGATGGACTGGCATCCCATCCAGGGGGAGTAGTAATACTCCTAGTCGCTTCATGGTACGAAAACAAAGCAATGGCCCGTAACAGGCTTTCTCTCTATCTCTCACTCATTCTGTTGATAAAATTGTAAAATATCTCAGTTTCAACATCTGCTATGTTATCCCTGTTCTATTGTGAATAAAATACTGGCTGGTCTGATTTGAAAGTCATTGCACTTTGATTTTATTCACCAGTTACACTTTGTCCCAACTATTTCAGAATTGGGGTTGTACATTGTGAACACAGCCCTGGTTTCCTCTTTATTTGGAAAACCAGCCCTTTATCTCTTAGAATGAGTAGGCCTCTCTTACCCTTTCCTCATTGGGTGTTCCGTGTGTTGTGAAATGTGATTGGTCGTAAAATGTGCTGCTGTGTGTCTTTGCTCTGTTTGCTAATATCTTGTATCGCCACAGTGGATCTCGCTGAGGGAGCTGTTAACGCATTACTCTCGTCCGTTATCGGTGAACGAACTGTGGGCCCTCTGTTACACCTGTCTGTCCACCCTGCAGACCTACATCGATTACCCAGGTGAGGCAACCTCACCTAATGAGGGCAAGAGCTCTGGGTTCATGGGAACCTCTGTGCAGTCCAAATGTCTGCAGGCAGTTACAATGTATAGAAATCCCTTGTACAACACCTGATAGATGTAAATACCTGTGTATATCATACCAATGCTCGCAGTCTGCATTTTTTCTGCTTATTCATATTTTCATCACAATTTAATTCATACAATTTTTACTATTTTATTTTCAAACCAAAAAAAAAACATTTCTAAATAATTATGGTTTACTCTGTATTTCTCACCTGTCTACCTACATTTATCAATAATTAAGTTCATAAATCTCATTTAAGTTAAAATTTTGAGCATTGTAATTTGGTGCAGCTTTTGGGCCAATCTTGGTTCTTGTTTTATCAGCGTACCTGTGCCTGGACTCTGTCTACATTGGCAGTGAAGGAGAGGTTCTGTTCCTCAAACCAAAGAATACAGGTACAGTCATTACATCCTGGTAAAGTCACCGAAGGCTCTTTTCAGATAAGTTATTTTTTGTGTAATAAGCTTGTCACATCATTACATGACACTTGCTCATTCAGTGCCGCACTGCCATTTCACTGTACCGGAACAGTCCGTTTACCAGCTCAGTCATTACTGCTGTAACTTTGTTGCGGTAGCCATATCTAAGGCCGGGTTCAGACTACAGGATTTTCGGGCCGATTTATCCCCGATTCATCCCTCTCGACAATCAACAATCTTGTCTGCGACCTCGGTTGCTACCGATGTTCGGTCCAGATTATCTGGTAATGTGCGGGGTTTACCCATCCAATCTTAACTTCCTGATTTGCTCGCAGACTGATCGGGGCCGCCCAGATAATTTTCAAACTTCTTTGATATTTTGGAGTGAAATTCTGGATGATTACATCATTACTTTCCGAACGGAACCACAATAGCCAATGAGAAACAAGACTGAAGCTGGCGGGGGCTGAATGAGGGTATTTTGAAATGGCGACAGTGAACAGGCGCAACAGCAACAGGTGTGTTGGACGGCTGAGATGGAGGAATGGCTTGTGGATATGTGGCAGGAACATGAATGCTTATATAACGTGTCTTCCAAGACGTATCATAGCCGCACGGACAAGGAGACAAGCTGTTTCAGCTGCATAAACCTGGTGACCAGCTGTTTCTTGCAGTTGCTACATTTCCTGCCACTGCATTGTAACATGTTGCCATTTTTTGTCACAATAGAGCCAATAGCGTTTATTTTCATTACATTTACATTACATTTATAGCTATTGAGATTAATCTAGTTTGCAACTGTTGACAAATAGTAGAAAAAAAAAAAACTGATCGTTAAAAAACCTCCCCTCGAGCTGCTGGATAGCCCACTCGGTTAAGGCACTGAGTTGCAGTGCAGCAGTGACTATCATGTCGCGGGTTTTTTTTTTTTTATTTCGGCATGATTGTAAATCATTTCATGACAGTTTCAACACGACACAACATGTATCATGACCAAAAGGGTCGTGGGAGAAGCAAAATCGCTTATCAGAGTCCCGCCCCCAGGGTTCGAGCCCCGTTCGTACTAGCCGGCAGTGGTCGGCAGCTTTTTCAGAGTAGCGCACAATTGGTCTTCGCGCTACAGGGATTCAAATTGGGAAGGGACTGCCAGGAAAGGGAAATAAATAAATAGCTTTGTTCGTTGCTCAAGCGCCTCCTGTTGGCCAGACGGGAACTTATCCGGAAGATTCTAAGTCTGTTCATGTCAGGGTATCCTCCGCCCTCGTTCTGAACTTTCAAAGATTCAACCAATGAGTGTATAAGAAGCAGTGGCTGACAGGCGTGTGCTTCGGAGGAGAGCCGTGAACTGTCTACACTTTCCTGAGTTGGCAGCAAGGGGTTGCATACGAGCAAGCCTTGTACATAGTTCACCAGTTGGGCATTCCAGATTCGGGTGGGATTGGAGATTGGAGATTAAAAAAAAAAACCTCACCTCCAGTTCTCGCTGAAGAACTGATGATCTGTGCTGACCGTGTCTTCTCACCCTGACCCCTTTCATTTTTTGTTTTCTCTTCTCACTGCTAGTTATTATAATCGCAAGTATGTGCTTCAGGTCACTCTCCATTTTCAAATCGCCGGGCTTCACCATGAGATGGCGTGAGATCATGTCAGGTGGAGCGCTGCTCCCTCTGCCACGATAATCTTGATAATATCCTGTTGTGTGTTACATGTTTAAGATTAGACAGCAGATTATCTGTGAAGATTCTCCTTATGTCTGTAATGCAACCGGATTTCAAAATCGGAACTGAACGCAGCCTAACAGTGGGCCAGTAAGGGCCTTACAAAGGTCCAGCTATTCATGGTTTTTAGCTAGTCGCACTGAAATGATATATTCGGTATTTCTGGATGTAAAAGCTGCTTCTTACAGCCTAGGCTGGGGCCAATGCGGGCTGCATTATTAGGCTGTTAACGTCACTGAAGCCTTTTCCAATATGGAGGGGATCCTTCAAATGCAGTTAAGAAATGCAGCGTTTATCTGGGGGATTTTGGATGGATAAGGTGTTCTCTTTATGGCTGGATGTATCCCACAATGCTCTGCAAAAACATAAACCAGGTAACCGATTTAAAAAAGCAGCAGATTATGGCAGAGCCAGTGGATTTTGCGACTAAATGTAAGTTAAAAATATAATATGTGAAATAAAACCTCGGAAAAGTATTTCCAGTGATACCAGAGACATTTAAACAAGGTTTAAACCCTACTTCAGGCAAGCTTGAATTTGATAGGAAAATGTTTATCATGTCTTCTACTGAGTCTACTTGGTGAGGATTTTTGCTGCAGATAATTTGATGACTTGAAATACAAGGTTGATATAAGAGTAGGCGCTGTGTGTATGAAATTGCTTGGCGTGCTGAGATCGTCGACGTCATCATTTCTGACCTTGTACGTTTACGGTGAGGCCGGACATCCGGCCCTCATCTGCCTATTCAAAAGAGAGGCCCTTGTACTGCGCTTTCATCACCTTCCTGATGCAGTATACCGAGGACACGTCCTTCCTCAGCCGCAGCCGCTGGTTTGAGAAGTCGACAGAATGTGTCATCGCCTTGCGTGTTTGATTGGGTTCCCATTTTATTTCCTGTGTGACAGGGTCCTGCGATCCATTCTACTTGGCACCAGAATATCAGGAACATGGGATTGTGACAGAAAAGGTTTGTCTATTATAATAATACGAACCGCAATAAAAACGATGATGATAAGATTGAAAAAAAAAAAAAAAAATGCTGATTTCACGAACAGGGCACCCAGTTCTACAAGTGGATGCGTATATCATATGCAGAAAATCTATGCTTGGGCCTTCATTGTGAGCGTTCGGTCTCCTTTTTAAACCTGAAATAAATCCTTGTATGCTGATATGCAGTACTTTTGAATTCATGTCTGAGAAATGCATACAGTAACAAAACCAAATAAACCCAACACAAAGTATGTGTATTATTAGCTCAGGGTTAAAGTTATTGCATGAAATAAATTCATTCTTGTTTTTCCCTGGAGGAAGTGCTTTCTTTTGCTCTGGTTATCCTGTTTTAAATCTGTCTTTATTTGGACCTGTGTTTACAGGCCTGCATTTATGGAATAGCGGCCATCCTCTGGGCCACTGCCAAATTTGGCCTTTCATCCAATCAGAAGCTGGCGATGCCTCGAAAACTGAAACGCTTGCTGTTGGAAATGGCAAAGAGGATTCCCATTGAGCGACCTTCCATCATCGCAGCTAAAAAGGTACAATTTCCTGCTTCAGTGCTCATTTCATCAGTGATAAGAAGTATTTTCCAGGCCATTGCTTCTTAGGGAATTGATCAGATGAATAAAATCTAATAAGTAAATGAAATGTGGATGTGAATAAAGTAAAATAATGTTTAAAACCTCGGAGGTCATTTTCAGCTCCTGGGACTGTGAGCCTGGGAGCTGATGGAATCTCCGGTTCTTGTATAAATCAGAGGTCAAGTCTCAGTAATAACTGAGAATACTTAAAAATAATGTTATACGACCTCAGCTGAAACAGTAGGAACACCATGGAAAGTGATGGTAAAAAGGAAGGAATGATTTGCAAATGATCTTCGACTTTTATCATTCCCTGCCACAAAGTGGATGGGGATATAGGAATGAATGTTGTGCTTCTGCCTGTCTGCCTGTCTGTCTGTCTGTATGTCTGTTTGTCTGTCAGTCACACTTCTTTTTGAGGCCAGAACTCCTAAACTGTCCCAATATTTCTTAATGAAATTTAAAACCTAAATACACCTTATTGTGTGGCTATGCCTTTATAGACATCCGTCCGCCCCCCTGTCTTTCTGTCAGTCTGTCTGTCCCTGCACAGTTTTTTGTTTCTAGGCCAGATATCAGCCTTCCCGTGCTTTTCTGGGCTGGAACTCCTATACTGTTCATAGTTTCTCAACAATATTTTATAATCGGCTTCATCAAATTGTGTCGATGTGCCTTTTCATACTTTAGTTCATCCTTCCTTACATCTGCCCTCCCTCCTCCAAGTTTTATTTCTAGGCCAGATGTCAACCATTCCGTGGTGGGGGATCTGAGTATTTCATGCTTGTTAAATTGAAAACAGAACAAGATAAAATATTTCATGTTTGATCTTGGCAACTTCATTATTATTAGTTTTTTTAAAGAGACATTCATTATAAATTTGGTGGTTGCTTCATTTTTCAAAAACGTGGACACTGGGCAGTTTAATACTCAGAAAAAGAAATGGGAGTTCAGGTGGTGGTCAGGTGACGATATCATGCTTGGATATACGAGGATCATTTGGAAAAAGCTGCCAGGAAGAACCAAAGAATAAAGTCACCATCCCAGTTTTTACTTATGTAAGGCTCAAAAGCCAGCAGATATTATGGTATGGGAGTGCATTACTGCCGTTAACATGGGCAACTTGCCCATCTGTGTAGGTAGCGTTGAAGCTGAGAGACATAACCATTGCAGGGTAAATGAAATATGCTGTCTTCTTGAAGAGGTCTTTTCAGGGATGCCGCAGCTTATTTTAGCAAGACAACGGAGAGCCAAAGTCTGCACATCTTACACCTGCACGGCTTCCAAATCAGTGAGTGTGCCTGCTAGACTGGCCAACCTGCAGTTCAGACCAGGCTTTCACTGAAAATATGCTGAAATTCCAGAAGCGCAAAGTGCAACAACACCTGAGACCCCTGTTGTCTGACCAGCTGATTAAGTAAATTTAATGTTTTCGTTTCTCCAGCTATTACTGGGAAAAATTGTAAAAAGACAGTTAAATTCGTATCCCAATATTTACAGTGTCGCCTGCTTAAAATTCAAAATAAGTGTTTATTTCCAAAAACAATAGAGTGGGAAAAACATTGAATTTCTTCTCTGTCCACAGTTTTTAATTTTTATTATGTTCAATGATTATTTACAAATTCCGCTGTCTTTTTTGTTTGTATTTTCCATATCATCCTAACATATTTCACAGTATGGTTGTACTGCAAGTGCTTGTGTGTGAGCTGTTTACAAGAGCCTTAAATTAAAACAACCTGCCACTAGAGGCATCACATTTGATAATTCTAACCATCACCTCATTATGAATGCTTATTGTCATTTCAAACAAATTCTGTTGATTTAATATGTGTTTTTCTGAGAACACACTTTATCACATTATTTAATTTGCTGTACCTTTGTTGTGAAAGAGGCGTGTTGCTAAACCTGTGATCATGCTAATACAAAGGTGCTGGTGTTGGTTCATTTAACGAATGAGCAACATGGAGAGGTGTTCAAACACATTAACAGGGAGTAATTAATTAGCTATTCAATGGGGCTTAGAGCACAACTAGAGCAGCTGTCACAGTTAATCTTAATTCAATGTTCAATTAATAGTTGTTGGCCTCATTGAGCAAATATTCAAACAATAAACACAGAAGATTGCTGCTTCAATATTGGAACAGTTTGAATTATTTCTGCCACATGATAAACAGTCTGACACTTATAATAACTGCCACTTACAGTGATGATGAACAATATTGCTAAAGTAATTTCATAGTTACATGAATTATCTCAATCCAAATTTCTCAACGGGAAATGGCCAGAGTGCATTTTTACTGCAGATAATGACCTGCAGTTTGTGTACGGTACTGCTGGGATTGATTTTAGATGATTATTTCTCTCCCAATCCCTCACACCTGTGGGCAGCAGTGGAAAGTCCAGGCTCTGAAAGTAAAAGTCCATTTCAGTATTTTATTCCAGCCTATTATATGCTCTAATTAACTCAATTCTTCATACAGGGGCTGTGGTGGAAGAGCCAAAAAAATCCTATCCTCTAACTCCTAAACACTTTTCCTTGACTTTGATGGAAAATGTTGCAGGGTTAAGGGAAGATGCGGAGGAGAATTAATAAGGACTTGAGTAAATCCGACCACAGTGCTGAGAGAATCTGACTGCACTTACACCAGGCGACATCATCGTTTGACCCTTTGTTTGTTTTCATGAACGGCCAGATGGATGTCGCTTTAAATATTGCCGACCCAAGTAATTGTGGGACGGAATTTCCTCCTGTCTTTTTGTAAAGGATGGTATTAAGTGTCATATGCTGAAGGGGATGATTGTAAGGAACCGCTGAAGCACATTTCCTTCGCTGTTTGAGAAATTGAACAGCTCTTATCATGGCTGCCTCATAAATGATTTTGGATTCCTTCCAAAGAGTTGGGAAATTTCCTGAGAATGAGAGATTATTTGACTGCAGCCAAGAGGCTGAACTAATCAGAGACATCTGCTGGCTGAGTTCATGGTTAGACGAAAAAACATGGCCGGACTTTTACTTTCTGACCCCTGGATTCTCCACCTCTGCCCATAGGGATTAGCTGGTGGGGGAAAGATAACATTAATGCTTGTGTCCGTAATCTTGCAGTGCTGCTGGGATTACCTGAGCCAGCAGGGGGTCACCGCTGAGGTCGTGTGGGCAAAGCTGATCCACAGAGCTCGCCAGGTTTCACCCCATTTACCCTGTTCTTTAACTTCACTGTCTGTGCCTAACTCATCAGTGCTGTTTTAGAGCCACATTATACTCTTTATCAGTGTATATATTTACAATCTATACTGTTATGGGCTGGTTACAAAGACACTGCTGAAGCCTGGCCCGAAATAAAACTACACTTTAGGAGGAGTTGTCCATACATATGCCAATTCTCCATATGCCAATTTCGATCTTGGTCTGCAATAGCCGCCCTACACCAGATTGTGCTGTATATTAGATTTTGATTTTGAATGACAAATATGAATATCAACATCATTGCCTCTGTTGCGGATCATGATTTAACGAAAATATGAAACTAGATAATATGATAAAAAGCTGCATACTTTACTTTTTGTGAATATCGTACTTTTCCTGCATTTGAGTCGGGCCGTTCAGGCAGTAGTTAATATGCATTTACGTAGCATAAAAATACCGTAACAAGCCTAAGTTCCCGTGACTTGTGATTTGCTGCCCCCTTTAGGCACTCAGAGGGAGTGCAGTGTTGAGGAAACTGCGTATTTTTTTGTAATGCATGGCATGTAAGCAGTCATATTGATCATTTTGCATACTGATTTAATTTAAGGCTCACCACAGGGATTATGATGTTGAAAACTGCTTGGAAGATATGAGTTTGGAGAATCAGGAGGAGTCTTCACCGTCGAAAATCGGTAAGTTCAATACAGGGTGTGTGTTTATGTCTGTGTATTTATGTGCATGTCGAAAAATTTTTCTTTGGGCTTGCCATGCTGTAGTCATTATCAGTGTTGTTGTCATGGTTTTTTTTTTAGTGGAGTACAACCACTGGCAAAAACAATGGAATTACCACCCTGACAGGATGTTTATCCAGTTTTTTTAGTTCAGAGCAAATAGACAAATTGCATATTTGGCACAAAAGAATTTGAGTGATTCCATATTTTTCCCTCTACTTGATTAGGAAAAAATATGCCAGTAGTTAAAATTATTTAGTCTAATTTCTTGGAGGTGTGTTTCATCAAGCCCGAATGTTAAGCTAATAAACATAAATTGTTCAGTGTTGTATGCGTCTGCAGTTTATTTGCTATGAAGTAAAAAAGCTGGATGAAAATCCTCTATGGGTGATGATTCCATAATTTTTGGCAAGATTCGTATATGAGGTCACATGACTGACTGAAACCTTGTTGACCGCGCAGGGTTTGTTCCGTGTGCAGAGCAGAGTGGACTGTCTCCTGTTCAGGGTCCTGTTCCCCACCGTTACCCTGTTTCCTCGGACCCTCACCTGCCCGAGGCCTTCACCTCACCCGCTACCCACTTCACCCCCATCATCCTGACGCGGGACGGGCCCGCCGAGGGCAAGGGTGGAGCCCGGGAAAGAGGGCATGATGGGTAGGCCTTTCAAATTCTTCCACACTCAGAGACCTCTGTATTATTAATACTAATTAATGAATTTATTCATCAGACTTCTCTTAAACACATTCATGATCTGCAAGCAGTGCAACCAGATCCGTCAATCTGTCCAGCTATTTTCTCTCTGTTTATTTCTAATCAGGGTCATGGGGGGGTCAGCCCATTTGCCTTATGGGCGAGAGACAGAAGCACTCCTGATAAAGTCAACCAATCCATCAATAGACAAGTACTTAAAATACAGTATGAGAACTTAAATGAAACTATTACTTCCTTTGATTCATCCTGGAAATTGTTCATTTTTAGTCCATAATTGCATTTGCGGCTGATATTAAACCATGATGTGGTTATAAAATGTCAGTATGAATTCCTGCATTTTTTCTAATTATGTTCTTGAATTTCTATTATGTAGTTTCATCTTCATTGCACTGAGTATTCAGTAACTGATATCATATCTGAGAGCAAAGAATTAGCTGATAAATTTAACCAATCAAAAACGGTCAACAGAGTTGAAATTAGGATAACAGCTATTGAGATTAATCTGTTTAAACTACTGCATCAAATAACTGTTGACCGTAGGTGGCCAAAATCATTTCATGTGGAAATCTTGCTCAACCCGGTCTGTTTCTGCATTTCTGTGAAAGGTCCTCGCGTGAGGATGACAGCGCTGGAGGCGATCAGTCACAGGTCCTGAATAAACATGAATCTCTAGCGAAGCGGGCGGAGTCCAGGGAGGTGGAGGGGCAACAGGCAAATGGAAAGGAGACCCAAGCTTCACGGAACTGTTCTTCTACGCCTTCCAGTGGTGACACGCTAGTCAACTCCGTCTCCCCACCCTCCCCCACCCACGTACGCACCAACCAGGAGATCCTTCCGCAATCTGGCCCCGCCTCTTCCTGTCTCTCCTCCAATCAAAATGCGGGGAGCTTTGGCAGCTTCCTGCTGAGACAGGATCCCAGGACAGGCCTGCTGACCTTGTTTCCTGTGCAGATCTCCGTTCCAGCACCAATCCCAGGCCTGGACCTGGGACTACAGTCACCCCTCTCCCCCTCCCTGCCCGGGCAAGAGTGGCAGGCCATTGGACTGAATGGACCCGCCCATAATGGATTACATGTCAAGGAGACGCTACCATTGGGTCAGACCCTACTTAGTCCTTCCTTCCAAAACCCCACCCACCTCCCCAGTGACTCCCACAAAGAGAAGGGGCCACCCCAGGGGGCCCCTTCAGAGCCAGCAGGAGGAACCCCGAGAGTTTCAACACAAGCACCGCCTGCACAAACCCCTCCGATGGACCCCTCTCTGCAGGAGGTCATCTCCTTGGTCAGAGAGGAGTTTGCCTTTCCGGGATATCTGGAGAACGGTGTGGAGGATCGAGCGATGGGTAAAGCAGTTAGCGCCAGCTCTTGGGGAGGGGGTACTTAGCTGACCGATGCAGGGAGGCCAGTTCAGCTGGTGTTAAAACTGGTTTTCACTGTGGAGAGAAACCCAGGGTTAATGGTGATAGGTTCTGTCCAGTCTCGATCCAAATCACCAAGATGGTCTAATGAGCCCAATACCTCAGACAGGAAGTAGAAAATACTGGATAAATCAGCAGAGGTTGTGATTGGGAGAAACTTGTCATGTCTTGCACCTCCCTGACCGCTGCATGTTAACCCCCTGGTAAAACTCTTCTACAGAGAGTCTGTCCACTATTTACTGCTTTTAATTTTCACAGATATTCCAGGGAAGCAGCTATTTTTTACATCTTTGTGTCCATATTTTATCATGGAAAATATTTGCTGTGTGTTTTTTTTTTTTAATATGCCATCACCTTCTGACCCAATATATGAATATGAGGCGCAGTTGTACTGTATTAAACCCAAACAACCCAACTGCTTCACTGATTTATTGACCCTTGTTTCTGTACACAGGCGAGTACATCTCCTCTTTAAAGAATCTGCGCTACGAAACATTTTCTAATGCCGTGACTGAGAAGTACAAGGATTTGTACTGGGAAGAGAAGCTATTGGATGCACTTTACCATGTGATCAACAAAACTGACACCAAACTGTGAGTATACTTATTTTTGTTGCCTGACTCTGACAAATAGTACCTACTCAAATTGAAACGTCTATGACACTGAGTAATTGTATCCCTGGACGATGAGTTGGGGATAGTATGGATCAGGAATCGTTACGCTGCCGCGTCCATAAAGATTTCAAATATAAGGCATCTGGGGATATTTGTCAGCCTGCAGGCAACCAACTGTCTAGTTTATCAACCTACTGTTAAAATATACTTTGTTGATTGGTCTAATTAATCTTCCCACTGGCGCTTTAGTCATTCCCTCATTAGTTTCTGCGGGACTGCCTTCGTGAAGGATGCTGTGGTGTAAAAGTTGTTTATTGTGGCAGTATATTAATATTGCTGGCAGGACTGCCCTTTCCAAGCGGCGTTTGATTGGGTTAATCTTTGCGTGAGGTCACTGCACTTACTCATAAATGATGCTCAACCCCTGGCTGTGCCTGGAGCAGCGAGACTGTAGATCTGCAGACTGCGGGAGGATTTACCTTTACCCAGCATGTGCACTACAGTAAACTGAAATTTATTGCTGGAAAAGATTTGAATGCATTTTCAGGCAGGGGTTTGTCAGCAGCGCCAATTTCTGTGCCAGCAAATTTAGGACGACTATATCATCCAGACTACCCATACCTGAAAAAGAACACTTTCAGATCTTGCTCAGGCACCTTTAATAGACACCCAAACATAATGGTTGAAGTGAAGACATCTCCGTTTTAGGGAATGTGGCAGTTTAATGACAGAGTGACAGAAAGCTCTCCGGATATACGCCGTTACCGTACAGTGGTATCGGTGTCATGACACTGTAGTCCGCTACTGGGGGCTCCGTTTACCTTCTCACTGATCGCACAGGAAGCCTGGACGAGATTACAGGGGACCACGGACTGACGCTGGCAAATGGGGTCCTGCTTAAGTTTGAAATGCTTCGGCTGGAGGGGAGCTGTAGCTGAGGTGTGTGTACAGACGGTCAGACTGTGATTGACAGTTGGTCCCTCCCCTGGCTGACATCTTGGGCTTATCTCTGAAAATCCAATCAGACGGCTGATGGAATCCGTTATCCGCTTGACATGTTTTGTGGTCTAATTTGCATCTCTGTCAATATGAAAGTTGACAGTTGAAAGCATCACTTCGGAAAGATATGTGTGATTGATAAGTATAAATCAATCAGATGATATTATTGACATCGTCAAACTTTAAGTTTGACATCGTCAAACTTTTAAGATCTCTGACGTTTATATTGGAGGATAACCTTGAGTTATTGGAAATATATCTGTGATGGTCGTCCCATCCTATTTGATTCTGCATGACAGGGTCATTTCTCACTGTTGAGTTTTGTGGACATGGACTGTTTACGCTTATTTCATAGCAGAATACACACCAGTGTAATGCGCACCAAGTAGTCCTTGAAAATCTTGGAAGCTTCATTACAATGGCTAGATAATTGTATGCAGCTTGTGTGTGAGCATGTGTGCGTGTGCGTGTGTGTGCGTATGCGTGCGTGTATGCGTGTGTGTGTGTGTGTATGTGTATGCGTGTGTGTGTGTGCGCGCGCGCGCGCGTGTGTGCGTGTGTGTGTGCGTGCGCGTGTGTGTGCGTGTATGTGTGTGTGTGTGTGCGTGTGTATACGTGTGCGTGTGTGTGTGTGTGTGTGCGTGTGTGCGCGCGCGTGTGTGTGTGTGTGTGTGTGTGTGTGTGTGTGTGTGTGCGTGTGTGTGTGTGTGTGTGTGTGTGTGTGCGTGTGTGTGCGCGCGTGTGTGTGCATGTGTTTGTGTGTGTGTGTGTGTGTGTGCGTGTGTGCGTGTGTGTGTGTGTGTATGCGCATGCGTGTGTGTGTGTGTGTGTGTGTGTGTGTGTGTGTGTGTGTGCGTGTGTGTGCGCGCGTGTGTGTGCGTGTGTTTGTGTGTGTGTGTGCGTGTGTGTGCGTGTGCGTGCGTGTGGGCGTGTGCGTGGGTGCGTGTGTGTGCGTGTGTGTGCGCGCGTGTGTGTGCGTGCGTGTGTGTGTGTGTGTATACCAACATATGTCTGCATGCATGCTGTGCGCTTGTGCATCTGTGTATGTATTGTGTATGTATTGTGTATGTATCTGTCTGTGTGTGTCTGTGTGTGCGCATGCATGACCGAGTGTGAGTTGATATCGCTTCTCGGTTGAGTGACCCGCCTGTTTACTCCAGTTCTGCTCAGTGGCAGTTATTTGTGTGAACGACTCCTTATAGTAGACTAACGCAACGCTGGGGTGTGGAGATAAACAGGAAGCGGAGTTTAGTTTGTTCTGGAAGAGAGGGAGAGGCGGAGAGATGGAGAGGAGGGGAGAGAGGGTGAGGACAGGAATGGGCCCTGCTTGCCGTCAGCATTTTAATCTGCCCTGCGCGCGTCCTTGAAAATGGGCCCTTCAGGGCCGTCAGGTCCCCTCTAGATCATAATCAGAATTCAGCGAGGCGTCATCTCGCAACACCGCTGCTCCCGCATGGCTGCGCCCTCTACACAGGGGTCCCCATGGCAACTGGGTCTCGCATTTGTTTGTGTTTCTGAAAATTGTGTTGTAATGACAAAAGCGCGGACTCTTAAGGACTCTCTGAATATTTCTTGGTCCTTGAGAGCATTGCGGAGAGACAAAGGTTCGCCCAAATGAACAAAGCAGATGCGCTTCTGCTAATTTAGCTCTTTCGTCTTTCAAGCACTGAGATCTGGGGACTCTCATTTGGACCTCTGCTTCACGGGTGTGTTGAGTGTTGTTTTGCAGGAAAGAAAGAGTCTCAAAGCAGGATTCATTGGTTGTTTTGCACAGCCTCCGCTCTGAACTCATTCGTGCTTATTTCCGATGACCTTACAGCAGATGCTGGCGAAGTGTCAGTGCCCAGCTCCCTCTAAAACCGCTCGACTCTTTCTGCGATGTTTTTCCCTACCACTGGATACCCGATTAAACAACATATGTGGGAGTTTTAAGGCTGCTGCGGCTCTTGCTTTCTGTCCAATTCTTTATTCATTTTTAGATATCTTGACGCTTTTACACATGAACACAAACAAATGTACGTACAGTATCGTATATACAGTATGTTATATATGTGTGTATTCACAGACAGGTGACAATTTAAAGGAAAAGTCCTGAATAAATGCATGGAAAAACATAACAAAAGAGACACTTCTGTTCATTTTCCTGGCATGATTGGGGTGCACTTGTCCTAGGTTAAAGGTTGTAGGGTCACTACAGTTCAATGCAGAGTTATCCTGTGTGATCACCTTTATATCCTATGGTGAAGCAGTCCTGCCGTGATGGGAGTCCTCTGTCTCAGGATGACAAGCCTTACAGGGCACAATAGGTCACTTTGTGGCTGTCTGAGTCTGAAAATAATCCTTAGCGTACAGTATTCTGCGGTCTTAACGGTCACCAGACCTCACACCAGTAAAGTTATACACTTGTGGCCTGTACACCAAGTCGTGTTGAAGCTGATCTGGCCACTCAGTGAAGCCTGTTACCCGCTAATACTGTTTATTTAGATTTTTCCAATAATTTTCCCTCTGTCTGCAGGTGTTCAGCACTTTTGTTGTTTCATTACTTATTTTATGGTTTACTTTCTTTTTTCTTTTACATTTGAACGGTTGTTTGAGTTGTGTAGTTATGATTTTGTCTTCATTACTGTGCTAGAAACATTGATGTTGCCTTTGGAGCTCCAGGGTGAAACGCGCGAGCGATGAGTGCAATATATGTACACACCGGCTCGTCTCTGACGTCACTCAGGAAGCACGAGCGAAAGCAGCCCTGTCACGTGACTGCTGGTGTCAGCACAGGGCGTGGTTTCGGTATAAGTGGGAGGGGCTGAATGTGTGCGTTTTTCTGTCTTTTAGATGCCCCAGAGACCCCTCGTGTGCGCAGTACGCTAGCGCACCGCTGCCATCAAACGCTCAGAAGAGGGTCGCCGGATCCGCAGGCGGAGAGAGGGGACGGCAGAGAACTGCGGCGGCTTCGGGAAACGAGATGCTGGAGCCCAGACCTGCGGAGTTCAACGGGGCCCCGTCGGGCGCTCTTGACCCCGGGGCCTCCAGTACGCAGCCATCCAGGAACGCTAATGGGCTGCCTGCGTCTGACCCAGGGGCTGCCTGTCTGTCAGGAGCACAGAATACAGATGCAACTCGTGGGATTGCTGGTAAGTGCTGGCTGCACAGGAAGGACACAGAACTCGGGTGTAATTGCTCACACAGGACGTGCTGTAATTGGACGTGTCCATTTCCCTGGATGGAGCTGTAAGCTGTCAGATTAACTGAGCTGTCCAGGCGAGGCTGGCTGTTGGATGGATGGGTGGGTCAGATTGGGGGGGGGTGCAGCGGGATGGGGTCGTTGTGTTCCTTGCAAGTGGGGGTGGTTGCCACGGAAACAAACAGCTGATATGTTTGCGTCTTTTTTCCGGACTCAACCCAAGCTCCCGCGCACAAACACACGCGTACTCACGCTCGTATACTAGCAAAATGGTCGCACTCTTGCACATACTTACAAAAACACACTTACAAACGCATGCTCACTCACACTCACATGTCGTATCTCGCACATACTTACACAAACTCACATGCAAACACTGTATACACACACACACGCTAACACATGGTTGCTATGGGAGAAAAACACTTGTGGACTAAGCGTTCCCCTCACCCTTGTAAATCTATCATCAAGCAATGGACACATTCTCATGAGTCTGATGCGATCGGGTTTATTGTAAGTCGCCGAAAGTGAAATACAAAACGCCAGGCTGGTCTACGCAAACCAGGAAGCATTCATTCTTCATCAATCACCCGACACAGACTGACCACCGATTGTCCGAACCCTCTTATTTATTAGCCTTTTGGGACATCCCTTTAGGTGGGATCAAACGCGACTCCTAAAATTCATTTTAGGCCACCAGGGACGTATCTAATCCTCCCAAACCTGGGGTTCACTTGAAGGTCAGTGTGGACGCCCAAGTGGGCTGAATTCCTAGATATTTCCAGGACAAACTGGAGTGAGTCAGCTCATATAATGAAGCTGCTTATTGGTTGACTACGAATATGGTCATTCCGGAAGATTAGCTCATCTCGCCAGCCTTGGTCGGCCTGCTAGCGGTTTTGCCATCTTGGTTTTCTGGCAGATTTATGAGTTTTTCCCTCATCTCAGCGCCTCACTTTTACTGCAGTTTTAAGGGGCCACAGGAGCCTGGCTGAGTTCTCTCTGTTGAACTGTGATTGTGGTAATACTCTGAATTCAGAACATTTTGGGATATTTTTCCCACCACATTGCGCTGTTACACATACTTACACAAACACTCATACCAACTCAAGCTCACACACACTAACACACGCACACACACGTGCACACACACACACACACACACACACACACACACACACACACACACACACCCTCACATTCACTCACCCTGGACTCACTCCCTCCATTGTCCTTTTCCTCATCCTTATATAGACACGTCCCCTGGTCCCGTTCGTGAGGACATGACAGACAATGGCTGCCTAAAAGTGGACTCTGTGGTAAGTCCTTCAGGGGGCGCTGTGGAGGCCCCCTGGCCCGGGAGAGCTCGAGAGAGGGGTCTCGTTCAGAGTCAGCTCAGTCAGCTGAGCCTGCAGTACTCTGAGGATGCAGAGGACACCGAATCTCTCTCGTCCACGGCAAACCTGCCGGACGAAGGGCGGCCCTTGGGGGTGGAAGCAGGCCGCTGCAGCCAGGACTGGGCCCTGTCTTTTTACGGGGAGGAATACTTCAAGGAGGACGTTCTGAGGTACGCCAAGAAGCTGGGCCAAGGAAGCCAGTCACCGAGCCTGGAAGCCAAATTACAGGTGGGTGATGAGCGACAGGGGGCCGAATACAGAGCAGATGGTGTCCGTTCTCTCGATGGACCTCACTCTCTGTAGGAGTCGTCTCTGTAGGGCACTAAGGCTCACTTTTATAGAAAAAAGTAAAACATGTATTTGTGCTTCCTGCCAAAAAGTACTCATATTCTGTGTGATTGTTCACTGCTTTTTAGCACAAACATTTTCTTCAAGAGGAAAAACATCTAGTGTTCAGTTCACTGAATAAAGGATCGCAAGAACGAATTAGATTAATCTTGTTTTTGAAATTTATTATTGATATTGTCAAACTTTCAGATGTTCAATCTTAACCAAGGCAAGCTGTTGTGTCTGTGTTTGTGTGGTTGACGTTTTGCCATCTGGTTTTCCTAATTCCAATTCTCAATGTTCACTTAATGCCAACTAAATTCAAAGGACAAGTCTGTCTTAGATCAAGATTGTACTCAGGTATGTTTGCTCGACAAATATTTATGGAGTCTCTTTGTTTTTCCTGGGGCATGCTTTCATACTGGAAACATGAACATTTCAGTTTTGTGTGATTTTTTTATATATCTGATGCTTTTTTTTTATTATTTAACACTTCAGTGTGTCAGCCATTGTATGAGCTTGACTTGATTACAGTATTGCACCTTATGGCGGATTCATATGGAGTCGAAAAGGTATTTTATGAAAGTTAAAGCTTGTTTTGAGTAGCTATAACATATGAAGCACTGGTTATTAATGAAACAGACAAGCAGTGCTGTATCAGTCGCAGAAGAAGTGTCTGAGCTTTTACACCTGGTTTCTAAGTTACAAGTTCATTGGTGGACTTGGTTCTGCCAGTAAGTTAAGATCATGAATCTGTAGTATTGGGCAGTCATTGGCAGCAGTGGAGAGTTGGGTCTAACCTGTTCGCTTTCTCTTGAGTTATGGGAGTGTCGTCTGCTGTCTCAGGGGTTTAGGCTGGCCGCTGCCCTTCTGCTACGGGGCTAAGTGTCTTTTTGACTATCCGGGGAAAACTGCTGCACAAAATGCTGTACTGTTGTGCAAATTAAATGAAATTGAATATAATGATATTCTGGGCACCGTCAGTCTGTTACAGAGAAATGCAGGAGCAGCACGGAGCCTTTTTCTGCTACTGCGTGTGTCAGATAATCTGCTGAAGCTTTTTAAATTTGGCGAGGATGTTATTATTATTTTTTTTTACCTTTTAACAAATGAAGGTCACAAATACGGGGCGAGACATTCATTAACATTCTGAGGCTAAAGAAAAATCACTGCTGGTTACAATAAATGAAGTTCAGGAACACTGAACAACAACCTTTCCAAACCACTGACTCATTCAAAGTTTTTGGTATGAATTTGAGATGTTATTATATGACTGTGGACAGTATTTATTATTATTATTATTATTACCCAAATATGTATTCAGAACATTTTCCGTATTTCAAATGGCTGCACTTTAAACATTAAGTGATGGTCAGAAGTCGGATTCTGTGTTGAAACGTTGATTTTAATTAGAATTAATTAGAATTAATTAAAATCAGCAATTAATTAATTAGAACCAAAACCTCTGAAGTGGAAGGAAGTGGCTCTCATTTTAAGGTGAAATATGATTTTAGAAAAAGAAAGCTTCACAGCACTGGAAGAATTGTGCATTGTGCGAACCGTCCTTTGAAGTTAACGATGACGTCTCTGCCTGCGTTTGCGCTGGAGTCGATGTCGGTTCCCTATTCTGTAACTCGCTTCGCCTGAATGGCCAGACTCCGGCGCGCTTTCATGCGGACCTCAGAAGCCTGGGCCGCTCGTCCCCGTTAGATGTGCGGCATCACCCACTTCAAAAGCGCTATTGATTTCCGTTACCATAGCGAGCAGCGCTGCGTTTGAAATATCACTCTGAAAAGCCGTCCCAGTTAAATGTTCCCAGTGCTTTTTTCCTGCAACCAGAAACTCTTACTTTCATTTGTTTACATCCACGCATGATTGCATTCTACCTAATCTGCATGCCAACCGCACGACTTTGGATTTGAAACTGGCTTGACGCGTTTCTTTGTTTTGCGCAGGAGCTTCATCAGCAACTTATGATCGAAACCAGGAATTTGAAGAAAACAAGAAATTTCTACAATAAGTTGCTGCACCAAGAGAGGAAGAACAAAGGTGATAACAGTGACCTGTGCCCCCCTGACAGATATCAGTGCTGTCCTGGGGGGGTCTGCCCCCAGCTCAGCTGTTACAGCCCACACATCCCTCGCCGTTTGCTTGTTTTTTTAATGTGAGACGAATGATTTCCCAAGAAGCAAAAATGTGAATCGTTTCCATGGTAACAAGAAATAAACACGTAGTGTTTTTGTCTCCTTACATGAAGGGTCTGATGCCAAAGTCATGATCCTGAAGATAAAGGTTCAGCTGGAGGAGATGAAGACTAAAGTGGATTTCTTGGACTCAGTAAAGAAGTATTTGGAGGTGAGACCACTGCCGCATTGTTTGCATCATGTATTTTTATTAAAAGAGGGTTTCTTTTACCAGACTTTTTTGAGGGTAAAGTCATGTACAGTGTAACCCTTAGAGGGCGAACTTAAATAAAAAAAAAAATATATATATATATATATATATATGCCCCCACGGGTACTTAAAAATAATGAAAGTACCCATAGAGCTTAGCTGTGAGCGGTTTTCTGATCTGTAGGTGTTGTGGGATCGTATTCCGGCGACGTTTTTCATTTTTTCCTGGTACCTGGTCAAAGTTGGGTCCCTCAGCTCATTTTTTGGGCCGGGTTTCTGCCCTAGTTTCAAGACAGGCACATCTTCTAAAGCCTCATACATGCGTAGATATAGCTATGCCTTCTCAAAATGCCCTGATATGTATAGAAGGATAGTATAGCTAGTGGACTAATGATATATAGGTCATATGCTGTTGGGACTGTCACCCCTGCCATGGCCCTGAAGTCGGGGGACGTTTCGCGTGCGGCTGCAAAATTGCTGTGCAAGTGCAAACTGCTCTCTAACACAATATTTAAAATTAATTCAGGCAACCCTATGCTCTCAATGGTAATTTTATGTGATAAAGGTATATGTCACCTTTCTGAAGACCAAATATCATGGTCAGTGGTGGAATATTTGGTGAGATGTACGCATTTCCCTGTACCCTTGCTCATCTGAGTCAGAAACATGAAAACCTACTGTCTGCCAATAATCCATCCTGTGGCCTAAAACTAGTGATGATAAAGTTATTTAAGCCTCCAATCAGTGTTATAATTGTATGTAAGTGATGTCCAGAGGTATATCACCTGAAATTAAAAACCCTACAGTGATTTTTTTTTCTCTTTGGATCCCATCACTGCTGAAAATAAGACATTCTGGTCTGCAAATACCTGAAAAATGTTATCAAAACTCAGAACTCTCCTAGAAACACTCCTTATGGCTTAAACGTTTGTAGCCTAGACAATACCAAGCCAGAACAGTTGTCTATTAGCTCAAAATATCTGTATATCAGTCAGAAACAGAATCCAAGTCAGAAACTGCGACTAGGTCAGAAACCCATCAAAGTGGCCCCAACTCAACCCGACTGACTTGCTGTTGCCATAATACTTAATTAATAGAATAAGAGTCTCAAGTAGGTAATTGATCACTTAGCAATGGAAGATGCCACTTGTAGGCTGGTGAACAGGCTGCTTGACAGTTCATTTTTTTATTTTTTTTTGGGTCCTAGGTTCCCCAAGCCTGAGCCCTGGGAGTATTTTATGATGATTTGCACGTTTCTGTCTTTTAGTTTTTGTTATTTTGTTGTAGGTGTTGTCTGGGGTACCCAACCACACATGCATGTTATTTGAACAAGTTTATGACTGATTGGCCACCGATTGCAGCCACAGCGACCGCCCTACGCCCCGCGTCAGTTTCTGCCTGAGATTCCAATTTCTGACTGGGAGCGTGGGCCGATCAGTCCAATGCCGGGCCTCCGACCAACGCCATCATTGTACAACCCCAATTCCGAAATAGTTGGGACGAAGTGTAAATTGAAATATTTATCGCAGACCGACAAAAGTGGGGTGTTCCAAGTCGCTCTTGATGAGCTCTATCTATTCATGGTGGTTCTGGAATGATGTAAGCAAAATATAAGATTCGCTAGCCTGTGGACACATTTGGGGGGGTTGGCGCACATTTCTTGAGCCTGGCCCATATAAATTTAATTATCTTGTGCTGTTCAAAACCTATCATGAGGCGAATTGTTAAGGAGCACTTCTCAGCAGCTTTGATTTTGATATCTTACTTCATTGAGTAACAGTAGTTGTATTTAGCGCTCTAAGGTTTAATCTTACTACTTGCACAAGGGTCTCATTTGTTGCCCTGTAATGCAGCAGTGGATTTGAAAAAAGGTTAATAAGAAGATAAAGTAGAGGTTTCGAGCTGTAATTTGAAGGTCATTAACACCCAGAAGTTTAATTATGAGCCCTTTAGGAATTCCAGTCCTTTTTAATTGAGTTTCAGCATTCAAATGCTTACAGACTGCAAACTTTACCAGGAGTAGGTACACTAGATGATGTCTGAATAATTAAATGTTAATCGGCACTTGATTGACTCCTCCCCTTGCACTGTCAGGTTCTATGTATGGACCAATGGGGTCTGGATGTCGCCTTCCTGCGCTCTCTGACAGATTGTGGCTCCGCCCCTCTGGAACTCCGCCCCTCTGAAGACCCCTCAATCCTCATCTTTCCTCCCGTGGCAGGAAGAGGGCGGAGCAGCCCGGGCGGAACCTCCTCTCTCCAGGCAGGCACTCCTCTGGGTCTTATGTCCTACCTGTATGCCAGGTAACTCCTGAGTCACACTGTCTCAGAGTTAACATCAACGGATGCTTTTATCCAAAGGGACCTACAGTGGATTAGGCTAAGCAGGATCTTTTTGTGATTACACTGGAGTTTGCACCCCCAGCCTCCTGAGTCTCTGTGAAATGTGTTAGCCGGTTGGATATATGTAGGCTCTCAGCTAGTCCTCAGCCCTGCCCACAACTTTTTTATTTTATATGGGAATATTACATATAGAGGAATTACTCAAAACAATCTGTCTTGTGCATGTGTATTTCGGTCTTCACCTGTAGTTGGTCAATGCCTTTTTTTCAGGTGTGCTTTTGGTTTTTATGCAATAACAGTTTGATTCTGCAGTATGGTAGATATGTACGTGAGAAGCTGAATGTGCGATAGACCATCTACATTAAGTCTTTTATCTTTTCATCTGTAGAGCTGGTGTAATCACTTTCCTCTTGCACTTGTAAGATAAATATGTCTACTTTATATTGTGCTTTATCTGTAATATGTCTAAATACAAAGGATGATTGGTAATTCTCTTCTCGTTTACTCATAACTGGCAGTCCAGTGGGACAAACCTGACTGCAAATGACCACGAGTTTCTGAATGACTGAGTCATTCTGTAGTGGGATGTTTAAGATAAAAGGGTCCAATTTTAAGCAAATTTATTGAAAGTGCTTATTCTTCCTTTCTTTATTTATCTAACATTTTTTCATTATTCTTTAGCTGTTTCTCCCTTTTGCCCTTTACAGACACTTGGGCCAAAATACGTGCAATAATACGTGTTATTTCCCATCTAATTTCAGTGTGAAACTGCAGTATCTATAATTGGCCAGAAGGTGTCTCTCTTGTCTCATAAATGGGAGCAAACTGACCTGTTGATCCATGCCCTCTCACTCCGACAGAAATGCACCACTCGAGGGATACATACAACAGTTCTTCTATGTGTATCGATACTTCTGCACCGCTGAGGATCTTCTACAGTTTCTGAAGGACAGATTCATCAGCGTGGCAGGGTAAGCTCTTCCTGTTTTTTTCTATTGAAAGTTTGTAAATCATTGACAAGTTAACTGGACAAGAAGATGTAGGTTTTGCGTAATTATTTAGTGTTGGAGAGTTTTGTTTATGATTTACCAGCTTAATGCCATTGATATATTTGCAATTGGGTGAAATTCACATTTACCTTATTTAGAAAGCGAAATTACACTTATTATAAAAAAATTGTCCATAAAGCCCAATCAGCATATACAAATATAAATGTGATGCAAAAATTAATGGAAATAGATGTTGTTCTGTGTGAAATCCTATTATTTGCTTATCTCATCAATATGCGTGCCCCTCATCAGTAAACTTTGGAAACAAAAAACAATGATGTGAGCTCAGTTGTGATTTAGAGCAGAGTTGGGTCGGTACTTGTACTTGTACTTGAGTACTTGGACTTGCAGGTACTTTTTCAAGCACTTGGACTTGCACTCAAGTACCTTTTCAAAAATGGTAAAAGTACTTGGACTTGGACCAAAGTATTTGAATTTTCAAGTACATTTCAATTACTTTTCAAACATTTTTCAAATATTTTGAAATCAAGTATTTTTTAAATAGATTTTCCCATCAGCAAAGTACAACACCAATTCTGGAATAGTTGGGACGAAGTGTAAATTGTGAATAAAATCAAAATGCAATGACTTTCACATCACATGACCCAATATATTATTTACAACAGAACATATATAACATTTCAAATGTTGAAACTAAGACATTTTACATTTTCATCCACAAAATGAGCTTAATTCAAATTTTCTGGCTGCAACAGGTCTCAAAAAAGTTGGGACAGAGGCAAAAAGGGGCTGAAAAAGCAATTAATATATAAGAGAATCAGCTGAAAGAACATTTAGCAAGTAATTAAGTTAACTGGTATCAGGTGCGTAACATGATTGGCTATAAAAGGGATGTCTTAGAGAGGCTGAGTCTCTCAGAAGTAAAGATGGCCAGAGGCTCTCCAACCTGTGAAGGCTTGTGTAAAAAAATTATGGAATACTTTAAAAACAATGTTCTTCAACATCAAATTGCAAAGGCTTTGAAGGTCTCATCGTTGACAGAGCATGACATCATCAAAGGATTCCGAGAAACTGGAAAAATCTCTGTTTGTAAGGGACAAAGCCGAAGACCTTTACTGGATGCCTGTGATCTTTGGGCCCTCAGACGCCACTGGATCACTCACCGGCATGATTCTGTCATTGACATTACTAAATGAGCCCAGGAATACTTCAAGAAACCACTGTCTGTAAACACAGTCCGCCGTACCACCTAAAACTTTATCATGCAAAAAGGAAGCCATTGTTGAGCATGATCCAGAAACGCGGCCGTGTTCAGTGGGCCAAGGCTCATTTAAAATCGACTGTAGCAAAGTGACAAAGTGTCCAGTGGTCAGACGAGTCCAAATTCCACATTCTTGTTGGAAATCATGGGTGTCGTGTCCTCCGGGCTAAAGAGGAGAAAGACCACCCCTCCTGTTATCAGTGTTCAGTTCAAAAGCCAGCATCTCTGATGGTATGGGGATGCATTAGTGCATATGGTGTGGGACACTTGCATGTTTTAAAAAGCACCGTGAATGCTGAAAGGTATATAAAGGTTTTAGAGCAACATATGCTCCCCTCCCGACGACGTCTATTCCAGGGAAGGCCTTGTGTATTTCAGCCGGACAATGCAAAACCACATACTGCAGCTTTTACAACAGCATGGCTTCATAGCAGAAGAGTTCGTGTGCAGAACTGACCTGCCTGCAGTCCTGATATTTCACCGATTGGGAACATTTAGCGCATAATTAAACGAAAAGTCCGTATAAGGAGACCCAAAACTCTCAGCAGCTGGAAGCCTGTATTAAACAAGAGTGGGATCAAATTCCAATGGCTAAACTCAAGAAACTTGTCTCCTCAATGCCCAGATGCCTCCACTCTATGTTAAAAAGAAGAGGGGATGCTACACCGTGGTAAACAGACCCCTGTCCCAACTTTTTTGAGACCTGTAGCAGCCATCAAATTTGAAATGAGCTCACTTTGTGGATAAAATTGTGAAATTTCTCAATTTTTTATCTCTGTTCTAAAGTGAATAAAATACTAGCTGGTGTGATTTGAAAGTCATTGCGTTTAGATTTTATTCACAATTTACATTTTGTCCCAACTATTTCGGAATTAGGGTTGTAAAATCTATATCAAATGTTTTTATATCCAATAAACGTTTTTAAACATGAGTAAAATGATACTGTTTATCAATCAACTATTATGTTATTTTGATTCATCCACCATAATTAGCAATGGTTTGAGTGGTAGTTTGAATTTTGTTCTTTTTCCATGTCTGTTAATTGATGTATAATTGATTGATGAGCAGTATCTTTAAATAGCTTGCCTTGATCATCAGTAATTGAGGTGGTTAATGAGAGTTAATTACAGCAGGTCACTGAGAAGTTTAAATTTTCAAGTAGTAGTTAGATTGTTCAACTGAGAAGTTTAACTACTCTGGTGAAAACATGAAAAGTACTTGTACTTGAATACTTGAGAAAATACATGCACTTGGACTCAAGTACATTTTGAAAAATGCCAAAAGTACTTGTACTTGGACCAAGTACTTTTAAAAGTACTTGTATTTGAACTCAAGTACTTTTAGAAGTACTTGACCCAACTCTGAGTCAGCGACAGATTTTGACTCTGAATGAATTTTATTCTGACAGGATTATGGCCTTACGCATCTCTATTGGCACAATTTCTGGTTTAAACTTTCCAAGACTGGTGCTGGTTGCTGACATACTGATCTATACGCGTTGTGTAATAATCTCTCAGGGATCACCAGGCGCCCTCTGCTGACCAATCTAAGGTACAGCGGCGGACTCTGGACCTGTTGCAGGCCTGGCTTGAGAGCAGTCGTCATATCGACTTCCTGCCCAAGTCCGGCCTATACCAGTCCATGGAGGACTTCCTTATGTCACAGGTGAGGCTGGCTCATTCAATCAGTTGATCATTTTGTGAATTTAATATGTGGACTCATTCCTGCCGCTCATTTTACTTACTTGACTCCATTTCATTTACCCGACATGAAAATTGATCAAGGTCCTCCATCTTGAATAATATTCCAGTAAATAAATACCCTTTTAGGGAACTAGGATCAAGTACAAGAGAGGCTCACTGAGGATTCTTGAACAGGGGCTCGTGAAGAGTGCTTAAACAGAAAAACTTTGACGGAATTTTTTTTCCGGAAAATGTGTGGGATGAGTGATGCCACTGTGATCTGTCTCCACCCATCTGCCGTCACGTATGGCTGAAATGGGCTCAAACTGTCACTTGAAAGAGCATAGTCATTCAATCCGCCCTATCATTTTTCTCGATTCGTCCATCCTTGTCTTACTTAACTTCCTTGTTCTCTCTCACGGGTGGAACGAGGTGTGAGGAAAGGACCGGAGGAAACGACGCCAGAGGAAATAAGCGACTTGAATGAGTCACACTGTTTCTCTTACACTGCAGTGCCTGACACATTAAACTGATTTCAGGAAACTCAAGCACTCAATACACAGCAGTTCAAGTAAACTGGTAGATCATCTTTTTTGTGTCAGTCATGTTGTCTACTGCATTAGTTCTGATACAGTTTGGGAGTGAAATCTCCAGCTATTGATTTTGGGCTGTGTTTTAACCCTTAGAATGCTTAAATAAATAAATAAATAAATAAATTTGATTATCTTGAGCTGTTGAAAACCTATCATGCGGCGACTTGTTTCAAAGAGCTCCCACAGGGGAGCTTTTCTAAACAAGTCACCACGTGATAGGTTTTCAACAGCTTTGATTTTGATATCTTTCATCATTGAGTCACAATGGTTGCATTTGGCGCTCTAAGGGTTAAAAGAGCTTTATCAGCTCTATTATTATTGATTATTATTATTATCAATAAAGTATAACTTATCTTATTATTGGGTACTGGGTGTAATGCACTGGGTGAATTTGCGAAGCAGATGCATTACTTCTGAAAGGCATCAGGGGGCAGTGTTGGTTTTGTTTGCAGGTTATTCCGGTTGAAAGCAGGGGGGAGACACTACGAACTTTGCTCCAGAGCCCCTCCAGGAAGAGGAGGTGCCACACGGGGTCCAGATGCTGTGGAAGCCCAATCAGCATTCAGGATGATGATGACTCTCAAGCAGTGCACTCAGTGGAAGAATCTATCAGAAAGGTCTGTACTCTAAATCCAGGTTAGCCCCCTGAAATTATAGGATTAGTGCAGATGTGCACAGTGTGCAATTTATATAGCAATAGACTGAGACTTACTCTGTCTTGACGCTAAAGTGAAAGCTGATGGTGCTTTTGACCCCTTGAGAACCACTTGATTACATATCTAATATTGGAGAGCATGAGCTTAATGAAGAAATACTGTGTAAGTCCAAAACATTGTGGAACACACTATGTACATAGTATTGCTCAATGACTAGCATCGTATGTATTTTTGATTGCTGTATTGTTTGCTTGTATTTTCATGAAAGGTTTAATGTTTTGTGCGCATTTCCTTGCAATATTGCTCAAATGTACTGTCATTGCTGTGCTCACATGTACACAGAGTTTCCAGTGGAGGTTCTCCAGGGGTGTGGAGCCCCACTCATTGCAGCCGAAAGAGACGACATTCTCCATTGCGGCGGCTCTGCCCCGTCCCTGTTATATCTCTTTCGTGGATGAGCAGGGGAGCTCCTCTCTGAGATCTGAGGACCGCTACCCCTTCTACCAGCGCGAGCATCGAGCCCAACATGTGGCTAACCAGCTCACCTTACTTCAACAGGTATGCTAGTCTAGCTACAGTTACCTCCAACAATCACGGCTCACCACAGTAGCTATAGTTTAGCAAATTGCATCTTACAGGTATGTCACGCTAGCTACAGGCTAACTACTTTCAATGGGTGGAGGACAATAGCTACTGGATAACTGTATTTTCTTTGAGAGATAATGCGCTATGGACCACATTGGAGTTAGCTTTAATACCCATTATTCATTGCATGTGACGTGTCACATTTTCGGCTGGGGAATTGACTCCACGGTATCTCATACAGATTTCCAATGACAACCAGCCACACAGATATTCATTCCTACCATTTATACGCAATATTTACACACTTTTGTCAGAATTTGCGGAGCAGCAACGACATGGAAAGTACGCAATTTGGTGGTGTTTGATTTATAAAGTTTTAGGGAGTTTAAAAGGTTGAATTACATGATGAATGAAGAGGCTGCATATATTCACTTTCATTTGGTAATACGACTCTTGGGCTGCGAACCATACAGTGGGGTGGGAATTAAATTTTTAGTGTATGCAAACAGTGGGGTTTATGTTAAAAATAAATTGTCTCGACTGTAGGCAGAAAAATGGAAAATAACGACTTCGAAAAGCAAAGAAGAGTATTTTAATAGCCCAACAGAAACCACTATCTCTATGAATGAAGCTCGGATCGAGCTAAAATCCAAACACATACCAGTTCTGACATCAACTCTGTTGACTGCCCAGTCTCGTATCAGCTCGCTGTCAGCTAGGAAGCGTAACATTCAGAATGGTGGAGGGCAATCACATGCGCCTTGACCGAACAGGCCAGCATATTTTAGGCAGATCTTCCTTTTCCACTTAAGAAGATAGTATGTGACATTTGCAGCCCTTGACACACCATGTAGTTGGCATCTAATTTAGAGAGAAAAGATAAGCTTTACAGCTATCAATCTGTACATGTACTGCCAGCATTGACAATTTAAAAGGAAAGAAAAACAAACTTTTTTGCTTTTAGAAGTGGTTATTTTCCATTCTTTCTGCCTTCAGTAGTGAGAATTTCTTTTTAGTGTAAGCCCCACTGTTTACATGCGCTAAAATTTTCATTCACATCTCGCTGTTTGGTTCGCAGTCCATAGTTACATTACCAAATGAAAATGAATGTTTGCAGCCTCTTCATTCATCATGTAATTCAACCTTTTAAACTCCCTAAAACTTTATAAAACAAACACCACCAAATCGTGTGCTTTCCAAGTCCTTGTTGCTCTACAACTTCTGACAAAAGCGTGCAAATATCGCGTATAAATGGTAGGAACGAACATTGTGTAGGTGGTTGTCAATGGAAATCTATGATACGGCGGAGTTTATTCCCCCAGCTAAAAATGCGCGACGTCACGCTAAATGGATAATGGGTATTGCAAAGTTAACTCCGATGTGGTCCATTGGCAGACTAACAAACCCCAAAATGTATATCATTTCTATCTGAAAGGTAGCTTGCTCCAAAACATTTGGTGTATGAACTACAAATTAGCTTGTACCCAGTGGTATCACATGCTAGCGGCAGATTAACTGTCTGCCTTAAGGCATAGAATATGTCATGCTGCCTACCTATCATGCTGTATTTAATGCATTCTCTCTCCAGTACCTCCTGATAAAAATACAGCAGTGCCAAAATGCTAAACAAGAAGAGTGCTTATTTACATGAGCAAATCTAATGCTTGATAATGTTCTTTTTTCCCCACCACAGGAACTATTTCAAGGATGCCACCCAGTACACTTCCTGAATTCTCGAGCGCAAGGCATCAGGGACAAGGCAGTGAACAAGTGAGCATGTGCTGCACACAGTCCAAGAACGGCCCAGAGTCCATCATTCCGGTTCTGAGTACGATGCTTACAGGGTTTGCCATACGGAAATATGACTTAGATACCGATTTTGCAGAAGCAGAACTTTGAGATCATGCTCAATGGTTTCCCTACGCTGTCATTTCATACTGATGGTCAGAGTCTGTTATAAGTAGATCTATCACACACATCACCATATGCCATCAGTCGACCAAGGTAGTCATTGAGACATGATATATAAAATTCCACATTATGGATATTCCGCTACCTAAGTTGTGTGTATTGCAAAAACAGATATGATTTCATATTTACAAACTGATATGGCTCACTTTATTTCAAGAAAGTGACTGTGTCTAACATAGGCAATAAAATTCAGAAAGGGAGGCTGGTGCAGGGTGAGTTTAATGGGCTGTCGCTGTTGCATTATGGGTGTTGGCGCCATTGAGGGTTTTATCTCTCGGTGGAGGTGCTGCACTCCAGTGCAGGTGTGACCATCGCAGCACTGGATCACATCAAACTGTAGCAGTGTCGACGGGCCATCAGCTTTTTCAGAGCTCAGCGTAATTGGCTTCGAGCTGCTCGGGGATATGGGAGGGACACAGTCAGTTAGGGTTAGTATTTTTCATTGCACAGGCAGCTCCTGCTCCACCTGAGTATTCATCAGTAACATTTTAAGCAAACATGTGTCCAGGGTTCCTCCACCCTCATTCTGAGCTTAAGAGGTTTGAAGCTGCGAATGTAATGAGTCGATGGCTGACAGGCAGAGGTGTATAATCCAGGTTCAGAAAGTAAAAGTCCATCCCAGAATATTGTTCCAGCCACAAAAGACCTGTCAGTTGGCCCTATTCTTCAGCTGGGAGGTAAAACTAACAAGTGAAATCTGCTGACAGGAGTTTACGGGTGGAATGAAAACATGGCAGGATTTTTACTTTCTGAACCCTGGATTATACACCTCTGCTGACGGGCGTGTTACGGGGGAGATCCGTGGAGTGCCGTCGCTCTCTTGAAGCCCATTTGCACAAAGTTTTCTGATTGTCTATTCCAGATTTGGTGGGATTAGAAACGCCGAACTGAAAAAAAGTCTAAGCCATGAATAATTTTCAGGTATTTAAACAAACAAAGGACAGGTTTGATTGCGGGGAGTCATCCTTATGTTTAAAACAACGGAGCAGTGACAAAGAATTACGAATCACGATTAGCGTAATGCCGCTTTTCGAGAATGTACCTCAAATAGATTTGAGATTTACATTCATCCACCTCCGACAACAGGGCAGATCTTTTTGGAAAATTACCCTATTATTGTCTCGTCGTAATTGCTTCGAATATAAATATGAATTAAATCAACGTACGTTATTGGTGCATTAGAGGTGTGTACTCTCTACTTCCTACAAATAAGTGTGAACAGCATTGCTTAAGTTGATCATATGTGACTTTTGCTTGCCTCTGTGTATGAATTCTGTACAAATTTCGGAGTTGAATATGTGTCAAACTACTGAACTTAATGTGCTGGACGAGGCTCTGTTAGTGTGTATGAGTTGGCACATTCTGTTGGGCTTACTGCATGAATACAGTATCCAAGTACTGGTGCCATTTCTAGACACTGTTTTAATTGCTTTTAGGTTTCGTCAATTTAATTGTTCCTTGGAGTTTGTGACCTGCTTTAGATTGAAGCTCTGGTCTTTTCCAGATACTGCTGTCTGGATTTATTTGCCCATCTTACCATGTAATGCTGCACACTGCTGGCAATGCGCTCTTACCTGGACTGATTACTCCTCTGGTCCAACAGGAGCATGTCATCTGACCTCCCACCGACAGAGGGCAGCAGCCTCTTCGCCTCTGACACAGTACTGCAGGACCGATACCTCCTTCTAATGCTGAAGCATGCTGATAGTGTTTCCACCTGGGTTTCAGCAGAAATCGTTATCTGCGACTCTTTGAAGGTCAGTGGCAATTCATATGAATGAGTTCACCAGAATCTTTGGGGTCAGTGATGTCTCCATTTTGGAGCTAATGCTACATCATTCTGAACTTAGAAAAGTTCCTGATATTGTTTTGTTTAGACTAAGGCCCTGTTTCACAAAGCAGGATTGTTGGGTTAGCTGATTAACGGCACCAAGATGAACTTGATACACACCCATATATTGCGAATTGACTGAAATTAAAAAGAGCTGTTTCTGGTCTTACTCAGCACAGTTGACCGTTCAAAAAAATAATGAAATTTAGATAAATATCCCATGTAATCTCTCCTGAAAACTCGGCGGGGAAAAAATTCTCTGTCCAAACGCAGCGTCCAAGTAATATTCTGAAGCAGCAGGGGGCAGCCAAAGCGCTTTCCATCACATTAGCCCATCTGTACTTGCAGGATGTCTCTCACACGCTTAGCACTCAGCTGCCAGCACGTAATTCAGTTGCTAACAGACGTCAGGCATGGCGAACGCTGCTGACAATCTGTGAGAGAGACACGTTGTGACCTGATATGTGCTGTTTATGAGTTCACACTGCTGTTGGCTGTTGAAAGGGGATGTTAAGACCGTCAATCATAATTGTGCTGTTGAGCTGTCAGGTTTTGTAAATTTATCACAGTTACAGGCATTTAACACTCCTTCATATCCATAATGTTCTAGGCCCAGGCTGGCCTGCTGACGAAATTCTTGTCGATGGCAAAGTGCTGCTACGAGTCAAGGAATTTCGCCACAGCCGTACAGATCCTCGGAGGCTTGGAGAACGTGATTATTAAGCAGTTGCCGGTTAGTTGTTAACAGAATCCTTTGTCATTGTCCTTAGTTAAAGCTCTTGTTTTGTTCTGTCAATGCTCTGCTATGAGAGCACAATGCCTCTTCTAACCAGCTGCTAAAGATGGGCAGTGTCTGCAAGGTTTTCTTCTGTCATTTCTTTATTTACTGATTAGTTAAATGAAAGTGCGTGGGCGTGCTGCCGGTTGGCCCTGAACGTGGAACACGGAGAAACTACCACCCAAATAAAGGCCAGAATAACTACATACTGTCTGCGCAGGCTGAATTGAAGTGTGTAATTTTACAGTAAAACGATTATGTGATTTTTAAGCCCTTTAATCCCTCAAATATCTCCATCTTGAAATAGATACGGAGAAGCAGGCACCATGTGGAGACACCATATGTACTTGGCGCAGACACGTCAAAGGCCTCGTAGACCCCTGAATACATGAAGCTTTTTTCCAGCAGTAATCAATCAAATCAGTGCGATTACTTTCTCTTTTGCATTCTTTCCTATTATGAATTCTTGGATTGCTGATCTCTCTCTCTCTCTATTTATATTTCTCTCTTTCTCTTTCTCTCTCTATCCCCCCCATTTCTCTCTGTGACTGACAGGCATGGAGGCATCTCTCTGCTAAATCGTCGCAGATCCTGGAGGAGCTGAGGGCAGTGCAAGTAAGTATAAGCACAGCGCCTCCTACTGGGGCATTCTTCATGTAGCTTGCGCTGATGAGGACTGTATGTGTGGACTAACATGCATTCCAATTTACTGAACCATTACCCATCGCTAAAGCTGTCTTAGCTTAATTAGCATTATTTGTATACCATATCAGATGGCATTATGGGACGTATTTGTTGTTGTAATTTTCAAGGAGTAAGTCCACTTCTTTCCAGAACTTGAGATGTGTTTTAAGAGGCAGCTGTTGCGCCGAGCCTCTGCTATAATGGGGTTGATTAAGTTTGAGGTTGGTTGTCTCAGAAAATATCCCAGCTGTCTAAACTGATGGGGGTTTAAAGGCATAGAGTGTTTATCAAGCTTTTTTATGTATTTGCTTGCATGCAGCAAATTTGAAGCAGATGATAGAGATGGCAGATCCCGAGCTTTAAACCAGGGAGAAAATTGCAGTGAACGTCTCTTAATGATGTGTCTTCTGCAACAAGCCTCTTTTTCCACGGGCCATGTTTTTTTTTTTTGGGCTCAGGAATGTGATGGTGCAGCATTTGATTGCAGTGTTGTGATTTGGGTGACCTTTGACCCCTGTTTCAGGTGTTCCTGAAGGGTGATAACCTGGAGTGCGATGGCGCGGCATTTGATTGAATTGTTGGGATGTGGGTGACCTTTGACCCTTGTTTCAGGCATTCCTGAAGGGTGATAACCTGGAGTGCGATGGCGCGGCATTTGATTGAATTGTTGTGATTTGGGTGACCTTTGACCCCTGTTTCAGGTGTTCCTGAAGGGTGATAACCTGGAGTGCGATGGCGTGGCATTTGATTGAATTGTTGGGATGTGGGTGACCTTTGACCCCTGTTTCAGGTGTTCCTGAAGAGTGATAACCTGTGCCTGATGGAGGGTGAGCGTTTTAAAAGGAAGGCCACCATCCCTGCTTCTCACATCCTGGCCATGCACATACAGCAGCTGGAGATCGGAGCGTTTACGCTCGCCAACGGGGCCTTCAAGTGGCCCAAACTCAGGTAAATGTTCTGAGTTGCTTACGACGCAGGCTGTAAGCACTGCGGCTGCGACGCTGTAAAATGGCCACAGTTCCTTCACAGTTCATTACATTACATTGCGTTTTTTGGCAGACGCCTTTATCTGTAGCAGGTCCAATATGTACGTGCAGAAGGTCATCTGGATAGCAACGCTTCATAAATCAGATGAGGGATTTTCACAGAGAGCGGATGAAAATACCCACCAGTTCAAGCCAACACTCTCAACCTGAACCTCACATTAATTTTTTTTCGAAACCCATTGAGCCAAGAGGCCCGAATCGTCCACTGCTGTACAAATACTGTATGGCCACATGCGATATGTTTTATTATTGTAGTGACATTAAAGTTTGAGCCAATAGGGTTTTTTAACACTCTCCAGTGTAAACTTGTCCACACAATATTCCTGTACCAGGGGCAGCCCTTCAAAGCCCTCTTAAAGGTCCCCTATTATGCCAAGTGCACAGCTAATTAGCCATTATGAGCCAGTTCAAAATCTCTCCTTCCTGACATCACAAGGGGGAGTGACCTCCCCAGAATAATGAAATCTGATTGACTGCTTGGCTGAAGGTGATCAGTTGTTCTTGTCTTTGGTTGGTTACTTCCCATGTGATGTCAAGAGGGGAAAATTTTTGAAATGCTTGTAATAACTAATTAGCTGTGCACCTGGTGACATAATAGGGGATATTTAAGGGAATATGATCAGAGCATTTGGTGCAATTTGTGTCAGTGAAATTGGAAAGTCAGTATGGAAGTAGGGTCACATCACCGCACCGGTATGTTTGCAGTGCATGACTACCGACTGCAGTTGCCTGGAGACATCAGCATATTATGATATAAAAACATAATTTAATATAATAATACACCATGTCTCCCATAATAGTTTTGTGGAATATACATTAATGCATGTGAAGGGCTTCATAATTATTTTACTTGTGCTTTGTTTTCTTATACTTTATGATTATCTATATTTTTTATTTCAGTAGTAAAATTTATTTACAATTGTGTTCATTGTCCTCAGTAAATATTGCATTGCAGTTGTTGTTTGTGTAAGATTAATAACTTGTTTTGACAGATTTTTTTCATTTTGTGTGGCATTAATTTCTAATTTGCATATACTTTAAGTATTGTGTCTCCATCACACTTCTTAAGCTGTCTGGGGTCTGGCTATATTTCCAACTCTTGTAAAAGTCAGCTTTGAAATAAAACTTCATTTTCAAGCAGCTCTGCTTTTAGAAAAGCGCCGTATGTGCTTTGTGTGAATCAGGTGACCCCATGGAGAAGCCGGGCGATGAAGCCTGACTGTTTCATGCTGTCTCAGAAGTTGTTCGATAGCGATTAGTCTTCAAGTGCTTCGCTCCATTGCAGATCTGTTAACCTCTTCTCGCGCTGAATCACCAAACTGTTCCAGGAATCGGAAGTGTGCTCCTGCGTTCGTGTGAAGAGATGGGGTGGGTCAAATGCAGTCTGGACCGTGGATATGCATCTTGTGTCGTTTTAGGAAAGGAATTGAGGTTTACAGACAGATGCTGAGGTGGAAGGAGTGCAGGTGAATCCTGCGGAGACAGCTGGTGTGTTGACACCGTTGGCAGTGTGTGCAGGTTTCAGCTGGGGAGCTCGCGTGTCGACAGATGGTTTGCGATGTGCGGCGTGATATCCAGGCCGGTCTCCCTGCAGGTGCTTACATCAGCAGCTTTATGGACAGATGCTGGAGGTCATGGGGGGGGGGGTCCAAATGAATAGCAACAACACACTTTTCTGTTCCAAAATCAGGTCTATTTCTCTCCTTGCTAAAAATAATACGGTAATAAATACACTGTAGTTTTGAATTGCAGTGCTTGCTGACAATGTCTACCGTGTCGGTATACCCCCAATCCTCTTCATTATTGAAGCGGGAATTTGTGGTCATGACTGGAGACCTATCTCACTGCTGCAATCACCGAATTTGACTGGTTTACACGTCCTTCAAAGTGTATTTAAATGGCTGTGGCGGTTTCTCACTGTGCAATTCACCACCATGAGCCATAACAGTATGAACAGTGGGCATCAAACTCTAATCTGTGCTAGCCCAGTGTGTTAGAACTGAGGACTCATAGCGAGAGTGCTAGTTTTAACTGTGATGTAATGCGTGATGCTGAGTGAGTCATAACTGGTATATTAATTGTTTCGCATGCTAATTTTGCCGGATGTCGTGTGCAAGCAGACATCCTGACACAGCTATTGAATGGCATTGTAGTATAGCAGGTGTTGGACAGGGCTCGTACACCCCCAAGCACAGGGTCATAGGTTTGATCACCTGTTAGTTATCAGTCAGTCTGGATGTTCGTTCATCTGAATGGCTGCAGTTGCACGGAGTGCCACAGTTCCGCTGCGCCTTAATTCTGCCCGCCCTATTCAGAGATGGCAAATCCACAAGCAGTTTGACATGGACGACGTGAGATGTGGGCATTATTAGGGCGCGGGTGTAGTTTAGGGCAGCCTGCGATAAATATTTAGGCATGTAAATGGATATCAAGTGTAAAAGTTGTGAGAGTCACTGAGTATAAGAATTGCTTTAATGTCAGTATCGCGTACATGAATGAGGTACGGAGAGCTGAAGTAAAACGGTCGCGATGGTACAGTTTTATGTAACAGTAGGCTCTGGCGCAGACAGAATTCATATCCACTCTGTTTCACTGCACCAACACACTCAAACCTTGTTCGTTAGCTCAATACTACAATTCCCATATGGCTACATTCTCGATGGAGACTTCCTCACTTTCCACCTCTTCCTCCCATCACCCTCTGTCCTTCCCTTCGGTATATGTCTTTCCTGACGGGACGTGGCAAAGGAGATTCAATTTTGGTTTCCGATTTCATTTGTGTAGAGCTTTTTACAGATGGTCCGTCTCAAAGACGCTTCACAAAGGAGAAGGACAGTGTCCAGCCTAATCCCCAAAATAACCAATTAGGAAAAAAAACTCCCAATTGGGAGAAAAATGATGAGTGCATTTCTTGCCTTCTTGGAGAATATTTTCACTTATACCCCTGTCCCCCCCCCCCCCCCCTTTCTCTCTCTCTCTGTCTCTCTCTCTCTCTTCTGAAGGAACATAGCGAAGGTGGTGAGCCAGGTGCATGCGTTTCAGGAGAACGCGTTCACTCACACGCCTGACCCGGAGCTCCAGGCATACCTGCGCCACCGCATCGCCCTCCTGAGCAGCAGCGACATCGCCCTGCTGGCTGCTGAGAACGACGCCAACTTCCACCAGGTCCCCACCGAACGACACTCCAGGAAGATCCAGGATACTCTGCGGAGGGTGAAGGCAACCTTTCAGTGACATGCACCGCAAACCTGTCCACCATGTTCATAAAGAAAGGGGATTGAGAGGGACACTTCTGTTCCCTTCTTTCACATTAAAAAGTTGATCTTAACATCAGTGTCCTCCCTCTGAGCTGCGGGAAACTGCGTGGGGATTTGATAGTTTATAGGACAGTACTGACACTGTCCCTTTACTCAGCTCTTATTATCAGTCAGCACAGTGTTCAGGCTTATCAGTTGTGATTTGCACTGAGAACTGGATGCAGCCTGTTTACTGCAGACACTTTCATGCTCTTGTGTGTGTCCTCGGCATGAGCTTTAAGGTCAACATTCTTCTTAACGCTAGCAAAGTAAAACCAAAGGCTCTTCAGTGTTTGAATGGACAAGCGACATGATGTTGGTGTTTCTGTAAGCATGTCTGATCCAGCATGTGTTCCTTTTTTCTCTAAAACAATCACTCTGTTCATCATTCTTTCACTGGTCTAGGAGAACTGAATGCAATCATAAATATTCATTTTGCGCGGTGGTTTGTGTGATTGTGTGTGTGTGTGTGTGTGTGTGTGTGTGTGTGTGCATGCCCGCTTGTGTGTTTGAGTGTGTTTTTGTGTGCTTGCATGTGTGTTTGAGTGTGTGTGTGTGTGTGTGTGTGTGTGTGCGTGCGTGTGCGTGTGCGTGTGCGCGTGTGCGTGTGTGTGTGTGTGTGTGTGTGTGTGTGTGTGTGTGTGTGTGCGCATGCTAGTATGCGTGCAAGTATGTTTGCAGTGTGAAAGCTCATTTTGAGTCATAAGCACAAATCTTAAATGTCCATCTCCCACTTTTAACCAGCTTTGAAAGCGACCTTATATTTCAAAGTTTAATATGATTTAAAGACCCATCACCACTGTGGGTCAGGATGTTCATTTCTAAATCCCCCCTCAAGTTCCTGATTTACTTATTTTGCTTATTTTTAATACATGTACCAGGAAGCCATTTGTACCATCTTCTGCTTGTAATTTGCAATTTGGGAAAGGCAGCAGACTACCAGTGCCATATAATGCTATTCCAACTTAATTGTGTGATTAAACTAAAATTTGGAGCGTGCATTTTACTCATCTGCCATGCCTTTTAATCCTTTTGTCATTTACAGCAAATGGATTGTACGTTGACTTATTAGGTTGATGGAGTATTTCATGTTCCTGTGTTGCACATTTCTTTTGGCAAAATGTATGAAATAATGAAGGGAATTTTCTTCTGAAATGTATCGCAGTTATTGAGAGACTAATTTTCCTTTGATTTTCTTCCTAATTATTTGAAATCACGGATATCACGTAGGCTAAGTTTCGCATGTGTAAATAATTACTGATGGATTTCTGTGTTACCATAAGAGCTGCTGAAAGATGATCACGGAGTGTTATTAGATTGTGATTTTTTTCACAGTTCTGTACAGGTAGTTCTTTGCCGGACGTAAGGTCAGAGTCCAGCTGGCTTTACTTGAAGTATGTAACTTTGCTTGAATAAAGAGCGAAATCACGTGATTCATAACTTTTACCTGCACTTCGATCATTACGCCTTTGCAAAAAAAAAAAAGGCGCAGAAATAATCCGCCCTCTTAACACGGACATTGGTGACTTGCTTATTATATTGTTCTACTTTTACATTCCCATCGTATGGTACCTTCGCTTGGTGTTCGTACACATACAGGCAAACACACACTTTACCACTCCTACTAACAGCTGTGACGACTGCAGCACTAGAAAAACGGGAAAGGGAGACTCCCAATTTGTTTGTTCCCGCTGTGAAAATAGTCGCATAAAAGCGAGGAAATACGCGCCCCTGGAGCCAACTTCCAGGGGCGGTTTCTCCATACGATGACGGTCCTTGATTGTTTTCCTCGAAGGATCTCTGGCTTCATCTTCAAAGGCTCTTGGTGGAGGGCGTAATTGGAAGGCAGAGATCTTGGGGGTCTTTGTATCTACAGATAGCCGATAAAGATCACATTCAGTCAGGCATTGTTTTTGCTAAACGATCCTTTCGAGGACATTGTCTGCGCGCGGTTGGACGCCCTGCCCGCCGAACTCTCAGTATCTCCGCGGTGAAGTGTCCCGACGCCTGAGTGACTGCGGCACCTTTGTCACCCAGGCGACTCGGTCACTTTATTTCCCTTTCGGGGGGCCTTAGAGTTACATGGCCCTAGCTATATTACTCTTGTTAGTTTTTTTATTCATATATTCATTTTTTCATGATGGTGTTCTCATGTAACAAGCACATTCATGATTTTGTTCGGTGAAAAATGAAAGTTGGCCCAGTCGTCTGAGTGCCGACATTTCATTTTATGGATTATTATTTTTAAATTCTATTTATTTATTCATTAATTCACTGTAGCCCACTTAAAGCTGAATGCATGCTCACAAAATAAAATATTCACTGAAGTTGGAAAGTACAATCAGAGAAGGTCTTGTATTGGTTACGACGGGGTGAGGAGGGGAATTATCTATTCCAATGACCTCGTCTCACCTTTTTTGCATTTTGACTGAAGAACAATCAGACTTAATTGAATAGCTACTGTAATGCCTTTGATCTGAAATGCTAAGTCGCCTGCAACAGTGCGCTTCTATCGCGGAGGCGCCAAGGCGCGACAGGGAATCCGAGGCCCGTCATTCCAGACCAGAAGTAACCCATTTTAATCACTATTATTATCTATTAGATTGCATTCCGGTGAGTGGCTATTGTCCGTATATTGGGAAACGAAATTGTACGCTTACCAAAATCCGCAAATTGCATTAAAATAAATCAAAGGAAGTCTCAGCCTGGTGGTTCATAAATGCTTGAGCAAACACGAATGGAGCGGCGATGTAATTTCACCAATAATTTCGCTTCTCCAGGATAGGGCCCGTTTGCCTAAGTTCTGGCAAATAGGCCCTGAATCTCGTGCTGCCACGTCATTTTCCACGAATGTTTATATGGCCCCACCATTTCTGAAGCTGGTTTTTTAAAGCTTCAAATGAAGCATATTTTGAAAATATGGCCAAGTCGATACAAACATCGATTGGATCGGCGACTCCTCTAAATCCGATGCATAGAAATGCATGAGATGGACTTGATCTCACAGACTTAGAGGCGCCAGGTCTCCACACTGAAAGAAAATGGGAAAATCTCAGTAACGACCCATTAGGCTATAATCATAGAGAACAGTCAGACGGTAACGAGCTTTTGCATATGCAAATATTTGCAGGCGCAAGTGTAATGTGAAACCATCTAAACGGCAGAAGTCGTTATTGACAGAGCAAGCATTAGCAACGACGTGTGGATACATTATCACCGCAAAGTCCAACATGGCCAAAAGTTTTTCTATTGATTTGATGGCTCGCAGCCATTACGACATATTCACTACACAGGATGCAACCCTTTGGCATAATAACCAGGTACATTTTGAGAAACTGATTCCAAGCGTTGCTCAAGCCCGACCGCCAACGTGTATGATGTTGATGTGTGTTGAATCGAAAGACAAAGAATTTGTGAAAAACGACGCATTAGTCTCCTCAAATTATTTTTCTGATCCAACTGGCTGTCCTCTCCCAAGATGTAAGTACACTTTGTTCTTTATATTTTAAAAAATAGGCCTATACTTGGAGCTGGACCTTGCTATTCAATTTAAATATACCATGAACATTGATATCACGACATCTAACATTATTCCATTGTAAGTTTCAGAAAACTCTGGATATTCTTGAGGGAACGAGAGCGAGGCAGCAACTGAGGAAGACCAGTCAATTGATGAGGGCCAAGAGAAAGAGCGCGTGGAGAGGATTCGCCGCCGAGTTCGCACCAAGAGTATACTTCTGAACAGATTTACTATCTGGAAAAGACATTCAACGTGCGCAAGTATTTGGTTCCTCAAGAGAGAATAAAGACAGCGGCGAATGTGAACCTCTCTGAGTCTCAGGTGGCCTATGTGCCAGTCGATTATCGGACCTGGACACGAGTTTCGTGACCTTACCTATATTTCATTTGACTAGTTGCTCTCTAGCATTTATTAATTCTGTCAATCATTGATTAATAGCAGGTCAGAACCTGGCTTCAGAACCGGAGAATGAAACTGAAGCGGGAGATAAAAGATTGGAGGGCATTTCACTTAGGTGTCCCTGTAACACTACCCTCATGCGGTTCAGCACTGCAGCTCTGGACAGCGACTCCCCTACAGGACTCCAGCGTAGCTGGTAGCGCAACACCTTGTGCGTGCCATCTGTTACCATTCTGTTCACGAGTCAGGACACTTTCTGGACTTAAAACGTCACACTTAAATGTGGGGGCAAATTAATACAGTTTTGATTTTTCTTTTAAAAACTTATACTTTAGTACAATGAAGTGATACTTGTGTTGTCAATTACTAAATCGAAAATATCAACCTATTTATTTTCAATGAAAAAAATGTTGCCATGCGTTATCCTACAAAGCATTTTGTGTCATATCTTTTTTTTTATTATTATCGTAGCCTACATGTATATGCTGTGTTGTATGCCAAGTAATGTATAATAAACACTTAAGGCCGACTAATGGTAATATTATCAGTGGAAGCGTCCATACCATAAAAGTGGTGCGAAAAGATACGCAAGTTTGTATTCATTATCAAATGAATTTATATCTCTTCATTGAGTAGAGCTGTGATTTATGCTTCCCATCTTGCAGAGGAAAAAACTTTAAGAAAGCGTCTTTCTCTGTCTCTTGTCACTGCGTTTCGAAGAGTAACGTTACAGTCTGAACAAAAATCCCAAGTATTTGATTTTTTCATTCAAGACCCAATAATCAATGGAGGAGAATCTTGTCAATACTGGTTTTTTTTTTCTTTTGCGCAGTTATCTTATTGTGCGGATTTACTTAAGCCCTTATATTGATCAGCAAATTAGTGTTGCGTATGAACATTTAAGGATCTGCGCCTGTGAAAACGATATATTTCAGATTAATACTTCAGATATTGTGGTGATTTGGGCGCATGCGCACATAAGAGGTACCGATCAATAAATGCAGGTAACTCTCAGGATCAACAGATCAAAACGGTGCATCTAAAAATTAGCAAACATAGACAGAATTCGTCTCTTGTCCCCTGTCGGTGTGTGTGTGTGCGTGTGCGTGTGCGTGTGCGTGTGCGTGTGTGTGTGTGTGTGTGTGTGTGTGTGTGTGTGTTTGTGTGTGTGTGCGTGTTTTCGTTCGTTCACTCACGCCAGCAATAGAAGGACGCAGACACCCACTCAGACACCGCAGACAAAAAGGATCGCTACCTGGTAAAAGCGAGGCCCGCGCCCCCGCTGCGCTTTCATATGCGTGTTAACTAATACTGTTTGTCTGTGCTGCGGAACTTCAAAGGTAGACTAACGAAGAGATCATGGTCAACAATTAGTAGTAATTAAGCCAACCATTGCAGCGTTTATAGATACCACACAGGCGGACAAGACTGGCTCCAGAAAGTCTGGGTCTTGTGGACTCACTATACGGTGCCTGAGGGCTAAAGGTCATTCCCTATCATGCTGCACTGTCAATATTCGAGACAAGCAACTTTCCAACACTCAGTGATTAAATAACAATCAAAACAGCTATTGGGATTTTTCCCCGCAATGATGACTTCAATGAATCAATAAATAATGTCATTAAACTCATGCTTTTGTCTGCATAAGCAAATCAAGGGCCCCTTAAGTCGACATGAATGCGCCTTGTAAACGGCGATGACATAGGCCTACTATTGGTCTTAAATTGTTACTGTTAAATCACCGGAATCCATAGGCTATGCTTTGTATTTGTCGAAGCTTATGTTGTTCCCCAAACTGTGGACAACTATCTGGTTACCCAACAGCGCGCTTTCTATTTATGCAAATCTGGCTCGAACTATCTTCTCAAACTTCGGATGCGCTTCTCACATTATAGCCAGAATAACAGCCTAGATTCTACTCCGAATGCCTCAAGACTTAAACCCGGCGCCAGCGGTCTGGCAGACAGTAATTCAGATTCTTATGTCAATTAGGATCAAACGGCAATCTCTCACTTTCTCACAGGTGCTGGCCCAAGTCAATCATCGCCGTTTTCAGCGGTGAGTGAGACAATGGGGTGGTATGTATTCACCACAAGTCAATCAGTTCTATGGCCAACTGTCAAACACAATCAGGGACTCCTTAAAACTCTGCAGGAGATTAAGACGCGCTTTCGACAGAATACTGAAGCATTATCGAAAAATGTTCCTCAAACCTGATTGAATATGTTCTGTAATCAATTCTGTAAAATCGCCTGAATGCAAAATTTACTGCATCACCGCAGTTGATGATTATCCAGGAAAACGTAAACCAATATGCATCAGATTCTTTTTGTTCCACGAGTGCACGACTTTTTCGGCTAAAATTAAACTATAGAATTAATTTTCACTTTTGTTAAGTTCTTTCTGGGAAATAGATCTTGCTTTTGCATCCAATATTCTTCAAACTACAATGGATTAACAGTCCCTGGCCACAATTTATCTTGCCCCAGGAATGTATGGAATATAAGGAGAGTTAAAACACTCGCGCGCACACACACACACACACACACACACACACACACACACCTTGTTTAATAAAAAAAAAAGAGATATCCCTTTTGAGTGCACCCGTCATCTGCCCAGACAGTCCTTCGCTTCTCACAGACACAGTGGCGCCTGGATTTAACACGTTTACTGAATGTGTGAAAAACACAATTGCGACATCTATTAACTTCAATTACAACAACTATTAAGTATTTATCGTTCCGCTGAGATCCCTTTGCATATGCAAATAAAGCCAGGCCAACTGCATGCTTTATAGGGCGTCGGGCCTGTCCATCGGCTTCACAAGGTTCCGACGGCTCATGGTTCAACAGTCCTTCTGGATAACAACATGGCAAAGAACTTCTCCGTGGAATGGCTCTCTCAGAGCTGTCACAGCACTAGTACCAGTGCGGGTCCAGAGACCGCAAAGGACGCTGCGATTGGATTTTTAAAACCTCATGTCCCGTGTGTGGTTCAGCCTCGAGCGCCAACGTTCTACAAGGAAGTTTCGGTGGAGCCTAAAACCAAACAGAAAACATCCCTCGTCATGGAGAAAGAGGAAGCTTTTAAAGAGACCGGCAACGTGCACACTCCAGCTTCTCCGACAAGTATGTATAATTGTTTTTGCAGAATTGTTCGCGTGGCTGTTTGTATTGTGGGCAGAGTGACTGTAAACGCTATTCCCTGGAGATTAACAATGTTTTTTTTTTTCATATTTCAGACAGCTGTGGGTATACATCTGGCTCCGAAAGTGAAGTGGGAGATGACAGCGAAGGAGAAACGCAACGCAGAATGAGAACAAAGTTCACGTCAGACCAGATCTACAGACTGGAAAAGACATTCAACAAGCACAAATATCTTGGAGCAACACAGCGGAGAAAAATGGCGGAAAGGCTCCAGCTCTCTGAAACTCAGGTAAGATCAGTATTCTCTTGGTTAGGTTATTATCAAGACCCTAAAATGCTCAGGAACCCTGCACTGAAAAAATTGAGACTTTGGATCAGTGTAAAAAAAATGCGTGAACTTGTTACAGCTAATTTTCTTTAAGTTTTTTTTTATTGAAAAACATTTTATAAAGGTAATTTTTTCAATTGAGAAAATTTAAAAAATTAGCTGTAACAAGTTGCGGCAAAATTTTTTTTTTTTTTTTTATACTTTGATCCAAAGTATCAATTTTTTCAGTCTGTACGCTTTTTTAACAGTGGGTTTCTGTCTATTATGCTGATGAGGAGCAACGTGTTATTTTTTATTTTTATTGTTGATGACTAACAGGCTCGCGTGCTCATTTTCCATTAGGTGAAAACTTGGTTTCAAAACCGGAGGATGAAGCTGAAGCGCGAGGTTCAGGACTTGCGTGCAGAGTACTTCGCCCCAGCGCTGTTCTGCCAGACGGCCTTTCCGACCTCTGCGTCGCTTCAGCACCACAGCTACGTTGGACAGCGTGTTACTCTCCCTCCGGCGGCAAGCGCGTATCCGTCTCTGATACAGCAGGTTCCCGCGCGGCAGATGGTCCCGTCCCAGCTGACCCACCCATATTTCGTCCCGGCCCATTATTATACACAGCTGTGAATGAGAGAACTCCTCTCTCTCTCTCTCTCTCTCTCTCTCCCTCTCCCGGATATTACTGAATGCCAGCCTAAATATTTTGGCAAGAAATTATGCAATTAAGTACATGCAAAAATACATTTATCTCTGTGACTATCACAGAAAAGAAAGAAAGCACTCATAGCAAGTGAATTTTGTCTGGTAGGATTTAATTGTATATATGTATATACATAATATTAATGTGTAATTCAGAAAAATTATTTTATGATACAATGGAAATAAAGATATGATTGACCTAACCCAGTTGATGTGTCATGATAATTTACCATTTGGGTTTAGGTAAATTGAGTATATAATGTCAGTTGAGTCAGGTTCGCATTATACCGCAACCTGCCTAACGCTAATTTTTTATAAATATGATGAAATACTTTAAAGAAAAGAAAAATATTTTAGAATTTTTAATTTTTTTGCATAAAGATATATATAAAATGTTATGCGTGGGTGAATGAAGGTTTGTCATCACACCGGTACGGTGTCACCTATCTCCCAAAATTAAAGACAGTACCTGAGAAATTCTGAGTGACTTCATGTCCTGAGCTCAAAAGCCATTTTACATGTGATCAAAGTCACAATTGTATGAAGTGAGTTTTCATTTTACACCTTCCAAAGTAAAAAAGTAAAAAAAGCTCCCCACATAGAATTTAGTAAAACTTTATTGAAGATAATATAAAAAGAGAGAATAAAGTGTATTTGATACTTCAGCAGCAGTTCTTTGTTACACGTAACTTTGAGATAAAGTCAGTGATATGCTAGTCAATAGTCGGGGAAAAATTGAAGCACTAATGACTAAAACCCCACAAGTCAAGTCAAGTCAAGTGTGACTTCTGGGGTTTTAGTAATAGGTGCTTCAATTGTGTCAGAGTTTTTGCGATGCATAGTCACACTTGTATGATACAAACTGAGCCATAAAATTTGGGTGAAAATCATTGTAATGTGTATTTAGATACTTGGGATTAGATAAAAGCATTTTTTGCAATTGTCCATAGATTATTGTACATAAAGTCCAAGCATCCATTTTCTCTGTTGTCTATCCTTGGTGGCACTAGTCTATCCCAGCTTACGATGGGTGACCCAGATTAATTTGGGCTGGAAGCCTATGCATTTCTGGGATCACATGCCATTCAGTCTCACACTGAACTTCTGTGGGCAGTTTGAACTCCCGATGTAACCTGTCCGGACTGTGGGAGGAAACGGGAATATCCCTCAAAAAAAAAAAAAAAGACAAAAATCACCCATAAAACTGCATTTCTGCGTTATAGGCTATGTTTCAAAGAAAATGCCACTTCTTAAACAGTTTAAATGGGCATAAGAATGCCAAGACTGCAACAGTATATGACCAGAAAAGGCCAACTATGTACATGATTACAAATCATGAAATTCAGCAGTTACTGTTGAATAAATGAAGGTCTGAATGAGGGCGTTTGAGGCATCAGGTTCTCCAGTTCGAGACTCTGGTGTACTTGTACTCCTGTGAATCTCCTCCTTACACTTTTGTTTATATCCTGGCCTGACTCATTCTGTATTCTTTCATCGAGACAGTAGTGCAGACAGGTGAGAGATGGTTAGTGCTTGGATGGGAGACCACCTGGGAAAACCAACCTGATGCTGGAAGTGGTGTTGGTGGCCAGTAGGTTGCGATCTTCTCTCTGATGGAATTATCCCCAGTGCCTCAGTGCAGTGATGGGGACACAGTACTGAAGGAGATGTCGTCTTTCGGATGAGACTTTAAACTGAGGCCCTGACTCTCTGTGGTCATTAAAGATCCCATGACATGCTTTGACAAGAGTAAGGATTTCCCCGGTGTCATGGCTAAATTCCCTTCCTGGCACTTTTGACCTGCCACCTAATCATCCCCTGATCTAATTGGCTGTGTAAATTTCCCTCTCCCTCCCCACCTCAACCCCCAGGGCTCCCTTGAAAGAGAGATTTCAATCCCAACGGGACTTCCCTGGTTAAATAAGGGTTAAAATAAAATTAAAAAACATAACAAGGATAGTAGAGTGGAAGCAGGTCAGCAGCCTTTAGGTCTGTAAGGAGCATGTAATTTATGGTACATAATACATCTTCTATGGTACATAATATCATAAGAAGATTCAAAGAATACCAAGATGCAGCACCCTCCATAATTATTGGTACCCCTGGTTAAGATGTGTTTAAAGCCTTAAAATAAATTCAATTTTTATTGCAGAAGCATACTATCACGCTGAAAATTGTAGAAAAATGTAACCTTCAACTCAAGTGAATTTTGAGGGGGAAAAAATCCCTGACTAAGAACTAATTATTTTTCATAAAATCACCTGTTCCACAATTATTGGCACCCCTAACAATTCCTAAGAAGTAAATGTAATTGAAGTATTTCTGTCATTTCTACAGTAGTTTACGAAGTTGATCAGAGTATCTAGGAACATTTAATTAGTAATTTATCACTTCCTGTTTCCCTGGGGTATAAATATGACATGACACAGAGGCCATTTCTCTTATCCACTCTTCAACACAGGAAAGACAGAGGAACACACCATTAAAGTAAGGCAGATGCGTGTCGACCGTCACAAGTCAGGCCGAAGACGCAAGGTTATTTTGCCACCATGCTCAGTGAGGAGGATGGTAAGAGAAATAAAGAGTTCTCCAAAGCTCACTGTTAATGAATCGCAACAAATGGTAGCATCTTGGGGTCACAAAGTCTCCAAAACAACCATCAGGTGTTATCTACATGCCAACAAGCTGTGTGGGAGGTATGCACGGAAAAAACCTTTTCTCACTCACAATCATAAACGGAAACGTCTGGAGTTCGCTAAGTGGTACTGGGACTTCAACTAGGACCATGTGCCTTGGTCAGATGAGACCAAGATAGAGCTTTTTGGCAACAAACACTCTTAAGTGGATCTGGTGGAACACAAAAGATGAGTATGCAGAAAAGCACCTCATGCCCACTGTGAAGTATGGGGGAGGATCGGTGATGCTGTGGGCCTGTTTCTTTTCCAGAGGCCCTGGGAACCTTGTTAGGGTGCATGGCATCATGAACGCTTTGAAATACCAGGACATTTCAAATCAAAATCTGGTGGCCTCTGCCCGAAAGCTGAAGATGGGTCATCACTGGGTCTTTCAGCAAGATAATGACCCTTAACATGTGGCCAAATCTACACAGAAATGGTTCACCAGACACAGAATCAAGGTCCTCCCATGGCCATCTCAGTCCCCAGACCTCAACCCCATCGAAATCCTGTGGAGTGAGCTGAAGAGGAGAGTGCAGAGGAGAGGACCCAGGTCTCTGGATGATTTAGAGAGGTTGTGCAAAGAGGAATGGTCGAAGATCCCTCTTTCTGTATTCTCCCACCTTGTGAAACATTATAGGAGAAGATTAGGTGCCGTTTTGTTGGCAAAAGTGGGTTGTACAAAGTATTAACTCTGGGGTGCTAATAATTGTGGCACACATGATTTGATGTAAAACAATTCTTTCTTCATGTGGGATTTTTTTCCCACTGAATAAATGCACTTGAATTAAAGGTTGAAGTTTCCTCTTTTTTCATTGTGGTCCTATATTATTAAGAAAAAAAAACGAATTTATTAGAAGCTAAAGAACACATCTTAAACCAGGGGTGCCAATAATTATGGAGGGCGCTGTATCTCTGTATGCCAAGGACAAGCCACATAACCAATACTCAATGACTGAGATCTTTAGGCCCTCAGGCTGCACCGTATTAAAAACAGACAGGAATTCTGTCATGGGCATTCATTGCATGGAACACTTCTGTAAACCACTGTCAGTGAACTCAGTTTGTTGCTGCATCAATAAATACAAGGTGAAATTCTGCCATGTAGAGATTTAACCATCTAAAAACAAGATCCATAAATGCTGTCACCTTCTCTGGGCCTCAGCTTATTTAAGATGGACTGGAGCAAAGTGCAAAACTGTCCTGTGGTTTGACAAATCAAAACATTAAATTCTCTAACAAAATCATGGATGCCACATCCTGTAGACCAAAGAGGAGCGGGACCATTCAGCTCTTTATCAGCAGACAGTTCAGAAGCCATCCATGATAGTGTAGTTGCACGTTTGCACACATGACACAGGTAACTTACACATCAGTAAAGAGATAATTAATGCTGAACAATATATACAGGGTTTGGAGCAACATATACTGCCTTACAGACATCTTTTTCAGGGAAGGTTTAGTTTATTTCAGTGAGACAACACCAAACACCACATTCTGCACACATTACAACATGGCACTGTAATAAAAAAAAGTCTGGGTACTAAACTGACCTGTCTGCAGTCCAGACCTGTCACCCTCTGAAAATATTTGGCGCATTATGAAACAAAAAATATGACAAAGGAGGCTGAGAAGAGCTGAGCGGAGAAATGCCACATCAAGCGAGAATGGGAACACTTTGCTTTTAAACTACAACATTTGCCCTCCTCAGTGCCCAGTTCTCAGTTCAAATAATCTGAAAATCATGGCATTGTTTTTATGTACATTTTGCAGAGCGCGCCAACTATACTGCAAATAGGGTCCGATATTGAGTCGTGCGCCCAGGTTTACTTCAGTTCAAATGCGACATGATTGATGCATCTCACACGTTTACTCTCACCAGATGTAAGGTCGCTGACTTCCGTACGAAACTATACAAGCAGGTTCCGGGGAACATGCAGTTTCGCCTCCCTGGCCACTACACTGCATGTGAGAAGAGGCATCAAAATGACGATAAACAGGCCATTACCGTGATTCAGTGAGCCTAATTGCGTCTCAGCCCTAGTGATCACTCCATGGCTCTCAGAGTCGCCAGGGTCTGGCCCCTAAGGGTTTGTGAATAACAGTAGGCTATATATTTTTTTCGCCCCTGCAAGTTCAGCCGTAACCATCGAATCAGTCTTGAATTGAAGGATTGCTGCCTCACTGAATTTTAAATCAATGTTGTATTATCTCTTCATATTCGGTCATATTACGTTAAGGGAACCGATAGAATAAAATCCAATTCGTTTAAACACGGTCATTTTCCAAGGCTCATTAAGCTTTCGTGGGAAGAAATGTAGGACATTCAACGTAGACACAGTTCAAAAAAAGGCAGGGTTTTGCCCCATGAACGCGAGGTAAGTTCGGCCTAAGTGAAAGAGATTTGGTTTATGTCAATCTGTGTCTTTTGAAAAATAGGTTTAGTCATGACTGATGCATCAACAATGCGTGGCTGCCCGATAGCACGAGTTTATGCCAAATGTTGTTGTCACTCGGGTGGCAGAAGAGGTGATTATTTCAGACACAGTATAGTATTGTTGCCAGATGTGTTTCGATAATAATTTGCGATGTGCTAGGCTACTTTATCTTCCAATCAGCATATCCATTTAACGCATTATGCATAGGCTAGGCTATATTTTCTGTACTTGTCAACCTAAGAATTGTGCAGTGGGATCAGCCAGCCGTGTTGGGTGGTGATAAATCGGTCATTGAAGAACTTTAGAGCCTGAGTTTGAGATCAGTTTCGATGCTCCTTTGGGGCCATCTTGCGGGCTACAACTGGTGTGTCCAAAGTCTATTTCGTGGACATAGGCCGGTTGTCATCCTCAGCATGGAAAGGACACCTGAAAAAGTTTTCCCTTTGTGTCATTAGATTGTCAGCCCGACTACTGAATGGTTTACGTAAGCGGGAGATGAGGCGGTATGGTTGTCCGCAAAATGAAGCCGCCTGAAACCATTCTTTAAGACACACTTGCTAATTATCGTCAGAATGAGCGGACACACAAACAGCCATCTGGAGGCGCTAATCCCTCTTCATCATCAGAAAAGTGTTTCATTTTTTTTCACGTTTATTTAGTACCATTCATATTTACCACCGAAGCTTTTTTTATACTTGTAAGCATTTCTGTTCACTGTAAAATAAAAAGAATGCAAAAAAAAAAAAATGAAGTATTGGGTGGATACATTAAATGTCAACAGTGGAAGAAAAAGCAGCTGGAGAAAGCAATATAAATGCTGTTTAAGTAGGAAAATTTATGCATAATTTATCAATGCAGCTGTTAAGGGAGGCGCTTGGAGTACGTCGGCTGGTGCAGATCTAAAACGCGGTAAGATGCTCTAGCCTAAAACTCTACCCTAAAGCAACGTACTTCACCCCATTTTCTACCGAAATTACCCCCCTCCCCACCAACCTCAACCAACTTACACTCTCGCAAACACAAATGAGGATATTCGAATGATTCATACACTTTAGAATTACTGAGGGTAATCCAGAAGACCTATTTCCAATATGGTTCAGCGGTGTCCTGTGGCTGGATAACAGTAGGCGCATGTGCGTCTTCTCTCTGCTTCTGTAAAGGATACGAGAAGTCCGCGGGCGGCAGCAGCGGCAGAGGCTGGCATTCACTGAAGGAGAGTGATAATAACCTTCATTAAAGCGGTAAACCGTGGAGCAGGAGTAACAGCTGCAGACCGATCGGAGCCTGGTCGAAATGGAGGGAGAGCCAATGGGATACATGAAAAGGCTAATCATTCTGTGAATGTTCTCACAGCAAGGATGATATAATCTGGATATTATTTACAAAAATTGCAGCTATCAAAAAAGTTTATCCTCATGAAGAGTATCAGCCAACTTGGCATCTGAATTATGAGACATTAGTCTGGCATTAGTGGGAGCCGATTAAGAGTAATAAAGAATACAAATTAATGCTTTTGTTAGTAGTACACAAACAAAATGAGTCCCTTTCTGGATTAAATCTCATATTGTCAGTATTTAATTGGTTATATCACTTTTATTTTTAATGGGCCTCTTTCCTTCTTTGGGATCCCAAAAGTGATTCAAAGTTTATTTATTTTGTCTTTGGCAAGCTGTGCAATATTAAACTCTTAACTTCTGTAGAAGCAAATGCAAGATGCACAAAACCAGGATCATGGAGGCAATGTTTGGAAAGACCTCAGACTCTAGTATTTATGAATTCAATAAAGTTAATTGAATGTTAGCTAACAGAATATGACTGAAACAACCTGTTTACACAGCCTTATAGTTTGTTAGGCCTTATGGAAAATCTTATTTATTTATTTAGTTATTTGGGAATGTTAGCTGATTTAAATGTCATTACATCCAGAATGAATGAATTTCACAATTTTATTGCATCACAACTCTGTTTCAGCAAATAATCCTCTAATAATAAGCTTACATTCAAAATATCCATGCAAAATGGCATCATACTAAGTTTCGCAGAATATCATTGGATGCCAACAGGAAGGAATTTTTATTTATAGCTCAATTTAATGTGCATTTTTATTGACACATTTTTAAAATGATACCATATATGCAAGATTCATATGAAGAACATGATCAAAAAATGTATTTGAAATGTATAAATAATAATGATGCACTGACATGTATTATGTTGAGAAAAACTTTATTGGAGGGGCTTTGAACTCATGCAAACTGAGCAGGAAGGAAGTGGCAGGTTGTACTGATCTCAGTAAAAGAGAAAACAGCACATAGAAAAAAGTAACATGGACTATATATCTTATGTATCACGGCTTTAATTAAACAAATAAAGTTTACTTATGTCTTTACTCTCAATCAATCTACATAAAGCACATCAGCAAATAAACAAGAAAACAATATTTTAATCAAGATACTGAATATTGCAATGAAATATGCAAGGAAAAGCATGGATCTGACACAAATGCAGTGATTGGAGTTTTAAGATGGAGAATCACTTGATGAGTAAAATGGGGGTCCTCCAGGGAGGTTTGCAGCAGATGGGGTGGCGGCTCTTCTTTAACGGTGTCCTGGGACAGGGGAGGAGGATGGAGGGGAACCTAGCAGATTACCTCTACAGCCCCATTTTCCCATACGCCATGCCTCTTTAAAGCTAGCTCTCAAAGAGGTATATGCATAGGAAAAAGGAACAGCGAGTCCCGGTGTTCACTGCCCGCGCTGCCATCGCTCGAGCAGCCACTCTGCACAGGGGCGCATTTCCCAAAATCCCAGATGCTGACTTACATGGTTGGGCCCATTGACTGCGAATGGACAAACTATGTAAGTTGCTATCTTAATTAGCAACTACGCTTTTGGGAAACGCGCCCCAGACCTGGACGGCCAAGGAAATGAGAGAAGGGCACAGAAACACCATAAGAGAGTTAGCAGCGTCACAGATATTCTCAGAAACCACCCCTCCTGTTAGCAGTGTAGGGCGAACAGCAGTAGTGATCAGGGGTAAACACAGCCAAAAATGTAAAGGTTCAAATTGTGACTGTAAGAAAACACTCAGACCAAATTGTTTATCAAAGTAAAAATCCTGTTAAATTAATGAGCCACATTTGAAAGAGTTGTATTAATAAATGAACAAACTAAATGGCCCTGAAGAAGTGCTGTCAGTGAATTAACATCGATAGCACTTTGTAAACCTGAGAGGAAATGAAAGCATATTTCTCCGTTTTGAGCGAAATCTAAGCAACGCAAGGGCATGAGCTGTGAAGTCAGGAAAATTCACTGTTCTTCAGCATGAAAGCATATTTAGCCAGAAAAGTTAATCTGCAGCACAATAAGCTAAACAAATCCTCATATAAAGGCTCGGCAGCATAAAATCCCCTCAAAAACATTCATATTCAAAAGACTTTATATTATATTAATTAATTATATTTTTGCTGTGAATAAGATAGGAAAAAGAACTTTTCAACCGTACCTCGTTAGCAATGGGGTGGTCTCCGCCCAGCTCTCCCGTCCCCTGGAGAATTTATTTCTGCTGGAGACCTTGAAGATGTTTGGGAAGGAAAGTAACAGTCCTCAGACCGGATACTCCTCTTTTGGCGATGGTGTGCGGCGCACCTGCGAGGGACGAACACAAGACGGAGTTATCTCCCACACCCCTCCTTCCCAACACAAAAACAAAAAAAGAGAGACATTCTTTGCCCCTGGAATGTAACTAAAGTTGTGCGTATGGGGTGGTGCTGCGTTGCAGAAGCGATTGGTTGGCTGTGACTACAATGCTTCAAGAGGAAAAGGAATTATCAGCCGTCTCTCCTTCAGACGTCAGTGTGGCGGAGAGGAAGGGGGGGACCCAGGACTCGTTGTTCCCAACAGTTGAAAGTTTCTTATCTCCCAGGGTCCATAACGGGCCGGTTCTGCCCCAGTGGAGCTCAAGGTCTGAAGCAAGGCCCCCCCCCCTCCCTGAGCAGAGTCTCTGGGCTGGGGCCCCCAATCATCAAGGACAAGACCGAATCCCCCCCCTTTAACCTGCTCACTGCTCACTCAGAGAGAAGGGGCTCAACTAGGGAATCACTCTCCTCCTATAATAGAAAATGGTCATTTATTTTAAGTCACTGTCTGCTTGAAAAGTGGCATTTTCCCTTCCTAATGGCAAAACTCAAAAGGAGCCCTCACCTTATTGGAAATATTTTTGTTTCATTTAGCATGACAAGTAATTAAAAATGAGATTTTGAGCATGTACAATGCAGGCCAAAAGTATGGACACACCTTCTCATTCAATGCGTTTCCTTTATTTTCATGACTATTTACATTGTAGATTCTCACTGAAGGCATCAAAACTATGAATGAACACGTGTGGAATTATGTACGTATGTATCAAACAGTTGTCCAATAGGGCTGTCGGCTGTGTATCAACCTGACCTCTGCACAACACAACTGATGGTCCCAACTCCATTGGTAAGGCCAGAAATTCCACTAATTAACCCTGACAAGGCACACCTGTGAAGTGAAAACCATTTCAGGTGACGACCTCTTGAAGCTCATCAAGAGAATACCGAGAGTGTGCAAAGCAGTAATCAGAGCAAAGGGTGGATACTTTGAAGAAACTAGAATACAAGACATGTTTTCAGTTACAGGTATTTCACACTTTTTTGTTAAGTACATAATTCCACACGTGTTCATTCATAGTTTTGAGTTCAGTTCAGTTCAGTTCAGTTTATTCAGTAGTTCGGCCATGTGCCCAGTGTACAATTGAATATGAACAATACAACATGCTACATGACAGAGGTTTTGTACATAATTATTTTAATGAAAATACACGTTTTATGAAAAGGGCAACAGATGTTATTACTTCACTGTTACAAGTGCGAAGGAGAGCAGACAAACTTCTATGTACACTACCCAAATACTTAGTTCTGAGATGTGAATAGTCCTCACAAACAAATAATACATAATACTCGTCTTCAACAGTTCCAAGATTACAATTTGTACATATAACATTATATTCATTAACACAACTTTTTTGTCTAACCAAATTTACTTTAAATGAGTGCTAGGAAATACGTAATTTACAGAATGAACGTATCAGAGATTTATCACACAAGGCTGTCACGTATAATTCAGGTTGAAGTAATAATTTAAAGGTAGAATAATTCTTTAGGAAAGTAGATGTACATAATGCATCATGCCATACCTGTAAATAAATATCTTTAACTCTCTGAGAAAAAACATTAATAAACACTTGTAAATTACCGACATCTTGGGCAATCCAGCCACATGAGAAACCAGTAATAAATAGTAAGTGGCGAACATCAGAAACCCGTGTTTGTTTACCATTATCATCAAGTTGCTTTAAAAATAAAAAACACTTGTGAGGATAGCGATGTATTCTTAACAGTTTTACCCAGTATTTCACAACCCGAACCTGAGTAGATACGTGCACCGCATATCTACCACACTCACCCAATATTGCCTTATTCGATGCATACTTGCCAACATTGAGGTAAAGCTTAAAATATGTGCTTTGTACTTTTTCTATACAATCATAATATTGGGTACCCCATAACTCAGACCCATGAAGTAGAATTGGCATAATTTTACAATCAAAGAGTTTACAGGCAACTGTAAAAGAGAGATACTTATTCTTACGGAACAATCTTGACAAAGAAAAAACAACTTTTCTGGCTTTAAGAGAAATATTCTGACATGCTTTTGACCACTTTAAAGTTGTTATAGTTTTGATGCCTTCAGTGAGAATCTACAATGTAAATAGTCATGAAAATAAAGGAAACGCATTGAATGAGAAGGTGTGTCCAAACTTTTGGCCTGTACTGTATATGATACTAAAATACCATTTCAGTTGTATTACCATTCTGCCGGAATTTTTGGATTGATTTTATTTCTGAACACAATTTCAAATTGATCAGAGTGATTGTATAAAAAATTCTAGAGCATCACGAGGTCTGGAATTGATTAGATATTTTAAGGAGACAGAACTTCCAATGGCCAAACCAGGAGAAACCTCCTGCTCACTGTTTGGGTGGAATAAACGACAGGATAAACTACAAGATTGAGCTGACGCTTAGTTTCTGACACCCAGGTCTTTGTGACCAGAAATATTTTAGCTTTGTCCAGGGGAAACCGCTCAGCCAGTTGTCTTCAGTGAGTTAGTGCTGCCGCTCTCTAACTGGCTGGGGAGAGTGCCAAGAGTTTAGAAGAGGCTAAGGGTATTTTCAAGAGCTGAGGCCATGAATCGCAATTCCTGTCCCTGAAGAGTCAACTTTCAACTCAGTAATGATGTAACCTGGCCGTACCACAGTCAGTAATGGGTGAGCCAAGAACCAAATGGCTTTAGTTCAGAACAACTGAGATATTGAGGATCTAAAATAGCTGTTACACTGTAATTGGGGATATCTGATGAATGCAAACACAAACTGCGGTGTAATATGCACGGTGTGATCTGTATTCCATGAAATTAATGTTCACCAAATGTTCTGTTTCCTTCCCTCCTTACTCACCATTGAATTACAAAATAACAAGTACCATAAAATTAGTAGCATTCATAACAACTCACATGTCTGCTTAATTGGTTCTTCTCCCCGTCCAGCAGTCATGTGGGTTGTTCCTGGTAATTGATTTATTGGCTCATCACTCCCTTATAAAGATCAGATGTAGCCACTGATTGTCCGCCCTACATGGGTTTTGGGTTTTTGTCTCAGTTGGCACTGGATCTTATCACTAGTTGGGGTAACTGACATTTTACTCTAAATACTAGGTCTCTTTTTTGATGTTTCTTCCAGTGAGCTAAAGTATTAGTGAGTAAATTTTTAGTGAGCAAATTATTAGGTACAGCGGGTTTTGTAAGCCCTCTTTGATACGTCCTCGCCTTTGTCATTATAAACGCACCGGAGCGGCAGACCGTCAGTCCTGCAAATGGCTCCCTTTCTGCCCATTTTGTAATAAACAATATATCCACTTGGTAAGTTGCTTAAAGCGAACCCCCACATTTGGCGTACAGTACTGCTGAGCATCAGTCTTTCCCAGCCTTCTCCTTGGGACACACTAGTCAGATCTAGGTATGGGAAACGCTGCCCTCAATAAGCACAGGTTCTGTCCTTCACCTAAATACAAGGGAGGAATCAGCTCCGTTCCTTCATTGAAGACTTGGAATATTTTTCATCATAGTAGCCCACAGGTTGCATTGCAGGCGGAATAGTGGATGAAAAATTATGCATTTTTAGGCATTTGACAAAGCCCTAGCCTCTGCCCTGGCAGCATCTGGAAAAAAGTCACAGTTTGTAGCTGTATATATCCCCCATAATCTGGCCTTATGTTTCCAGCAGTATGTTGAACGATTACCATTACATAGATCAATGGTCACACTTGAATCACTATCTGAACAAGGAGAAGTGTGTGACCTGTGGTATATCAGCAATGTATAATAAATTCTGGCCATTTCACTTGGATCAGAGCTTCAACCTGGTCATCTTCACTAGACCATAAGGTCATTGAATCTATCTGCAGCTGAATCGAGGCAACAGACCCATCAGGCATAAACTACACTGTTGAATATTCAGAGAAGTCATAATTATTGGTGTGAAGATGCCTTCCTTCTCCCTGGCTGCTCTAAAAACATGAGTGTTTCTCTGGTGGGATTATATTTTTGGGATTGTTGTATTTTCTGCTTTTATTTTGCTGTTGATGACAGTAAAAATTGTGACCATTACAACATTATTTTTTATGAGGCCAGGTTTTCAGTTGCATAGGAAGAAACCCTTTTCACCTTTGTCAAAGTTTCAGGAACAATGTGGACGCAACTGAGAAAAACACAGAAATCCGTTATCACCTGTGCAGGGCAAACAATTTGTCGATAATGCGCTAATCTTTGGTGCCGTGTCACTGCTATGTAAAGTTTTGTCTAAAAGTGGAAGGATACAGGAACTTAACTGTTAGCGAAGCTAATGTTGTGGCCTTTAACGGAGGTCTATTTGTGTCCGACCAAGGTCAAGGCTGAATGTCTGGAGTTCTCTGGTTAACAATTTCACCATTTTTGTATTTGAGAACTGAAGAGAGAAATATTTGCAACAATATTTAGGAAGTTTCTTTTGACAGACATTGAAGAACCACACAGGAAAGTGACTGATTGCTTGAGCACATTGTTGTTTTCGTCAAAATCTGCTTCATAGCCCAGCTCAGCACTCAAAAAAATGAAACGTTATGAGATGTTAGATTTACTTAATAATGTTATGTCAACTGGTTCCACAAAACTGAGTCAAGTACATTCCACTCAATGCAATTAATTAAACTGGCCAAAAAATGTTAGAAGTCAAATAAAGGTTATGCAAAGCTATTGCGTGGAACCAGTTGACATAACATTACTAAGTAAATCTAACATTACACAGGGTTTCATTTTTTGAGGGTATGCACACTGTGTTTATGTAAAATAGATTATATTGTATATAATACGACCATAGTGCGCAAATTCATCAGTACATGTCTATCAGTGAACTTGTAAGTATGTGTGAGTTTTGGTTGCGTAGTCGTGAATGAGCATGCATGCATTATATTTTGTTTCTGTGTGTATCCATGAGTGTATCGTGGGTCTGTGTTAGGCAGGAGGCACTGAGGTTTCAGTTTGTACTGAGGGTGCATACTAAATGCTGAAGGTCTCCAAGACACACACCACAACTGATCCAAAAGCACAAGCTCCAATATGCTCAAAACCATATAAATAGGCCGCAGAGGTTTTGGGATATTGTTCTGTGGCATGATAAAACAAAACTGGAATATTTTGGGCTAATGATTCAGTGGTATGTCTGCAGATGGAATAAAGAAGCATTTGCTGAAAAGTACACCCTGCCTACAGTGAAGAATTGTGGGGGGTTTTTGATGCTCTGCGGCTGCCTTGCTTCCTCTGGCACTGGAAACCTGCAGAGTGTGGAGGGCAAGATGGATTCAGTCAAGTACCAGGACATCCAAGGAGAAAATGTCAGGCCGTCTGTAGGGAAGCTGACCTTCCAAAAGGACAATGATCCTAAGCAGACCTCAACATCCACCAAAGCTTGGTTTCAGAAGAAGTCTGGAAAGATTCTAGAGTACCCATCACAGTCGCCTCACTTGTACCCCAGAAAATAATCTCTGGTAGGGTTTGAAGAACACAGTTGCGGCATGCAAACCCTAGAATATTAATGAACTGCAGGTTATTGTCCATGAGGACTGGACTAAGATTCCTTGGGAATGCTGCCAAATGCTGACATCTATCTATGCATCACATTTCCAGCAGCTCAAAGTGGCAAAAGTATTTTCTACTAAGTATTAAAGATGCTTGTCATGAAGGGGTTGAATAATTTTGAGCTTGCAGTAGTCATTAAAAGTGGCATTTTGTGTTGAATTTGGAGAAGCTACTTGAAATATTTATGTGTTAAGCCATTTAAATTATTCTTGTTTGATTTGTTAATTGCAAACAGCTGAAAGTTTGTAAATTTAGTCAGTAAGCCTAATTTGCAACAGTTGAATCATTTTGATTGCATATATATATATATATATATATATATATTCTCATATGTGTGTGTGTGTGTGTGTGTGTGTACGCGTGCGTGCGTGCGTGCGTTTGAGTGTGTGAAAATTTATGGCCAAATGATCTCGCCTTCATTCTGTGCTAAACATTTGGCTTATATCCAGCATTAACTTAGCATGCTACCACATGTTACACAAATACTTGTTAAAGAAATACAGAAAAATTGAAACTTGGCCAGAGCAGATATCTAGGGACTAAAAATGACTGATGACTGGGTGCAGCAATGAGCTGGCAGAACAAAGAAACGAAGTCTCAACGCCTCTAAGTTTGCCAGTAAATAAGGACGTAACTGTCAGGGGATCGCAGGACTTGGTTTTGTGACAGTTCTGCCTTTTAATACATTCTTGCACTGTCTTCCGATATATTTACATTTTCGCCCGGCCTGATGTTGCCCTATGTGTTCAAACAGCATAGCCGCAATTTTTTTCAAATAGAATTGTATCTATTTATTCTCTTTTTATTTTGTTATCCAATTCTTTTCACTGCGAGTGCAGGAAATCAGTGTGGGTTGAGAAGCTATGCGCCCGTAAAAAATTAAATGCTCTTCTTGATTTATATTAGCCTTCCTTATTTTGAGTTTTATGCGTGAGATATGGCCTTTTTGAGTTGCCTGACAACTTCAGCACGATGCTGCAGCAAATGTCCTCTCAGACTCGATGTATTATTCTCGCTTCTGCAAAGAATTAAAAAAATAAAACTGCTGACAGCTTCGGCGGTGCATGGATAGCAAATAATTTAGACGTTTTATACAGCCTTCGGAGACGGCATTGAAAGTTTCCTTTTGATAAAGTGCTTGAGCTCACCGTGTTCTCTTTCATACAAGGTTATTATTGACAGACGGTATCTGAAACTTTGCCTCTTGGACTCAATTGGAGGAGGTTAAAGGGGACACCGAAATGTTTTCAAAAGAGTCCTGTGCTGTAACTAAAAGCTCGGGTCTGGTGTAAAGTGTTCATCAATACTGCCCGCTCATTGCAAGAGAGAAAAGAGAACTCAGGCTGGGCTTTAGCTTTCATTTATTCCCAGTTGCGACGGCAACAATTCTGCTTCCCGGTTGCCCAGATCATTGCGGATACTCGCAGCATGCATTCTTAAATTATACACTGGCTTCACGCCAACCTCACGGTTCTTTCTGTATGCCAGGTGTTTACAAGCTATTATAATTGCTCTCAGTTGCACCTACAAGCTGCGATCCAAGCCGTGTAAATTTGTGCCAGAATCAGGCTGAGCATCGGGCTTCCTGTTCTGGGCAAACTGAGTGGACTGCCAGCCCCCAATGAAAAATGACCACTCAATACTGCAACAGCTGCTCTCTCCGGCTATTTGTCAGATTTGGAACAGCGGCAGCAAAGCAGAAGAGACAAATTCTCGGTAAGGACTGGGAGAGAGAATGAACTAAAAATAAAATATGAAACGATGGCACAAACACAACAAACGGTGAAAGCACTGATATGCTGGCTGGAGGTGTCTCATGAGGAAGAAATGGTGTGAATGTAAATTGTGGATCATTTGCTTCCTTGACATGATTAGGAAAGCCTAATATATTTATATATTTTCTATCCTCATATCGTCTTCTCTCAGCATCTATTCCCTTTGACGGAGTGAAGAAACCCACCACAGCCATTTCAATTCTCCCAACCAGGAAAATCAAAGTATGAACAAGTCTGTAAACATGGCTTTGACAGCAGCTTTGTAAATCCCAATGACACAGAACAGCTGAGTCTGAATGAAAGTTTTTGGAGTAGGATTTAAAAAAAATGCGTACAGAACAAACTTCATAAAGCAATTAAAAAGTAATATAATATTCTTTATTGCAAAAAAAAAAAAAAAAAAAAAATGCAGTTTAGCACCAAGTATATTTTCCCTCTTCTGTGACTTTCAGAAATGTCCTGGACCGACTATCTTCTAAAAGCACAAAAACAAATGCATAATACTAAATACTAAAATAAATACAAACATTAATCTGGAAACATGACTGAACGGGGATGACACACTTACTCTCATCCCATCCCTCTCACGCCTCCTTTCTCTCTGTATCACTCTGACTCCTCTACCCACAGCCCCTGTTGGGTCAGATGAGCACCAAATCACTCCTCTCGTATTTCCCAGTGTCAAACCAGACAGTTGGTGTTTAATTTGATTGTTAGATGAACTGTGTGCCTAGAGTCTGGAGTCACATGTCAACAAAACCAACAAAAACAACAGTTTTCTTACTTTACCTCCTCCTCCTGCCTCTTTTGTAATAGTATTATTATTATTATTATTATTATTATTATTACTATTATTATTATTATTAGCAGTTGGAGAAGTAGTAGTGGTGAAAGAGGAGGACTTTAGCCGCAACAAGTAAGAAGCGACTCTGGGGTTCAAGCCAACACAGACCTTTAAGTTTAAAGCTTTTGATCTGGACCTCATCCAATAGCACCCAGCTGTAAAAAGAAAAAGAAAAAAGTAGTGAAATGTCCCTTTTCGCATTTCTTAAATTGAATTTACTCATTTATTTATGGCAAAGTATAAAAGTGATGGAAAATCTAAAGGAATGCCAGTGTTCTTGGGGCAATTTTTTTAACCATGAAATCTAATGATGCATGTGATAGGATTTTGCATCACTCACCGCCAAAGGTACTTTTACTGAAGCAATGCAAGTTCCCCACAGCATCCCCTGATGGCAGATGCATCCCAAAGTTTGCATGGTACAACCGAAACGCGACTGTAATATTCTTCAAAACTTGCTGATGCCTGTCAAATAGGTGCCACTACCTGATTTGCTAATAGCGACCATTTTTTTTAGAGAAATTTCTTGTTCATTGAATTTAGAATCAAGGTCTGCACATGTACAAAATTTTAATACATTTCAACAAAAATTTCATGAATTAGGCCTACTTAAAAAAAAAAAACTGAGCCGCAGCTTTTTTTTATATTGCTGTAGTTGCCGTGTGTCTCCAGTGTTGGCTAATATCACTGTGTATTTGCAGAGACTAAAGTTATGTTAAATTGGTATAGAAATACAAGCATGATAGAACATATGACCTCAGACCTCGAAGAAATTCAAGAGTTGCTACAAATTCCTGGGCTGCCGTCCAGCTCAGAGAAATGCTGCCTCCCTCACAAGCCCTGGCCGCTTTCACACGGGAGGATGTGACGTAGGACCAAAAATATAGGCATTGGCACTCAAATCGAGGAGGAGAAATGAAGGAAGAATGGGGCTTTTTTCAATTCCACTGATCTTGGAAGTTTGTGAACGAAACAATGGAAACGCCAGTTACTGTTGCTTGAGTTCTGTGCGTCCAGAAAGTTCATTCTAATTGTTTAACTGACTGCCTGACCAGAATTTATACAAGGAACTATATTAAAATAACGTAAACTTAAGAATGAAAATATAATCCCACCCTAGCATCATAATTTCTTGTATATGTTAGTGTTATTTTAGTGGAAATCATTTTCACCTACTTGTATTGGCATTCTACGAACATGCGAATATGAATATGGAAAAGCTGTTTGACACATCATTTTTAAAGTCATTAACACTTCATTTTCATAATCATACCCCTGTTTATCAAGGACAGAATTAATTATCAATACGGCTTCTTCCTCACCGCGGTCGTGGGGTAGCTGCAGCCTATCACAGTGGACTATGGGTGACAGACAGACATACACTGGTCAGCTCACCAATCCATTGCAGAGTGCGAAAAACATTCATTTACGCACTCAAACCGATGGGCAATTTTTAGTCTCCAATTAGCCTGACATCCATGTCTTCGGACTGCGGGAGGAAACCAGAGTACCTGGATGAGAACCCATGTGAACATGGGGACAACATGCAAACTCCTTATAGAGATTCAAATTGATGCGAGGCGCCCTACTGTGGCATTGTGCAACCCCAGAGAACAATTATTAAAATTTAATTCAGTTTCGAAAAATGCAATATATACAAGGCATCTTACCAATCATACAAGCTAAATTGAAATCACTTTTATGAGTGAAATGCAATTTTCTTACAATATCAAAATGAGCAGTTCACTTGACGTTTGATTTTCAGAGAAGGCAAAACAGTGCCCCCAGTGAATTGCTTTTGCACTTGCATGCCACCCTGCCCTTTTGGGATGAGCATGAAAATGGAAATGCAATGTGCCATCAAGACGAGTCTTCAGTTAGGATGCCAATATTTCTCTGTCAGTGAACCCGATTTTATGGGATGCATATCATGTCACTTTTCAAAACTGAAATGAAAAAAAAAAGACTTTGAAGGGCTGGCACTCTGTGTTTGACAAAGATGGTTTTGCAGGACTGAACCTAAGTTTCGAAGGCTTGCAGGACATTATTATAGGCTGCGAAAAATATATACTCTCTGACAGGCTTCCAGAAAAATGGCTTATGAGCCTTAAAATCAATTTTAAATAAGAACAGTGAGCAAACTAGAACTATTGCATTCATAGTGCTTGCTTGCTTGTTTGAGACTAATATCAGCTTCCTTAAAGAAACAATGAAACAACCAAGATAAACCCTTATATTAATGTCATCTTAATTTGTTGGAGCCAAATTCTTAAGCAGTTATATTGCAGTGTTTAGTTAATAACATAGTCCAGCTGATTCTATAAATATTGCAAAAATCTAAAAATGAACTAGCACTTAAAAATCACCTTCTCCATTGTCTTCAAAGTATTTTTACAATATTTATGAAAATGACAGGAAAGTCAACAGCCAAAACTTTTTTTTAAAATGGGAAGCTTGACGTATACTTACTGCATTATGGGTAAGTTCATTGCTTCAGCTCTGCAGCGTTGTTGACTTGTTTTCCTTGAGCCAAACAGAAGGATACTGTTTTCTTCACATGGATGTCCAATAGATTGGACCCCTCTGCAAATAGCCAATGTACAACAAGCAGTTCTGAAGGGATTCCCCCAGTGGTGGTGGCAGGGGGAAATGGTTCAGGGTACTTATATAAATAGTTATAACCAGGGCCTGGCTGTGACCAAACTGGGGAGAGTATGCAAAAAGTGGAGAATATTTGCATTTTTCTATGCACTGTAGTTACAATCGCAATGGTACGAGATGCCTGGAAGTGGATTGACATGCTTTAAATGAACAGGATACCTTCGTTGATGAATAAGATTGGTCTGTAACACGTTGTGTCCCAAGAATGCACCTAATGACTGACTGCAGGGAATCGGGGAGAAATAATACTTGGAAACCATATGCAGCAGATGTAAACAGTTTTATTTTATTTATATATTGAATGACTTATTGAGGGCACCAAACAAGGCTTATATTTTATTTCTCAACCTTTTCTCTCAAAATCTGTTTCTATTCTTTTCGAATGAAAGTACTAAACAAATAAATAAATGCTGCAAGTATATCTCCTGGAATTCCATTTTGCAACTCTGTGTGGGACACTTTCTGAACTAATGTTCCCTGAATATCATTTCTGTGCAAGGTCAGTCATTTTGGGCCTTTAATGCCAGCATACTTTATCGCTCTCCCGAGGAGTCACTGTGGGGTCAGTTTCCCCCAGGATTATGTCGACATGTTGAGCTGTCCGACTCTGTGCCTGGAGTGGCAGTAATAGCCCATACAAATGACCCTTTGCTGTATGACCTCTGTGTGCCTCTGTTTTCTTGAATACAGATAAAATCCGTTCAGATTTCAAGGCAAAGCAGAATCACACTCTCCCTTTACCTTCAGCATTGGTGACAACAGGCCTCTGATTTGTCTGTAGATTTCTATGCCTTTTGTACAGATACTTAACCAATGATGTCCATTTCTATTTTCCTCTGGTTGAGTACTTGTCATCTTTTCCTCTGGATTCTTCATGCAGTGCAGTGCTGAATGATGCATCAGCAGTGAGATGAAAGGTATTTTTGTTGAACATAATGATGCTCCGACTTCCCTACTCAGTTTCTCGAAGGCCAACGTTGCCGCACAGTTCAGCGTGTCCCTTACCCTTGTTCTCTGTATTGATTTAATATTTTACTTATCCTTAAAGAGGACACTTTTACTACCTCAGAAATATTAAATATTGCTTAGGAAAGTTCCTAACTCCTTAAAACATGACAGGCGAATGATGTGTGATGATGTCACCTACTGTAAAAGCAATCAGATTCTCCCAGCACTGCAGTTATCTTTTCCAACATCTTAATTACTTCTCAACATCTTTCCTTAACCTCATGACGTTTTCCATCGAGGTGAAAGAGTGAGTGCCCCCCCCACTGTCACTGATAACACTACCAGGAGTCATTTGAGCTACTGATGTTAAAAAAATGGCTTCAGACAATCTCTAATCAGCGTTGTACGTGTGTAAAACCTCCCTCCTGCCCCCTGTTCTCTCAGGCTACCTGTCTATTCCAATTACCCCAATATCCTCCGGCTCATTGTTAATTGTGTTCATATGATTGTTCTTTAATTAATTAGCATTCCCTTTTTTATTTAAAACTCTGCCTCACAATTCACAGGCAGGTGTGAGTTTCACGGCACTTTGCATTAGTTTCTTTCCTTTCTGTTACCCCGAGAAGTTAAAATTTTCTACCACTTTGTCATTTGCATTTTGTTTATTTAATAAATACAAGTCCCCTGCACTTGGGCCCTCCATCATCTCACCCCACCGGTGCCCTCACTTATTCTCCATCATTACAAAATCATTGTTTATTCTTCCAACAGGCAGTACAAGGGCCGATTTCCACATATTGCCAGAGCTGCACAGAGCCAATGTGTTTTATAATTCATTTCAACTATTATAGCATTTTCCTTGCAATATAAACACCCTCTGTAACACTGCAGGAAAGAATTATGCTTGAATGTATTTTGATGGGCAGTAGGCTGTATTCCAAATTGCAGTTTCTTTCTGAAGATTAACTGCACCAATTCTGCATAGTTAACTGCACTAAATTGGTGCAGTTCAAATGTTTGTCTTGAGTTTGGATATATTTATGAATATTTCTGAGTTTAATTACAGGCAAAGCAGCAGATCTGATTTTGAGTCATTAAAGCATATTTTCTGTTATTGTAATTTAGTGTAAATGTAAGCGTGGCCATGCTCCCAGGCTCACCCATTAGCTTGGTGAGATACAGGTTTTATTTGCTGTGCGATCCTTCCTAATAGTACTGAAGGACTGCAATTAAAGCTCAATCAAAAATTATTTAAATATTTAGACCTGTCAGTAGTTCCAGGCTGGGAAAGTACTGTGTTATGCATTATCATACTCATATTTTGTATTCTGGTTGTTAGTGGATTAAACCAATTTCCATCTGCAATTGTGACCATGTGACCGTGTTGTTCTTGAATGATGACATTCATCAGTCTGGAATTTGATTTTTTTTCACTGACAAGCCAACAATTGCCCTCATACTATTAGGTGGTGTAATATTCGCATGCCTGGAATTGTCATATCAATGTTGTGACAACATTTGACAAATGTACGTTGGAGTATGAATTCCATTATGCAGTTATCTTGTTGCTCACATTATGAATGGCCTGGCTCTTTACCTACAGAGTGTAAATTACAGAGCTTATTTAGAGCCTCTAACTCTCGATGATTTCTCTTGGTCGCACTCCTCCTCCCTCCCTCCCTCCCTCCCTCCCTCCCTCAGGAGAATGTATGGGTCACGGTTTTTCTCCGGTCTCTTCCCTCATTTCTCTCATCTCCAGGAGCCCGATTTGGCCCCGGGACCCCTTGAGAACTCCAGCGTGTAACACTGCTCCCCGCTCTGCGCAGTAACCGGATGAGACAGCAGAATAAGACTGTATTTTATTTTTAATTTTTTGGGGGGGAGGCGGTGAGAAGGCGAGTCCTTCCACAGGCGGAGATAAGGGATTCGTCTCCAGCGAACAGCCAGTTCCTGGGCTGTCTGATACCGTCTCTCTGTTGTTGCTGAAATGATAAAAGACAACATTGTGGATGGATGAGAGAGGCTGTTTCAGAGGATAAAAATGACACACTGTGCAAATGTAAAGCCCCATATATCAGCTGGCATTCAAATACACGCTCACACACACGCACACGTAAATACACACACACACACACACACCCATGCGGAAGTACAAACAGTCAAACTCACAAGCACATGCCCAAATACGCACGCGAACAGAAAATACGCAGTCACGCGGACACACAGATATGCATACTCAACCGCACACATACATGCTCCCACAAACACACATACTCAGCTGCATACACACACTAACACACTTAACATCTAAATGGGGTTTTTTGGACCTTTTATAGGCCACATAACCTAGCATATAAAGATAAACATCATGCATCCTGCATCACAACAAGTACAGAACAATTGTGTATCATTTCACTCTCTGCTTGACTACATCGCCTTTGACCGATAATGCGGTGACTGATTCTAGCAGACCCATTAGTGTGCGTAGACAAGGCCCCTGGGTATGACACAGGCCCACAGAAATCTGCAGCAGCCATTTACAGGCTTCAATCTAAAGTCTTCACAGGCTGACCATGATAAAAATCCAGGCAGACAGCAAAATGGCCTTCTCTCTGCCTCTTATCAGGACAGCTTCAGTCTAATGCAGAAAGTTCAGAACTTTACACCAAAGTTCTCACTCTAAAAACAGATTCAAAGTGATGTTAGCAAAAGGAAATTATCCGCTTGAGTGTAAATTTCAGCTGGTACCGTCTCAGTGGTGTAACTAACAATGCTAATTAAGTTATTAATCAAAATGTCACGGCATCTGCTTGTATTATAAACTGCGAAATTCCTTTAAATAGCTTTCAGTTTTGTTTTTTTTTTTCCTCAGATAATGAAATGTCGGGTTGCTTTACCCTCTCCAAATATTTACTTACTGCACACAGAAGCTTGTCTCATTCTGAAATAATATCTTTCAATTCTTTGACTATACGCATCTGTTTGCCGAATTTTCTTTTTTCCTTCTGAAACAACTGTAAATACGACCTCGATTCCATGACCTTCAATTGTAGTAGCGGACAGCCTGATTTTTTGTCTGTTTTTTCATGAAAGGTAAGTATAAAAGTAACTTTGATTCCAAGACCAGTAAAGGAACTTAACAGATTTTTGGTCTGATTTTGTAAAATCTATATGCGTGTCAACGAATCACTAAAATCTCATGTAAATTAAAACAAGCATCTGCTGCCACTTGACAGTCTTTGCAATAGCCTTTTCCCCCAATCTAAAGCCAAGTTAGTTGCATATGCAAGAGAATTAATTCTTCTTATTTGTAAAATTTGCCAGATTTTCTATATTTATGCCAAGTGACAGCCACAGGGGAGCTTCTACCACACCTCAAAGCAGAATTAGTTTCCTTGTAAAAGCGCGACTTCATGGCTGCCTTCTCCAATTTCCTGCCTCACGCATCATGTGGTATGAGAAGTGGACCCTGTCCCTCTACAACAGGGGTGTCAAACTGACCCGTAAACGGTTTTCACTCCAACAATGCAGAAGTGCGCCTGATACAACTAATCAGTTGTGCAGGCCTAGATCAGTTGATTAAATCAGGGGTTTCAGGTGAGCTTCTGCTTGGTAGGATTGAAGACCTGCAGCCTCTTGGCCCGTTTACGGGTCAGTTTGACACCCCTGCTCTACAATGTGACCGGTTACCTAGGAGAAGTGCTTGAATCAAATCTTTCCCCTTACACAGATGTGTGATGTTGAGACATAGGGTCTCAAAAATGATGTATTAGCATTTTTACACTACAATTGCTTGGTTGACATTATTATCCAAAGTACAGTTGATTAGACAAAGTTGGGTCAATATCCCCCAAAGCAACGTGGGCGAGAGAGCCCAACAGCTACATTAGAACCACCGACCCTCTGAGATTCAGTCAAACACTGTTATCCTACTCCTTGTCCTGGGCTTGGCTTGCATTTACTTAGAACAATTGACATATAACCCTGTTGCTAATTTTAATCTTTTAATTCACCGCACTTGTGAACCAGTCATACCATTTTACCTCAGTGACTATGACACGTCTGTTGCGTGCAATTATTAAGAGCTTGATATCATGATCAGAAAATGGCGATTCCCGTAACCTATTCTCCAAGTGATGATGTTTGTCTTGCAGTTTCATTGTCGTCACTAGAGGGCACTTAAGACACAGGCCTTCAGTAACGTCTCATCTCCGCTCGTGTGCGGCCTTGTTTGTACGTCGTTAACAGCCCTTGTTTTTGGAGTTGCGGGTGAAAGCGATTTCATGCCGGAGCCAGCAGCAGGATTTTTTCATCTCCGATCTGTGGTTGTGAATGGGATGGAGCACTCCAACCAACTAACACCTTCACAAAGGAATTTGTTGTGCTCGGTCGGTGGTTTAGTGTTTGGAACCCCCGCCTTAGGCACCATTCACATCCAGTATAAATTCTGACTGCATATGCGCATGTGTCCGCTTCCATGCACAAGCACATGCGCTCGTATGTGTGAGTCCGTGCGCGGGTGAGTGAATCATCTACAGAATTCCTGCACACTTTTATGATCACCATGCTGGCAATTTTGAAAGGGCCATTCTGCCCATCAGTGGGACCCTCACTAAGCTAATCAAATTGATGCACATCATTGACTCTGCATCTGTTAGCATTGCTTCTCATCACTACGGCTGCGGTGCAGCCACCCGTTCAAGCGAATAAATAATTTTCTGAAATAAAGAGTGGCTATTTGCCTCTCCTGGCGTTAAAAAGGGAGGCGGGGGAGACTCTCCTGTGACAGAGTGTAATTGTCGGAACTGAAGCAGTTGTGTGGAGGGTCATTGTAGGGTGAAAATAAACTATCTCTGTTATGTTCCAGCTGAAGGACACTACTGTCGACGAACGTGAAGTATGTTTGGGAACTTTGAAGATTAGGAATCCTCGTAACCGTCGCAGGACGATACAGTGGTTTATGGTCAACAAAATAGGCTCTCACTAAAAATGCGCGTCCCGGTGCCTGTTGCTTAAAACGTTTTTGCAATGTGAAGCCTCCTGTGAAGGCAAGAGGCTGTTTGATATGGTGGTCTTAAATCTTTTAGTATGGTAAGAAACTGCGCTGGATTCTCTGCAGTGATAAAGACACAAGTGTGAAAAATACAAGAAGAGCTCCCCCCCAAGAGATTTACAGGGCCCCTGTCCCGTCTTTGGATATTACTCCGGGGTGCATAGCAGATGCTGTTAACCCTGATGATTTACACAGATTACTTTTACATACCAATCCATCAGTACAGTGGGGTATTTTACTGAAGAAATCCAGGTTTAGCGCCATACGCAAGGGTCTTTGGGGAATCAAATCTGTTACATCCCTGTCTCACGCCTTCACTTGGATACACCTTAGAGGTGCCAGCATGCCTCTTGTGACTGTTTATTATTTTTGTTGTGTTTATTTATATATTTAACTATTATTACTGTTATTTGGACTTCAACCAAAATTAAGAATTATAATCAACTTCTTCTGCCAACTGCCAATCGGCAGTGGTTGGGCCTCCGCATTGTAGCTTGGTTTTTCCTGGGATTTTGGTAATTGCATAGTTTTCTCTCATGCTGGGGGGTGTCTCCCTTATAGTAGGCCTTTTTTTTTTTTTAACCTCATCCTGCTATTTTAGGGGGTTGGGTTTGGCACATGTTCTGCTATTCAAAAAGCACCTTCGTGCCCCTCCCCTCTGATAAAAAAAAAAAAAAAAAAACCCTGTACAGATTGAATTGAATGAAGTGGCTACACATAAGTTACAAGCCCAGGTTTGTTTCTGTCTAAAACGCCATCACTGCACATTTGGGTCACAGTGGATGGTCAGTTCTCCGTCATTTGTCTCAGAATTAATGACACCCTGAGCTGAAAGGTAGTGATGATTCCTGGGCACGTAGCAAACATGGCCTTAAGATGATGGGGCTCAAAACGAGTTCTCTTTCGATGTGTTTCCGGTCCTAGCTTTACTCCTGACGGCGTCCAGAGGGTCCCGCCTGCACTGATCAGAGGAGTCCAAATCCCAGAATCCTCTCGGCTGGCTGCTCTGTAATGACCTCACCTCGGACAGAGGCGGGGAGGGGGGATGCAGAATCGGTTGCCTGATACGCAGAATACGCTCCGCCTGTGCTACTTTTCTCGCGCATAGATAAAGAACAATGGCCTTGCTCCTAATTTCCTTCATTTTGTACAAATAAAAAAATAAATAAGCTACAATGACCGCTTTATGTCTGAGTTCATTAAACAACACGAGCAGGCAGTTGGTCAGTGTAGTTTGAGAAAAGTTTGCCTCTTTCGCAGTCCCCCAGGAGCAGGACGACAAAACCAGCGGCCACAGTGTCTTACTTTAGTGTAAGTGGGTCACAGCGCACTCTTATGCCTGTGACTCCTGTTCAGCTCTACTGTGTCACAGCTAAAGCCTGATATTAGAAAATGAAGATAATCAATGATTTATGGCTGCAGACTTTGCTTTGTGGAGGTGACTGTGTTGTGCTGATGTAGGGCAGTGGTTTGCCTATCTACCAGACACCAGAAGAAAGTACTTTTGAAAAACTGAATTATGACCCCCCTCACATTTAAAGACAAAGTATCATATCAAGGCTCTGAGTTTTAATAGTCACAGACTGTAAGATTTTGCAAATACTGGGTAATACAGTTGGCTATTGACAATGTTCACATCATTGAACTTCACCATTTTCATAAGCCAAGGCCAAAGACACATTATTAATTTTATTGGAATGTCAAGACAAGAAAAAGACTGAGTCAGAATGAGGTTTATGACCATGCTTGATCGAGTGATCAAGATGACTGGATATAATTACTACATGAAGGAAGCTCTCACGATTTTATTCGAACACTGGAACTGTGTGTGTGTGTGTGAGTGCATGCGTGTGTGTGTGTGTGTGTGTGTGTGTGTGTGTGTGTGTGTTGTGGGTGCTTAAGAGTCTGAGAGAGAGTGAGTAGGAGTAAGTCTTATCATTATGAATGTCCTGTTCTTCAGAGGAGGTGAGGCGAGTTCAGCTGCTTAAGAACGGTGGCTTTATCTGCTTAACTACAGCGACGTTGGCATAAAAAGAGCCCTGTTTAATAATTTAGTTTTTATGATCCTCGCTCCTGCTGGTTTAAAGGTAGATTTGGGATAAAGGATTACCCTGTTAACACGGGATGATCCCGCCAGTGTTCGGAGGTACAAGGCTGAACTGGGACTTGCACATCTGCTTACACAAAGCTGCAATGATGGAGACGGAATAATTATGGTAGCGCAGTTCCGCTTCCTCTTGGTTTATACAGTGATTTTATTTGAGCTGTATCTGCAGTGAGAGTCTCTGCCTAACAGAAAATCGCGATGCAGACGGTCATGGTGGGGACTATCATTCGGAAATTAAAAGTCACAGACTCAGCGATCACTTTATGATACAACATCAGAGAGTTAACATATCCTCGTTATGTTCACGCAGTCAATAAACTGCGAGTAATGGATAGTATAATTCACAGTTAAATCCTGCATAATTTTAAAAAATTTTGATGATTTTTTTAATCACACTTGAAACTTTTGTAACATTGACTTTTATCAGCTGCTTGAAATTGGATTATTCAGTGATTACATCCACCAGTGTGCTGCCAGTCATTGAAGTTTGTCCCATGAAGTTCGGCTCAATGCTGCATAATTTAGCCTCTGCAGCTACTGTCAAAATTTTCTGTACTCGTGTCTAAGATGAGAAGCATTGCATCACAGGAACAGCTGCTTGTGCACCCCTTTTCAATTATTTCGGAGCTTCGTGCTGGGACATTGGGATTAATTCAGTGTTTCTGTTTTATCTCGCAGTGCCTGTCTCCTGTCCCGCCACAGGGGGTAGGAGGGTGGGGGGTGGGTGGGGGGACTCTTGTACCCAAAGCACCTGCACCCAAGGAGAGCATTTTGCTGCATGTTTATTATGTTTATATTGTATTAGTAATAGCATTACTATTTTCAGTTTGATGCTTAATCGGTGACATTCAAAACATACTGTACCATGTCACCTTAGCAGCTGCTTCTTAGCCCTGGGAGGCCTGTGTCTTTCATTAGTGGCCTTAAATATGCATTGGAGTTCCATAATAACCAAAGCAAATGTCGTACATTGTAATCATTTGACAGTGACTTCTATCCAGAGTTTCTAACATATAGACTGTTGACTCGGTTAGCGAACAGAGCTTGAGGCGCACAAAGCTATATTCAAATTAGCACGACTGCCAAGCTGTTTGGAGACCCAGGAAACAGAGGAATAGAGGGGTTTTTAATAGAAACATAGTGTGTTTGCGTAACAGATGTCGAGGCTCGATCCGTCTGGGTGCAGGCAGAGTCTTGGCCTGCTTTCTAGTCGGTGAATATGTCAGAGCTGAGACCCTGAAGGAGTCGACCATATGCGCATATGAGATGCAGCGAGCTGCAGTTACACAAGCTAACTTTTGTAATGAAAGAATGTTGGCCCTACTGATGAAGTAGGTGATGAAGCTCATATGGGCCTTGTTATAATAGCTCTGATATTTCTTTAATCAGTCGCTAAGCCCAAGAGTCCACTTAGTGCTCAGATGTTGATCATCACACTGAAATGTTGGCTACCATTACCTGACTTGGAAAACATCTTTTTCCCTTGGCTTTCGGCAGCAAGTTTAGTCGAACTGATGTTAATTCAGGCTCTTCTGTGAGGAGGCGGTCTGTCTCGCGCTTTCTGTCTCTGAGATGTAATGGTGTTTAGCACACCGATAAAGTGTTTTCCTTCCACTGATTCAGGTTTCTCTGGTTTCAGTTTTTGCATCCTCTGTGTATATGTGTGTGTGTGTGTGTGTATGTATGGGTGTGTGAGATGGAGCGTGTGTGGGTGCGCGTGGATACGTGTTTGCGAGTAGCACGCGTGTCTGTTCGTCCCTTTGTTTGAGCGAGACGGCTGCATTTCCTTCCGTCTGCATTGAACTGCAGTATCATCGTGCATCACCTTCAGTTCAAGTATTTAAACAATCGTCCATCTTCCAAAATCTCCAAATAGGTTCAGTATTTTCACACTAACCCCATGTCTGCCTTTGGCAGTCCCCATGGCAACATCAGTCTGATCTGACACAATAACCTGCGATGCAGTTGATTTACCTGGTGACAGAGTTGATTCAGAGGATTGGACTAACGTGCATTGGTGACAATTTGGAATAATTTAGTACTTTCAAGCATATTTGGTGTTGATGTGGGAAGTATTTTTGGCAACGCATTGCCTTAGTGTGGGATTATACCTGAGTTGTTGCTTTAGTCGGTGGAATATAAATTCTGCAACATCACTGTGTTGTTTAGGATGTGGTGTATTGAAAACGCCCACTGATAGATGGAATTCCTCGTGTAGCAGTAATGTCAGCAAAGTTGAATGCGAGAACCGTATGATTATTCGATACACTGCGAAAACAAAATCTTACCGAGCATTTTTACCTTGTATTTAGACTTAAAATACTTATTTCTATTACCTTTTTCCAAAGAAAGAAAAAAATCAGCCACTAATGTGTGATGATCTTGACCTTTCTATATGTCTATGGGGTAAGTGAAATTCTTGAGGGTTATGGAAAAACATAGCAGGTCTATTTTTGGTCGTAACTAAGTTAGCACCATTTTTGTACTTATTAGGCTTTGCCTCATCATATACAGTAAGATACATGAAAGATAATCGTTGATGTCCAATGTTTTCCTGTGGCAAAACCAAGCAAGTCGTCGGTATTTAATCAGTTGTGAAGCAAAATTCAAGCAAGTTGATTGGTAATTCTACATAAAATCTTCCATTTTTTTATGATAAAACCTTGTCAGTGACTTAGCCAGTTCTGAAGCAGCAGACCTATATTATCTGATCTGTGAGGTAAGTCCCCATGCAGAGCTTCGGATGTGCAGGACATTCATGGTCAGAATTCATAATTTACACAATTTACGCGCTAATAACGACTAGAAAATGGCTTGAAGAAGGAAGCAGATGGTGTAGTTAACACTGAAAAACTGTCAAACGCCACTGCAGCCACATAATGGTGACGTTTTTGTCCGTCATTATGAAATTTTATATTTTCGGATGGAAAAATTTCATAAGTCATATTGCCAGGGATGCTAAAAATAAAATCCTCCATAAATATGTCTTATTATGTAATGAACAAATCACTACCATGTTAGTTTCATTGTCAGACAAGAGCTTAACCCCAGAGGGATACGGTTTTCTGTCTTTTTTCTCAGAATCAGCTTTTTGTTACTTACTGAGTTTTTCCATAACACTCAAGAATTATCTGACCCCATTGATAAATCTAGAGTCAAAATGATCTCATAATAATGGCCAATTATTTTCCAGAAGAAAAATGGTGGTATAAATAAGTGTTTTAAGATTAAATAGAGGACAAAAGTGCATGAAAAAATTTTTTTTTCCTCAGCGTAGTTACACTGAATGAGGAGTTAAGAAGTGAGTGGTGTTTCACGGAGATGCGTAACACCACATAGATGTAACTGCAATGTACTTTTACCTGGTAGAAGTAGAATTTTTTTCCCATACAGTCCAAGCAGTCTGGTGGGGTTTGGGAAAAAAATAGCATCCCACTGCTCTTCATAAAATGCAAATTTGTTTCTGAGTCAATTATACCTCATAATTGGGGTTGCCCCAGGGGATGGAAACCTGTTTAATGCTTACTGATAAAAGATCATTCGAGTTCAAAAATCTGCAAAAGTTAAGTGCGCTCAAATTACTTATTTAAACAGGGCATCGCAGGAAGAACACCCAGGATGGCACGTAACTGTCAGAGCCAATCAGGTGACGGGAACTGCGCCTGGCAGTGGGAGCAACTGACACCGGGCAAAATCAAGATTGAAGCTCTGAGCAAAATATCAACTGATATGAATTCATTCTCTCTGACTTATCCCCCCATTCAATGTCTCTATTAATGAGAGCATTCATGCGACGGGATGGAATGATCGCGGAGAGATGGAGGGTGCGTGAGTCTAAGAGTGAGGCTGCGAGAGCAATGAGTGTGAGGAATATCTCAGCTCCCCTCTGAGCTCCATGCTGTGGTAATGGGTGTTTATGTGTCAAGGTTTTATTCGCTTCTGCAATACCAGATCCTTTCTGTTTTGCAGTCGGGGGGAAAAAAATCCTTTGGGTCCACAAGCACGGGAGGGGAGAAGAATTCGGGAATTCCAGCTGGCGCATTTCCCCGGAATGCAAATAGACACGCCGGGAGTGCGGGGAGAGAAACTTGGAATCGTTGTACACAAAGCAGCACGAAGTGTTAGCGGCCCTGGGACTGGGGCCATCTTTGCGCTCCGTTTGTTTCAGACACCCACCTGTGCCTCATGAGAACCAGCTTCCCAATGCCAAACTTCTCAGTTCTTCATATCCATTTACCTCACACTGCTGCCTACACAGTATTTTCATATTTGTGTCTCTGTATTGTGTTAAGAACTGAGCGAGGCTAACTGGATGGAGCCGTGCGCGCACCCACACATGTCAACACTGCACTATAACTGAGCTTTGCAGCTCATTGTTCCAGATAAAATGGTAACCGCCCGTGTTTGTGCCTATCAGTTTTGATCCGAGATAACATTTTATTATGACAGCCAAACTGTTTAGGAGTGATTATTTTAGATGATTAGACACAATGGAATTGCTAATGTTCTGTGCAGTTGGCAGTAACACGATAGTTTGTGTGAAACACTTTAAGTGCAGACTAAAGCTCTGAGAAATTCTGCCACTCCGGCTCACTGTTGCGACTTCCGCCGGCCTTGCTGATGTGGTCTCGTCCTTCGAATTCAAAGGGAACTGTTCACTTTGAAGTCGTCCAGTTCCCACCCTCTGGGAAGCATCAGGCTGGGGCACCCAAAGTCGAGAGCTGGAGATGAGAAGAGCACTGAGCGCTCCCCCAAATCTACAGAGGGGCGTGACGATCAGTGACCCATTCCCACAGGCACAGGCCTGAGAATACTGTGAGTTGTAGAGAAACCTTAAGGGTGAAATTTTCATACTGGATGAGTCAAAATGCACCCGGGTATGAGGACCTGTCATGTGCTTAGCCAGTACAGCTATATGGTCACGTGATACGAGGGATGTGCTTTTTGGTGTTCAAAGAATCTGCAGGTCAAATATACTTCAACAGCCATGAATCCTACGGGAGATAAGCAGATACACACGGTGGACAGTTTGCTAGCCCCTGGCAGGATAACCACCATCCTTGGTTTTTCCATCCAACCCAGCATTAACTAAGAGCAGATCAGTCCCTAAGAGCAGTCCATTTGGGCAGTAACATTTTTTGTCTTTTGCACTTTCGCATGCAGGCATTTTTAGTATTCAAAGTAAGATTCATGTAAAAGGACTGTAAAGTTTTATTTGTCAGTGTTGACCATTTGGACCATGTAGTAATTGCAGCTCTTACTACAGATTGCCATTGTCCAAATGCCTTGAGACTGCACGGCATATTTTAATAGCCTCAGTTCTTTTAAATGATTCATTTCCCGTTGAATGGGCAGTGCAATCAAAACGGTTTAGCACCTTTTTCCAAACAGAATTTGGAAATTGTGCTCTTCTGGTGGGCACGTCAACTTGATGTAGGTGTTTATCCTGAGGGGTTTGGCCTGGGTTTGTGGAGTTTTGATTTTAATTCTTTCACTTTTATCTTTTGTTACTTCTCGCTTTGAATGGCTACGATCACTTTAAAATGGAATAGGAAAGTTCTAGCTTCCAGTCGGTAGGCAGATGTTGTTTGGTCAAGAGCGAATGCTGCACCCTGCTGGCTATCAGCCACCAGTTCAGTTTTTGTCCTGCACCAACGTGCTGAGCGAGCACATCATAAAGTGTGTAAGAATTTGGAGAGCACTGCAGTTTTGCTTTTTGGCTCCAATGCTGCACGTTGGATTTAAAAATAATAAATATGTGGTTAAAGCGGAGAGTCTGCTTTAATCTCAGAACATTTACGTCTTCATCCTTGCAAATCATAGATTCTAACACTCCACACACATATGAACTGCTCAGGAAAACTTCTAAGCTGCAGAAGTTTGAGAAGCATTATAAAAGCTGTAAGTACGTGTGACCTCTGTGTGGATTCAAGATATCAAGGGCTGTTTTGTCAATTTGCCATTTCGTCCACAGTTAACACACTAGCCTACTAGCACAAGTAGGCTAGGCGATAGGGTAAAATGTTATACATGCGTATATGTGTAGTCAAAGATTCCTTTCAACCTTTTAACTTCTGAATGAAGCTGATTATTATTACTGCTCAGAACATGGAAAAAATACAACTGGAAAAAGAAAAATAAATACAGAAAAGCTGTAAAGACAATGAAATTATCTATTTGAAACAAAATAAAAAATAAATGCATCTCATGAATAAAAGTAGAACTAAAACCTCAAAACTTGTCTGCACACCTAAAACATCTTTCAAGAGACAGAAATAACTGAAAAGACAGAGAATTAAACCTTTGTATTCTGGCCCGCATATATCCTCTGTGAAAAATATATCAAATTATCAATGAAAAACCACCCACTCGCGCACTTTTTACTTCGCTGCACCGATTTTTTTTCTGGAAACATTAAACATCAACATCATATCTCTTTAGAACTCAGTTTGATCGTATATTTCTTCTCTGTAATGCACCCATTGGATAATTAGAGAAAAACGCTACTTTGTTATCGAAGGAAATAAAAACAAACTACAAATAACTTCAAAACAGAACTAAATGTAAAAGTGCGACATATTTATTTCGAAGAGTTGTACTTGTTTGATATAATAAATTTTATTTGCTTGAACCCTTATAAGAGCACACTACAAAGTCAGGTATTTTAGCTTTATCATTGTCAAAATGAACTGAAAAGCAAGGGAGCTACTGAAATTAGAAGTAGTTCATTGAGAGTATGTGATTTTTGAGTATGCTAGGTAATATTCGCTGGTATTCAATGATTTGGTTCTGAAAAGATCCTAGTCGAGTTCCTACACTTTTTACTGTAATGGGGTGTAATGAAGAGCAGAGCCAAAATATGCTTGCGAGTCAGACAATTTAGCTAATCTCTTCAAAGTTACCATACATCTAGCTACCCAGCTCCCTTTTTAATTTAGTTTCATGGTCACCTTGATTCTTTCTAAGCAGCTCTGCCATCATTCTCCGTTTTTAAGTTGCTACCTGGAGGTTACCAGACTAACTGTGTCTTGAGTAAGAAGGTTAGCGCTGCTATCATTTAAAGCAAAATATCTCCGACGTTTTCTATGATAAATGTTTTTCTGGCAGTTCGTTAACTGCAGAGTCGGGTTTTTATGTCCGTTCTCGTGTTTCTCCAACCAACCGGCAATATCTATCGCCAGTCTATCGCATACATCAAAGTATATATCGTTATCGTTTTATCGCCCGGCCTGACTGCAGTTCATATTCTATCATTCTGTTACATGCAGTGGGGAAAGCTTTTGGCCAGATGAGTAAATGCAGAGGATATGATTGCGGTGTGTCGGCCTGGTTTACCCGGTGTGTGTTTGGGGAGGTGTGAGCCGAACGCCTGCCGCATCTGTGGTGCCAGCGGTGCTGTCATGGTTACGGGCTGCAGCAATTCTTTGACTAATCACAGCTTTCCATTCCTGGATGCTCCTGCCGGGCTCAGAACTCCGTCGGATTCCAGCCTTGGAGGCGAATTGAGAGGAAGGGGAGGGCCAAGGTGTCATTTAGAATATCGTTCCGCTGACTCGCGTGGTTTTAGCTTCTCGGCTGCAGGCACTGACAACAGTGTCCAAATCTATTAGTCACTTCTCTTGTATTAAACTGTCCCTTAAGGGCAGCAAGTTGGCCTCATTCATTTTGCTCTCGCACCCACCGTGATTCGAAAGCTTTTCTGACTGTCTGCTACGGCCCACTGCAGTTTGACTTATTCAGTGATCTAAAAAAAGCCAAACAAAACAAAACAAAAACACCCATCTCTCAGCTCATATTTCCATTTAAAGCAGAACCATTTATTAAATACAAGAATATCAAACAAAAGCGGAGAAAAATGAAACGACTTGGAACTTTCACAAATTTGGCTGCAGATACCTGCATCGCCTTTCACACACAGCACAGAGGATTAACACTAATCCTTTGACTTCTCCCGAGTTTGTGTCTCTCCGATTTTAATATAAAACAGTTCTATCGACACAAGAGCATTATGAAGGCATTTTTAGGAGAACCGGGGCTGTCAATTTTAAAGTGCTTCTTTCCCCAAAAAACTCCCTGTGACACCCCACACGGGCAGGCAGCAAACAACTCATCATCCCCCCACCTGTTCCTTTAGCTTAGCCAATCGGTGATCACCTTAGCGCCAGTTAAAGGAGCGCTTGACCATCCTGTAGAAGTTCTGGTTGTGCTCGTGGAAATAGGCCCGCAGCTGCTGCAGGATGGTCATGTTTACCACAGGGTGCGGCCTGCCCTTCGACTCGTGCAGGCATCGCTCCCGCCCGTCGCTGCGAATGCAGTAGAACCCCTTGGTTTGGTTGAAGTAGAAGTTGGAGGCCGTTATCCTCGGAGGGAGGTGGAGAAATTGTTCCACCTTCTGCAGCTCGGGCAAAGGGTCCCGGATCAAAGTGTCTCCATCCACCAGGTGGATCTGCTCCAGCGGGAAGTGGCGCAGCCAGCCACGCATGTGCACGTCGTACAGGCTGCGGTGGATGGCCTTGTAGCGAGTGTTAAGGGCGCCGTTCCGCACCAGGACATCCTCAATGACTTGCACTGGCTTGCGGCTCTCCAGGCGGTTGTAGTAGACCTGGGTGTAGTCGGAGATGACGCGCTCCGTGGGGTCTCGGAGGATGAGCAGCAGCTTCGCCGAGCTGTTCATCTGCCGGATTCTCTCGGGGGCCAGCGGAGAGGTGAAGTACCCCGGGGTCTTCTCCACCGTGATCTGGTGCTCGTATGAAAAGGGCATCAGGTCGCGGTACCAGTCCAGCCCCTTGGCGTAGTTCTCGTCCCAGTCGAAGAAGTGCACCTCGGTCGCGGCCACCACGATGTCCGGGTGGATGTCAAGCATCTCCAGTAGGGCCCGAGTGCCGCCCTTGCGGACTCCGATGATGATGCTCTGAGGGACCCGTTTGCTGGTCCCTGGGGGCCCCACCAGTGAAGTGTAATCTTCAGTCTCGTTGGCGAGGAGGTTCAGAGGCTCAGAGCCCGGCCCCTCTCCCCTTGGGGTGCGGCCCGGGGGCGGGGGGGCGGCGTGTGTCCGCAGAACCAGGAAGAACACAGATGCGAGGAGGCAGGCCATGGAAGAGCGAGAGAAAAGGGCGAGGGAGAGAAACCACAATGGCGCGAGCGAGGAAGAGGTGAGACCGAGAAGAAAGACGAGTCAGTTGAAGCTTTAGTTGCGTGGAGGGTTCGGCGGAGGTATGAAGACATAAGAAAAAAACAAAAGATGCTTGTAGGGCTCCGGACTGCTTGTAGGTAATGAAAATGAAGACCAAAGGTGAGACCAGGTGCTCATGAAATGATGTCTATTCGCGAGGATCAGACCAGGCGAGTGGGCCGTACAAAGCTCGGAACCACAGGTTTTGTGGAGGGAGGGGAGGATCTTGCTGAAGAAGAGAGGCAGCCCATCGTAGACCCATCTGAAAAAGGAACAGAAAGATAAAATGAATGTGTCGTCAGACTTTCTCCGCAGTGAGTTGCCCTCTGGCTCAAGACAGGCCACTGCATTTCCCTCTTTAGCAAGTAGCAGACAAAGCCAGACACCCTAACAGACTGAGGAGTTCTCCAGCAACATAAAGAATCTGACAGTGTCAGTCTTCAATCCTGCAGACCACTCAGTGTGACTGACATCTCTTACATAAGGCTCTTACCAGAAGGTGCAATTTCAATTGCATTAAACCTGGTTCTCGTCTAGGTAATTGTGCAATTTGAGTTCATCGGTGAAGGCAGACAGAGAGGATAAGCTACATCAATTTAATTTCAAAGTAATTAAATATGAGAGCTCAAATCGACCATTTCACAAAGGATCCTACGGAACACGTGAATAATGGGCAGTGACTGGGTAGAAGATGAGAGCTGTTTACATATTGTGTGCCAACAACGGCTAATTATTTTACGATGAATCCATAGAAATGTGACTTTATGCTAATGGCATGGTAATACACAGCCTATAATAAAAACTTAGGGGACTGTTACACGGTTTTATTTGTTTAGGCTCCACTCTCCAATACAACTGATATAAAATGAAACCATAGACATGAGGTTAAAGGTCAGATTATCAGCGCCAGTTTGAGGGAATTTACATTCATATAGGGAGGTTTGTTTGGGAATTGTACACATGGACTCCCAATTCAGGGGTGAATAAATTGGATACATTAATACAATAATCTTAAATAATGACATAATATATTTCAATAGGTTGCGCTACATTTCAATGAATTACTTCCTCTGTGACCCACTGATATCAATAAATGCTGTTTCTTGTCCAAAGAATTAACATTATGTCACACTCCCCAAAAATTTAATGGGCCGTGTAAAATGTAAGTTTATGGGCACTTCTTTCTCATTAAATTATATTATTTATAAGACCTTTAATTCTTTGTCGATTCAGAGTAATACAGTTGTGCTATATATTAGAGAATAAAATTGTGTCTTATATTTGAGAAATCAGGTATTGAAGAAGTGGTATTGAGTGAGTGGGGCACATTGTTAAAGAGCCAATGAATTTACTCAAAACCATGTGATACAAATGGCTGCAATTGAATGCTGAGGGAATTGGACTTGTACTGCAAATGCTTTTGCGTTTCTTTCCTAGCTTGGGCGCAGCAGTTGTGCCCTTCAGCAAGACACTGAACCCGAGATGCTTCAGTTTATATCCAGCTGTAAAAATGGATTATAAATAAAAACACAATCGGTGTAATTCACTCTGGCTAAGAGCATCTGCTAAATGTCAAAATGTAATGTAATGTAGTTAAAGTGACTGATAAAACAAGACTGATAACCAGCCAAAGTTACTTTGTTGCTACAATGTTCGGAACACTTAGTTCAGTCCGCTAAAAAGAAAAATTTCTGTGTCGACGGAACTCCCCACCGTATCCACAGGGGGCGCTGTAGAGCAGGCACTGCAAGGGTCCTCTCCAAATGAGCTGCAGTGCAGATATATGCTTCAAGCTATGCCCGGGCACCACAAAAACAAGTGCATATTTTAAAAATAATAGTAATAATAAAAATTGAGCAATCTCTGCATTATATCGACCTGATAAATTATATCCCCCCTTTTAATTAAAGGAATTAAAATGAAATGTACCCGCCTTGCACCCGTCAAAATTGTTTACCGTTTTGTAAATACCACAAAAAAGCCCCACAGGTCATTTTAATAATTAATGATCTCTCATATTTTGCTTTAATCAAACTGATTAAAACATATTTCCCTATGGCAGCAGTGGATGCTGTGACCAGCTGGGTATCTCATCTTAACTCTGGGGCCTGGAGAATTATTCTGCTGCTTACTGATTCATGAAGGGCCTTTGAAGGAATATTCATTTACATCGCAGGTAAATGTAATTAGGAACCTGGGGTCACTTCCCCACTTCTCTTACAGACTACCAGACCCCGTGCTTTCGAACAAGAGCATTAATATCTTATGTTCTCTGTTGTGTATACTGAGTTAGTCAAAAAAAAAACAATACGCTTTTTAATGGGTCATTTTGTGATGGTGTAGCAATATACATGTATACAACATATTTTGACCTTTTGCCTCAGATCTTTCCGCTGATATTGGTACCAGTTACACCGCATTACGTTTCAGGCATAACTGCACAGAGGACAATAAAGGGATTCAAGTGAAATCTGACTTGTGCCAGCTGACCAGGGCTGGAATTGACCCTGCATGTCTTAATTGGTTGCATAGTCATTTGAAATTAAAAACAGGCATATGAATCTTGCCTGTGCATTGGTCGTAATGACCTGGCACTGCCAAGCATGGTGCGTCCGCAGTTTACCCCCAGACAAAGGGCCTTCTTGGTCAGTGAATATCATAGAACACGGACCGTTACAAATGTGCGGCGGAGTTTTCAACGTCAGTTTCCTAACGTGCCATAAATGTTTTAGGTTGACGTGAGTCTTCACAAAGGGAATTCTGTTTTGTTTGCTTTGTATCAGAGCCTGATCAGTTGGCACAAGTGTAATTTCACTGAACTCCTTAGATTGTTCCACAGCAGTCATGGGTTTAATCTAACAAGGTGCAAACTGGTAATAAAACAAGCCGAAAGAGCTGCAGAAAACATACATGTAAAAATATTTTGTATACATTGCTACAGAATATAAGAATTGGACATTTAAAAAGTGTATAGTTTTTTTTTACTCACTCTGTACAGAATGACCGCTTTACCCATGTTCTGTAGAGTGTGCTATATTACTTTTACATGCATTATAAGGACAGACCAAGTGTTCAACAGAGGCATTCTGTATGTTTTTTCAGTTAGTTTTGTATGATCTATAAGCATTTTCTGTGGAACCATTTCCAGTGAAAGCATCGCAAGCATTCCAGCAAGTTCTTCGTCAAGGCATTACCAGTATGTGTCCCATTGACAGCATTACTAGTGACCCTTTTGACAGTAATTGATGGCAGCATTACTAGTGCTAGTGTTAAAATCCTATGGATTACAGCATGTTATCTGAACGTGTCTGGGGGATGGATCGGACACTAATGCAAACTCAGGCTCCACATCAAATAACAGTTAGCACTCCGTTCGATGAAATAAAAAATTGTTGCACCGTGGTGTAGTTTCCTGAGGAAATGTATTGCTTGCGATAACAATACATCCTGTGCCATCTGGATGACAATGGACTTTTCCAAACTAGTTGCTTTGAGGAGCATGTGGATTGTGAGAATGGTGGACATTTGATCGAGAGAGAGAGAAAGAAATAAAAAAAAAATTAGGGCTTCCTGTTACTTTGTCACAAACAGGAAGCTACCGTTGAAGCATTAACATTGAGGCACCTCTTTGAATTACTGCTGGCTCTAATCCCATGCTTGCTCTCAGCCAAGCGATTACTATGATTGGCCAATTATATCCCATTTTTGAGGCCTAATTTCCTGCAATCAGATGGAGTAACTATCCAGCAGGTTCTCCAGGCTTGATGATAGGGGCATGGGGGAACCACAGATCCGTGAAGATGATGATTGGATAATTCAGGTGGAGAAGTGGTACCACAGCCATGAAAATGGGCTAAAACCCGGTGGGGCCTGGACGTGGACATCTTTGGCAATCCGCTGAGGTTTTAAACTGAGCCTATGTGAACAACACAGAGATGGTATTGAGTCTTTGAAGGAACTGTGGAGGGTCCCTTTTATGCCAGCTAGTCCCAAGCAGCCAGGATCAAGCTCTGTGTTTGAGGCTTAGTTCATGGTCTGGTTGAAAGACATTGCTTACTTGCTTAGCGCAATTGTGGTTGGCTCCAACTTAGGACATTTTCACCCCTTATCCCATCCAAGTCGATTCTTACTTTGACCGACAAATTTTAAGTCAATGTAAAGTCAATATGTGCATTACCTTAGCCTTAATTCCTCTTGTGAGCCGATGTTGACCATTTAGCACTTGTGCTGCTAATAGGACAACACCAAAATATCTTGCAGATGAATCAGGAGAATGTTACGTCACTTCATCCAACATGCATAATAATACACAGCTCAGACTCAGCAGCTGCTCTGCACAGATTCGGGCGATGAGCAGCAGTGTGTCAGAACTGCACTTCAGTGCACTGAAATACTGTTCATCAAGACTGAGGACAGTCCTTAATGTCACAGTGACTCGGCTGTTGGGTTGGCACATGTCCATATTGAATCTTTGGTGGGTCTCATAGATCTCACAGATGACTTGCCCAGTTCCTGACCTGACCATTTGATAATTGCAGATACAAAAATACACTCCTTGCCAAAAGTTTGTGGACAATGGCATTGGCTTTTATCTCCAGCAAAATGGATTCAAAATGTATCACCGAGTACAGACTTGCAGGTTAGTTTGTCAGTACGTTCATCTATATCAGGTGATCTGTTAAGAGACTTAATTCACGTTAACCCTCCAAACCCCAAAACCCACCAGTGCACTTCAAAGGTATTTAAAAAAATAAAAATAAAAATCACCAAAACTTCACCATTTATCATGTCCAGAAACTGTAAACACAAAGCATTGATGCATTTTCAACTTTGTCATTATCCCTGCATGAATCTATAACATACGCTTCCATAAGAGTAAACTACAGGGCACTCAGTAGAGTGCGTTCCTCCACCATGCCATGTATTTGATCGTTTCGTTACAGAATATGTTCCGGATCACTTCCAAAATTAAATCAACTCTTCCATACCTGCAGATGAAGCAGTCTGGGAGCAAGAATGGGGCGGACAAATTTATTTTTCCCCAGGTACAAAAAGCTCAAAAGGTATAATGACACTCTTCCAAAACAACATGGACATTAAAATAACACTTTCTCTCACTGATCCGCAGGGAAGATGGACCATCTTAACTGTATTAATTGATGGCAACTATTCTACCATTATTAACATATATGGTCCAAATAATGATGACACTAACTTCTTTGAGATTATCCTCAATAATCTATCAGGTTTACAAGAGACAAGCGACGTCTTTATCATGGTAGGAGACTACAATACCGTATTAAACCCTGCTTTAGATCGGAAAGGTAATCATAGCACAAATTATCATCCTTTTAAAGGAACTTCAGGTATTATGGATGCCATGGACCTTGTAAATATCTGGAGACTCAGTAATCCAGATCTACGCAGGTATACCTGGAAGAGACAGAATCAAGCTAGTCGTATTTACTATTTCCTGATCTCCTTCTCTTTGGTTGCAAAAGTTAAAACCGCATTAATGGAAGACAAAATAAGATCAGATCACCAACTGATAGGGCTGCACCTATCACTCACCGATTTCCATAGAGGCCATGGATACTGGAAATTTAATCAGTCTTTTAATGGATTATACTATTATAACCAAAACAAGAGTTCTCATTACAGACTTTTTCTCAAATAATATAGGTTCAGCAGATACTCTTATTGTGTGGGATACATTCAAATGTGCCTTTAGAGAACATGCAATACAATGCTCTTCCTTTAAACAAGGAAGGCAAAAGGGCAAAAGAGAAAAATCTAGCATTAGAAATTGAAAAGCTTAAACGAGATAATGATAACGCTGTTAATATATCTAATGATATGTTGAACATCTTGGAAGAAAAACAGAATGAACTTGAAGAACTTTATAAAGAAAGATCAGTTAATATATATTTTAAAAATAAAGCTAAATGGATGCAAAAGGGTGAAAAATGCAACAAACACTTTTTAAATCTTCAACATAGAAACGCATCTAAAAAGAACATACCAAAACTACTCACAAATAAGGGTGAAACTCTAGTGATCCCAACAGATATACTAAAAAAAGAAGAAAAATATTTTAATGAACTGTTTTCATTTCAGACTCCACCACTGTCTCTAAATGATGCCCACTGCAAAGACTTTTTCCCAAAAAACCATGTGAAGCTTTCAGACATGCAAAGAGAGTCCCGTGAAGGTCTAATATCTGAAGATGAGCTCAGACAGGCAATTAAGTAATTTCAGCCGGGAAAAACACCTGGCCTCGATGGCATACCAATTGAGATGTATCAGACGTTTTATGATCAAATTAAAGAACCACTACTTACATGTTTTAATTTCTGTCTGAGACCCAACAAAGTGGTCTGATTTCGCTGCTATTGAAAGAAGAAAGCAGTGGCCGATATAAAGACTCAATTTATTTAAAAAAGCGGAGACCTCTTACACTTCAGTGTTGCGATGCCAAAGTACTAGCAAAATGTCTTGCCTATCGCATTAAGAATGTTTTGTCTGATATTGTTCACAATGACCAGTCTGGATTTCTATAAGGTTGAGATATTGGGGTCAATATTAGGCAGCTACTACAAATTATAGAGAACCACGAAATGTCAAAAAAATTTAATATTTGTTGCAGACTTCAAAAAAGCCTTTGATGAGGTTCGTCTAGATTTAATTATAAATGCCTTGAATTTTTTAACTTTGACTCTCTCATAAAATGGGTTAAAGTTATGTACAACAACCTAACGTAAAATTATAAATCATGGTCATATTTCAGGTGATATTTCACTGTCAAGGGGAGTAAAACAGGGTTGTCCTTTATCACCTAATTTGTTTATAATGGCAATTGAAATACATGCTATGAAGATTAGATCAAATAAAAATATCTAATGCTTAGAAATCCAGGGGCTGCATACAAAGGTTTCTGTGTGTGCAGATGATACTACCTTTGTGTTGACACCTCAGTCCTTATCCTTACAAAGCCTGACACAGGACCTGGTTGTTTTTCCTGCTTGTCAGGCTTGAAGCCAAATTATGACAAATGCGCAACACTTAGGATTGGCTCCCTGAAAAACACTACATTTACCTTACGGTGTAATCTACCTATAATGTGGAAGAATGGATAAGTTGATTTGCTCTGCATTCGTATTCCTGAAAACATGGATTATCTCTCAGAAGTAAATTTCAAGAAAAAAACTTGATAATAGACAAAATTTTGCAGCCATGGGGAGGGAAATATAACAATTTATGGTAAAATCACCTTGATTAATTCCTTAGTTGTGTCTCAATTTCCATACTTGTTTATGACATTATCTTCACCAAGTGAATCATTTTTCAAACAATATGAGGAAAAAAAACTTCAAATTCTTATGGAATGGTAAACCAGATAAAGTTATGCGTGTATAACCTTACAATTAATATGAATCAGGTGGCCTAAAATTGTTAAATTTAACAGCTTTCCCTGATTCCAAAGTTTTTTAAAAAAAACCCAAGATGGTTTTCCAGGAGACTATTGGACAATGTACACCCGATTTTTAAAAAGGGACCATTTCCCTTTCTACAGGTTAAATGCCCCCAGTTCTCAGAATTCACTAAGCAACTGGCCATTAATCTTTCCCAGTTTTTAATGGAAGCCGTACAAAGTTGGCTGCAATTCCAATTCTATCCTCCAGAAAATACAGAGGAAATTTTGCAACAAATCATAAGGTTCAATTCTAACATGATTGATTGGTAAGAAAAATATGTTTGATTCTGGCATTATTTTTAATTTAATTAAATTTTTTAATGATATTGTAAATAATGAAGGTTATAGAAGGTAATAATGTCTTATGAAGAGTTAATTGACATTTATGGCAAGTTTTTCCCTTTACAAAATTGGTTGCGGTCATACCGCTAAAATGGAAAAGAATTGTGAAAGGAAGTGACAAGGAGCTTGTCTGTCGACCCTCTAAGAAAAACTTTCAGTGGATTGAAAAAACCAACATAAATAGGATGATATATAAGTTTCACCTTGAATCAAGAAAACTGAGAGCCAATCCTCACAATATTCTAGATTCTTGGGAGTTTATGCTAGATTTTCAAATTCCATGGAACCAGGTCTTCAATTTAATTTACAAAACAACAATAGATTTGTCAATAAGATTTTTTCAGTTTAAAAAGGGATTAGAAAAAAAAAAAAATCAACTTTTCATTGGACTACCATCTACCACCCTGCCAAATTTTGCGCCAAACCGTTCATAACTTTTTGAGTTGTTAACAGACAGACAGGCAGACAGACAAACAAACAAATGACTTCCGCCTCGCGGGACTGTTGTCAAAATTGTCTGGTGTCTGACTTGAGACTGCAAATCTCCGCCAGCATAGCTGGGTTTGTACTTTGGCCTATATGACAGCTGTACTCTGGCCTAGATATGCCTAAATTTAATCACTTGTTACTCTTGTGATACTGTAACATCCTGCAAAGTTTGGTTGAAAGCTATGTAGCCATTTTTGAGATATCCTGCTAACAGACCAAACGACTAACGAAATGAAGTGACGCGGTTGTCGATTTCGACAACCAACAAACGGGTGAAAACATAAACTCCTCGGCGGAGGAAAAAACTAAATTTAAGCATAAAATTATGCATTTGTAACTGAAAGGGTCAAGACTAGGTTCAGACTTGAAATTTTTTTCTCCATTTTGTTAAAAATCTTTCAAAACATTCATAAACGGTGATTTTAAGACCAAAAAACTATCTTTTAAGTGGATTTTTTATCATGTGAACGCCTCCAGTGCATTCGTTTCGCGATAAAAACAAGATTTTCTCGCATCGCAAAATTTCATAGTTTATCAGGCTTGTGGCGGGCATAAAATCCACATTTTTCAAGGTATTGCTCTGAAATTTTCACCATAGTGTCAGTATGTTATGTTCTATACAATGACATAGCCATTTTTGGGTAGGTAGATACATGGTGTATTTATGATCCATCTGCCAGGCAGGTTCTGCCACCCTTTTCTAAAATTCTATGACCAAATAATTTTTCAAAATATTTTCCCATGAAAATACCCAGAATGAGTATGTCACTGTATAGCTGGTGATATTAGCTTCAAAACAAAAAAAAGAATTACAGGAAAATATGGTATAGTTTCTGAGATATTGTTGCCACAAGATTTCACATTTTTTGCCAATAATGTACGGTTTTCACAGTAACAAGCTAATTAAATTTGATTAAAATCAAATTGCATTCTGAGCTTTTTTTCAGATGACACAATTTTTATGTGTTTTTAGTGTTTCGAAGTACTTAAATTGAGTGAACCCAGGCTTGACCCCTTAATTCAACATATCTCATTTAAAAATATGCCAAAAATAAACCATTTGTACTGAGCAGATCCCGTAAAAAAAAAACTAAACAGAATTCTGCAGTTCTCAGTGCAAATGGGAAGCCATGTTTGAATCAGCTGACACAAATAGTCACATGAAAAATATCCAATGAAAATATGACTGAAGCAGAAAATACCAAGAAAGAGTTTGGGGTTCGGAGGGTTAAGCCTTTCTTATATACAATAGGTGCACAGACTCCTATAGAAGGAAAACAGAAGTATTTGCATTAAATGACAGCATGAAGTCTGTGACCTACAGATATCAGCAGACACTGGGTATCTTCCTTGCTAAAACAATAGACATTGTGTAACTGACCCCAAAGTTTTGATGAGCAGCTTAAGTCAAGCTATGCTTTTCACAGGGAGTATGCCTCCGCAAATACATTTGCTCATTAACTGTCGAGTGGGCAGTGAAAGGTTAGGGACAATGATAGGCGGGTCAAGTGCTATTTTTCAGTCGTCCATGCAGGGCTCGCACGCCAGAGACAAGCAGCCGTCTCGGACGAGTTACTGTCAGTCACGGATCAAGGCATGCCATTGACAGATTCAGCCAATGACACGCACGTCTGCTCCGTCCCAGTTGGCCCCCGCAAATCAGATTCATCTTCATCAGCGAGTGAGTCACAGGGTTCCCGGCCTCATAGGAGACCAGACGGGACCAATTACTCAAGCACACCTTTCCTCTCTTCCTGTTTTAATCTCGGGGAGCAGAAACAAAGCCTTGTTAATGAGGAGCAGCAGGTATCCTCCATGCATTTTGCTTACGAGACCTCATTAGGGACACATTAGCGCAGAATAATTATGAAATTAACCAAGCTTGTTATGATAATCTGCCATAGCTGCGCTGTCCATTAATTTGTTTTTTTTTTGAAAAGGCCAACCTGCTTTGTTTACCGTGGACAATATTGTTTGCAGACACACAAACACAAACGCACACACACACTCCTTATTTGGTGCAGGGTAATCGCAGTTCCACTTGGGACCCCCCTGCAGGCTCTTGTTAGGGCGAGAGGTGCGCAGCTTTAGCATTAGCGGAGCAGAGAGCTATTTGCAGAGGAGGGCAGGTTGCATGTTTGGACACCCTGGGGCCAAACACCAGAGTCTTGTTACCAGAGCTAACGCACAGCAGCCGGAGCCGGAGCCGACGCAGCCGGATGGCCGTGATAGATTATACTGGACTGGTGAAGTCAGCAGCCCAGTAATTTACACAGACAACTGCTGCTGGTGAGCTGGAGAAATAATGATGGAAATCAACTGATGAGATGCCTCTGAGCTCGAGTATTCTCACAGTCTTCCACTCTCCCACCTCCCCCATCGCTCGCCTTCTCCCAGTCTTCTCCCCTCGTCTCTCTCCAACTCTCTCATTACCCTGTCTCCCCATCCTCCGCCCCCTCTTCCCCCTCTACCCTCTCTCTCTCTCGCTCTGTCCTTCACTGCATTTCCCACCCTCTCTCTCTCTCTCCAGCCCATCTCTTCTCCCCCATCGCTCCCTCCATCTCTCCGTCCCTCTCTCTCCTCTCATTTACCACATCCACACCTCTGCTCTCTCATTGTCTAACAGAAGCAGGCAGCGGGATGCTGTCTCTCTCTAACTGATGCCCAGGAGCAGCTCCGAGCGCCGGCCCCTCGCCGCCTCATCCCTTTCACACATCACCCCGAGTCTCCTTACACCTCCGTCTCACTCTTTCTTTCCTTCCCTCTTTACTGTCCTCCGTCTTCCTCTCCCTCAGGGGAGACGGCGATGGTCGTTACTTCTTTCAACTGTCTGGCTGCATCTTGGAGCTCTTTTATCCTTCCTTGTCCGTGTTATATAAGTGAGTTGAATGCGTTCGCCATTAGACGGAGTCGCTTGTATCTTAGTAATACAAACAGAAAACACATTTAGTCTCAGGAATGATACAAAGTCAGAGCCTGAGGTGAATTCAAACATTTTGACATAAGGGTTGATGACCAAAACGGATTTATACACAGAAAGTTCTTTCTTTAGCTCTTTGACAGTTTTTAACCAGAATTAGTGTGAGTACATGTTTGTTGGTCTCTGTCAGTCAGAGCAGTGGAGGCAGACATTTACTCATAATGAAATTGAATGTGCAAATGTAAACAAACTTCATATGAACATTACTGTGCGTAATTATTCGTTTGCGTATGCCTGTGTTCTCAGTACGTTAGCACATACCATACAATTTCACAGCTGATCTGACTGACTTTCCGCCCTCCTTTACATCACCAGGTTTTTCTGAAACATTTTCGTTCTGAAATTTAAAAAAATTAAAATTGCCAAGCAGTAAAATTGTCTTGCATTGTTGCAACCCAACCAGAGGCATGTATCCATGAACGAACAGACCTTACAGCTAAAATGTGTAAAAAAAAAAACTGGCTTCAAAAACTTTAATCAAGGACATTTACATGGACACAATTAATTAAATCATTTAAGTTTGATGAGTTTATCTACAAAGCAGACGATACTATCACAAAAAAATCAAAAAAGTCAAAAAACGTTTGTACATAAAAATTTGTTTAACTCTCCTAAAATTGGCTGTGTCTGGCAACTTTCTTGCAAGAATGATGCAGACCAAGTATGTACTCAGTAAATCATTATGTTCAAAGCTTGTCCCTTTTTGGAGGAATAAGAGTAGTTGCAGCTATTCTGCGTCACAACTGTACCCACCCTTCCCTTCTCTTTGTCTGAATCCAACTCCATTCATTCATACTGTACTGGCAAAGCATCAAGGCATTCCCAACATTACAGAATAAAGTATCAGCACTTAAAATTAGTAAAAATACATATTTTACTTCAAAAAAGAAATATTTGCAATTTGGTATTGATATATTTATTTATAGCTCTGTGAAAAGCATCCAGAAATATTTAAATATTTGTTCAATATGTATAAATACATATCCTAAGCAGTTCATGGCTGACTTGGTGGTTTTTTAAAAATATATATACTGTCTGCCCAAAAAAAAAAAAAAAACTTAAAAAGAAAACCCTGTTTAGATATAAATCAAACAAGCGGCCGTGAGGCCCTTGGTCTCCTCTTGCCAAAATAAATATGTACCCTGTGACCTTAAAGGATGTCAATTCTGTTCAACGTGAAAGTGGATATTTTGTAAAAGATGGCAAGGAACTGGATCCATAAAATTTGACCATCAGGTTAAAGAGAATGCTGCAAAACACTACAGCGAACAATTCTGAGCTTGTAAATCAAGTTTGGAAAAAAATAGGTGAAGTACCAATATTTGACCTGCTAATTGCAAGGTCAAATAAAAGGTCAAGGTCACTGATATGAAATAGGAAACTGGTTCATAATCTAATCTTCTTATATGCAGAACATGGGGTCTGTAATCCATTTTCTTCTTGAGTTGTCGTGTTAACACCACATTTCGGATGGACGGATTCACGCACGGACGGGGTGCATTTCCATGGCGAAGGGAGGCAACAATACTATTACTGCAGCAATTAATACGTTTCAGACGGCAAGAATTACTTTAACCCTTACTGACAAAGCGTGTAGTTTCTCATTTCTTAAAAAGGAGTGTTGGAAGAAGTATTCCTTGGTGGCAGAAAAGATGGTACAGTGTTTCAGAAGTGGCAGATTATTGGCTGCATCTAGCAAGGAAAACAACGAATGAGCAAAACAAGCGTAAGTCCTGACATTAACCGCATTGAAAGTTATTGGGATGTGCTGGAGACGTCTATACAGTGGTTCAATAATCTCGTTCGAAAAGACAATATCATTAGACAAAAATTAATCCAACTCTGATTGAGAATAAATTTTCTGACATTGCATGCAGTAGTCAAAACAAAGATTTGACGAATTTGCGCTGTACAACTCAAAGCTACAGGGGCTCCAACTAAAAATCTGAGCGTGCAAATTTTTTTGTTTGTTTTTGGCCGGGCAGTGCATTAGAACTGCTATACAAGGATAGTGATCATACAACAGGAAGTGTGCAGTGAGTGGAGAAAAATCTCTGCCAGGCGAATAGACTGTCCCAAGGCCAAGTGAAAACGGGTCTCAAAAGGGAAGCAGATGTTGATCGTTCGCGGCCCCTACCGGCCGGTTAAGAGGAGAGAGGAGTCGGCAGTCACTACCTCTGCAAATCGGAGTGAAGTAGGTTTTTCAAATACTGTGAATCACCACAACCATGAAAGGTACTTGAGTATACAATTATAGATATGCATAAAAATATTCGAACGATGCGTCCAGAAGTATGCAAAATTAGCTGTGGACAGACACAGACATGCACGACAATAGGCACCATACACTCTGGCTTACACCTGCCACAAATTAAAAGTACACATTTCACTTATTTTTGCATAACACAGTAGTAAAGAAACATTTGCTACGCATATGGACATACATAATTTTGCATCTTTAATATGGGAATTCTAGGGATCACCATCATAACCGGTCTGTCCACATGATTGCAGGAAAAACAAAATGAACTAGTAACCTTCTATGAGCACATGGAGCGCATTGCAATGTGGTTTGTTTATCGTCGATACTTCACTTCAGCTGGGACCTGACCGCTGCGCTGTGAGCTGTCAGCTTATCTGAAGCCCTCTTTACATCCAGGCACATCCAGTGACGCCTTTTCTTTGGTACCCATTAGCATTCCAGGCAGTAGCAGTCTATCCTGGGCACCCTCGCTCCACAACCCTTTACCCAATCCACTTAGGGCTCAGCGAAAAACTCTGCAAGCCAGCTTATTCCCATCCTCACCGCAGTACAGGCAAAAAGCACACATTAATCAATTTAAAGCCAAAGCGGAAAATTATTCATCAGCTGACAATTGATTCTCCCCCCACCCACACTAAATTAAAAACTGCTCAATACTCCCTGCTCTAATATCCATAACATTACAACAACATTTCCGAAATGGTGTTTTTTTTTAAATTAGAATTGTATAAACTAAAAATATACCCATGTTCTGATCCGATTTTATTGTGCATTTGTGAAAAGTCTCACTTCATTCAGGGATAATGAATGCTAGAGAAAACTGTGGTGGAATGGCTGCCGTGTTTTTGGCCATATGCAGTATTTCCAAATCTAGCCTTGGACAGTTTGGTGTACCAGCGCCGGCAAATTTGCGGAAGAAATCGTCTCCCTGGCATCTGTTGGCTTAAACTGTGGAGCGCTGTGGAGCAGTGAGAGAGTTTGACTGACTTATCCTCAAAGATTCGAGACATCATGCTCCCATCATCTCACCAGCTGAGAAGCAAATGTAACAGACGCATATCAAATACCCCGTGCGACACATTCACAACAAACACTGAGTTTTACAGTATACTACACAGGGCCAGTGATATTTAACTGCTTTTAAAACAATATTCAGCTCATTCACGGGACCAAACTCCTAACTGAGCCGTTGAACACAGCACGAAGTTCCCGAACTGAGCTGCATGCAGGGAACGGTGTGTGCCATGTATTTTGTGGTCCATACAGTGCCATGAAGTATTTGCCCCCTCACGATCTTTGTCACACTTAAATGTTTCTGATCATCAAAATAATTTTTATATTAGACAAAGATGACTGAAGTAAACACAACATGCATTTTTAATGATGTCATTTATTGAAGAAGAAAAAAGCCATTAAACCCTATTTGGTTCAATGCAAAAAAAAGTAATTGTCCAGTAATTTTATAAATTGACCACATAAACAAATTTGAATCGGTAACTGGGATCAATTTTACTTGAAACACCTGACCATGGTCACTGCCTGTCTTGCCGAATATAAAAATCACTGAAGTAGAACCAGTCTGACAATGTGAAGTAGACAAAAAGCGGCACATAATGTTGCAATCTTAAGAAATTCAAGAACAAATGAGAGACAAAGTCATTGACATTATCAGTCTGGAAAGGATTACTAAGTCTTTTCTTAGGCTCTGGGACCCAGCGAACTTGAGAGCAACTGTCAACAAATGGAGAAAACTAGCAAAAATGGTGACCTTCCCAGATGTGGCTGACCAACCAAAATTGCTCATTCAGGACCTCACTTGCCTCAGTTAAGGAAAGTGTTTGCGACTCCGTAACAAGAAAGATTGGGTCAATCCCATCTATGGGAGAGCTGCCAGGCAAAAACCACTGCGGACCATAAAGAATATAAAGGATGGTGTCAAATTTGCCAAAAACATCTCGATGACCCCCAAGATTTTTGGGATAATATTTTGTGTACTGAGGAGTCAAATTTTGGAAGTTTTTGGAAGACATGGGTCCCATTTCGTCTGGTGTAAAGTTAACACGGCATTCAATTTTAAGAGAATCATACCAACTCTCGAACATGGTGTTGGTGGTGTAATGTTCTGGGGCTGCTTTGCTGCTTCAGGACATGGGAGACTTCCCATAATGGATGGAAGACCACAATGGTAGAAACATCGCAAAAAATCTGGGAGAAATAATATCAGAATATGGTACCGGTACCTTTATTCTTTTTTTTTACCAAAATTGATGGAAACATGAATTCTGCCCTCTACCAGAAAATCCTAAAGAAGAGTGTTCAGTCATCTGTTCATGACCTAAAGCTCAAGGGCATTTGCCTTATGCAGTAGTACAATGATCCAAAACACATAAGCAAGCCCACCTCTGAATGGCTAAAGAAAAAAAAGACATTTTTGGAGTGGCCTAGTCAAAGTCTTGAGGTGCTGTGGCATGTCCTTGAACAGGCATTCTCAAAAACGCTCCAATGCGGTGGAATTAAATTCTGCAAAGAAGAGGGGGGCAAAAGTCCTCTACAGGGATGAAAGACTCACTGCCAGTTACAGCAAATGTTCGACTGCAGTTGTTGCTGCCAAGGGTTGCACAATCAGTTATGAGGCTTAGGTGAGGGTGATGGGTGATGGAAGTTTGAACAAGCCTTCACCTTCATTAAGTGAAATGCTCATTTAAAACTGCATTTTGTGTTTACTCACATTGTCTTTGTCTTCTATTAGAATTGTTAAGATGATCTGAAATATTTTGAAATGACAAATAAGCTGAAACAAAGGAAATCAGAGGGGCAAGCACTTTTTTAACCGCATTGCAGACATTTAGGAATGACAGCTAAAGCCAGGTCACACTGCAGAAGTCCATTTACCTGCATTACTCACACCGCATGTTACAGACACCTGATGCCTACTAGACTAGAGCTGACGGTTCTGCGCCCTCTGGCTTAACGTCTGTCTTTATCAGCGGCTGTAGGCACACTCTGAGCTGAGACAACATACCCAGTGTAGGAACATCTAATCAGAGATATTTGAGCATTCCAGCAACAAAATCTAGTAATTGGCACACAGGAGACTATCATTTCCCAGTGTCTGAATAGAGAAATGTGTAATGAAGCCAATGAGTTCCGACTGTCATCCGCTTTCTTTGTGTTGCAGCTTAGATTGCGCCATCAGCATTTCAGAAATGAATGGTATACGATTGAGATCCAAGGATGAATCATTTACGTCACAGGTAAAATATAATCCAGCATGATGAATAACCAACTCTGACAGTCTGTACACTCAGAAATCTTTTGGTAAGTCACCCCACTCTGTGACCTTCATGGGTCGTCTCGGACGCGTTTCTAATCTGACCCAACCACCAGGGAAGACCAAGACAAATATTAGGAGGAACTATCTGGTCTCCAGCAGTTTCCCTGATTTGCGCTGGCCGGAAGAAGACCTGGCAAGACATGCCAGGCATGGACTGTTGTCAAGCCCCAAAAATTTTGATCAAAGTCCAAATTATTTATGTTTTTAATGTTTCTTTTTTCTGAAAATGATCTCATTTCTGCCGCGTTCCAATGAGCATGCTTTAATAGTGCCAAGAGTATGTTCTTCATTAGTCTGGGAATTGATCTCCATCTTTCACTTTCAAGGCTTTTTCATTTAGATGATTTTTTTTCAGAATATTTTTAACTGCTGGGCTAAAGTAACAGCAGTAAAATAAGTATGATCATTTCCCCCAGCATTTTAACACTCGTCAGTGGCTAAAAGTCTTTTTGCTGTGAAGTAGACTGCATGCAACTTCAGAGGGCAAGTTTTAAATTTTGTTTTTTGAAAATTCAATGTTGCTCAACTTCTGGATCTTGAATTCAGCTTTTCATTTTCATTCATTTCCATGTACACACTGGCAGTTTACACATTAACTACACACTCCAATGAACCACCACTGTTTGTTTGACGCAAATGGTTTACGCAGCTGAATTAAGCGCATGGTAATTCAAGCGGACAGCCTCCCTGAGAAACGCAACGACACAAGTAAACACACGTATGCGCACAGGCATTCACACAGGCATACAAGAGGTAGGCATCATTACAGCACACCTTTCCAATGTTTCAGTGCGCTAAAATATTAACAAGCCGGGATGGCGAACTCCCATCGATGTCAAAAGGTTAAACGCCGCCCAAGTGAACGCAGATTTCTCCATGTCGGGCCGTCTGCGGCCTTCAGAAATTCCCCCTTTCCTCGACTGCCGTTTCCATAGCCGAGACGCGCTCCTCGAGAAGAGTTGTTAAATTACATTAATTATGGTACTACAGCATGTTGTCAGCAGGTGTTTTTTTTTTTTTTTTTGCAGCGGCTGAAAGACCTTCCAGAAGACAGCTGGTGACAGGAAAGCGAAGAGGGTGATATCGAGACTATTTTCGGAGCAAATGAATTACATCTAATTTGTCCCCACATCTCATCCAAGGCATTCATTATCTCTGCTGGGCCTTTCAGGCAATCTGGGTAGGCTAATCTACCATTAACTGCTATGGCCTAACAGGAGTGCAGACAGCTCTTAGACACTGATTGTGGGGTTTTAAGTTAAGTCCTTTATGTCCTGCTGGGGCGACGTCAGACGAGTCGAAATCACATTTTGGCCAAGGTTGTGCCTCCTAGCGAATGTCTCCCCCTTTCGATGCGTGTCTGAATGCCACAGATTTTGAAGTTTTGGCCAGACATTGAGCGCATTTTGGAGACCTCAGACGAGACCCTCCTACACACTCCATTTTGTGCGCGCGAGGTTGTATCTCGCTCCTTTATTTTGGCAAAGGCTGCAGCCGATCCGGTGGGCGGTTTTAATAGAGGGGAGGATGAGGTGAAGAGGATTTTCAACAGAATGAAAAAAAAAATCAGCTTCTTTCTGCTAAAAAAGAGCTTGTCCAGACAGTTTACCGAGGCTAAACGGTGCTCAGCCGGAGTCATTCATTGCACAGTGGTAAAGTCATTTGGATATAGGCGCCTTTATCTGCAGGTTTTTAAAACGGTTCGCCTCTTTTTGTTTTGCTCTGAATGCTTGGCGCCACTCCGCAGATGTATTTCTAAACCCATCTGCCTTGGATGAGTGCGTTAACTCTCTATGACTCTTACTAATTAGCTACCAATGATAAACTACCTCCAAAACGCAACATGCCACCCACCAGGAGGCTTAGCAGTTCGACTGTGCCCTCCAGGGAGATGCATCTACTTTAAAAACAAAACCTCAAAGTACACAGCACGTCGTCTCACTATGAACAGAGATGCAACACACAAGGTAGTTGGATGGTATCGTCTCAGGCGTTGATGCCAAGGAACAGTAATTTGATTTGCCGTAATATATTTTTAGTGGAAGAGGAGAACAAGAGGGATTGCACACTTTGGGTTTAGCCTTGTGCTGAGAGATGCATAAAGCTTTGATGAAATTTGACAGCAGGCCTTTCACCGTACTGCCCAAGTCTGAATCCAAATCTGACCAAATGTCCGCTCTCCCCTGCTCTGGGAGACATTTGGTGTTGATGGGCTGAATAGCTAGGGCTGTATAATTCTACTATTAAACAAGTCCGCAAAGGGGTTCACATGAAGAGGGTCCTCTCAGTTACAGGCTTCACTACACTAGCTAGTGGGACTATCAAATAGTAAAAACAATAGTTAGGTGACAATATGAAATATGTTACAGAAGGTAACCCAATAAATGCAGGCATTCCCCAATCAATTCAGCTTCAATGTATAATAACTTGCAAACATTGATTTATTACCCTGACCGCAGGGGAAGGATATTGTTTTTTGCAGCATTTGTTTGTCTGCCTGTTTGTTGGTCTGTTTGCTTGTTTGTCTGCAGCATAGCACAAATATGGTTCCCACAAATTAAAGAAAATTTTCAGCAAAGCGGCAAAATGGTCTACGAATCACCTGATTTCATTTTGTCCCTAACTGGGTCAAGGACAAAGTCACTGGGGCATGTTGTGCCTGGTGCCGCGTGTTTTTATTACCTCCGCCAACGAAGTTGTTTTCCCCCCTGTCAGTCTGCCTGCCTGTCTGTTTGTGAACAACATAACTCAAAAACTAATTCACAGATTTGGCTGACATTTTGTGGGTGCATTGCTATTACATCGAAGATAGACTCTATTGATTTTCACCACGGTCAGTGAAACAATATGGCCGCCATGGCGGCCATCTTGAAATCTTATGACACACAATAACTCAGCTTTGCTCCCACTCATGAAGATTTGGATTGTGCTGCCTTGGCGGAGGTTTGCACTCAACAAGTGCCTCTAGTTAAGTTATGTATTTGGGGTCGATTTGATGGCAATTCACACATTTAAGCATGCAGCCCTGAGCTCTCATAGACTCTGTATAATTGGTTCTTAACAGCAGGCCTGGGGTCTCACTGTCTATGCTGGTGTCTGTTCGAACGGCAATCGCAATCACCAATTTAAACGACAGTTTATTTTACTGAATTAGGTTCTTATGATTTTACAGAGGATTATTAGGCCACATTGTCTGAAACGTGCCCCATGCCCAAACTTTGCAAGAAGAGTTCAACATTTTTAATTGACTAAAGATGTTGCTGAATCAATGAGGTTCAAACTGCAAACTACTTTTTTCCCCCTTTAACACAATGTGACAGTCTCTCTCACTTGTCTTTTATTTGTCATTAAGAACCAAATCGCCATATTTTAAGAGTTCATGTGTCTGCACATGATTGAATCTAATTGATTCTTTAATTTCTTCATTTACAAGTCACACTCTTTTTATGTTTTAAGAACATTTGCTGCATTCGTAATTGAGTCCAATTTGAATATTAAACTCTTCAGTGCACACATGTAGCCACTTCTACCAATCTAGCTTAAAAGGATAAATCATAGCTTTAAATATGAATTGTGCAATTTAGAAAAATTGAAACCTTCCGGTACTGCAGTTGTGACTGTTACAAAAATTAGCATACACAGTGGGTTTCCAAGACAGGTTGAGAACCACCGCCCTACATAATGAGTAAAACTAAACTCTGTGAGTCTGCTGGACCAGAGTGCTGATATTCGGGTTCAGTGAAAGCCTGTCCAGTCAGGGTGCGTTCAGCACAGAGAACAGGATTCAGAGACCCTGGTGATTCAGTGTTCAAGTCCACTTCCTTCAGTAGTCCAGCACCTATTGGAGCCGTTCAACATTCTAACAACCAACTGAAAAACAAACTCATTTATACACTCATTTACCTCATGGACGATACTCTGCACATCCTCATGGAGCTTTGCCTGAATGATATAATCATTCATGTCTTAATAATCGGGCTAGCTGCTTTTGTATTAAGATATGTATTTCACATTTGCAGCATAAAGGTGGTGCTGTGTCAATTGTATTAGAAATATTTTATACTCTCTTAGCCTGGAGCTGGTGGCAGTGACGCCATAAGGAGAGGCGGCTGCGTGCTGTGGCAATTTCTGCTATTTCAAATAAAATGGCAGCTTGTGGCAGAGAGGGTCTTAAAGTCTGTATGAGTTTGCAGAGCCTCTTTAGATACACATAGTGGCCACATAAGCTGAAAACTGCAACAGCCACATACGTATTATGCATTCGAGCAACATATGGGTACGTTTGTGAATCATTCCACATCAACCAGCTGCCACACTGCACCATATCATGGAATTTGATAGTTTGAGCAGATGAGAAGGATAACTGTGCCGAGTAAAACCTGGAACAGCTTTTTTATGCGTTTGTCCATCTGCAGGGGACTAAGGGGAGAGGGACAGAAACCCGTGGGCCACCGAACGGCCGCCGCAGCAGGCGTGTGATGTAAAGGGGCGGCGGGATTCTGGGTTCATCTGAGTACAGAAGGCTACGAATTGAAACAAACGCAGACTCAAACGCGCGGGCGCACACACACACACACATACGCGCGCGCGCACACACACATACGCGCGCGCACACACACACACACACACACACACATACGCGCGCGCGCGCACACACACACACACCGGGGGGTCTCATTTATAAACAGTGCTCAGATGCAGAAATGATGCATTTGCCAATATCTTTGCAGATTTTGGATCAATGAAAACAAACTTGACCTTAGAAAACAAGCAAAATTAATAAATTCATCCATATATGAAAAATTCCACTTTAATCCCGATTAATTGAATGGAAAATGTATGCAGTTAAACCACAGTTTTATTAATAAGGGTACCTTTTACTGCATGCCATTTATCTTCCTTGAGCTTTTGCAATATTTAATTTTAAAATCAAAATTTATTTTTTTTTTTTTATAAATAATACCCCATACGCCCACTGACGGATCATTCTTTTTTTTTTTTTTGGAGGGGTGATCTTTTTCAGTACAGTACAGCTCTGCAGGGCAATCTGATCTGACGGCCGAAGCTTCTCAGGGGCATTAACTCGATGGAGAGGAACTGGGGGCAATTGAATTGGCACGGCCTGCACAAAACACAGCCTGCAAACCAACCCCAAAAAAAAAGAAACTTCAAAAGCCCAACTGCCTGAGAAGACCCGTTGTAAAGACGGCACACTGAATAAATCAGAGGAAAATCTACATGCACCCGTGATCATTCGCTTTTAAAATGTGGCTTGATACAGCAATCCCACAATGGGTCAGCACTTATGGAAAAGCACTTGAATATGGAGTGAGCCTTTCTGCCCTAAAGAGTATGACTGGCTCGATACTTTTACAGAGGTTAGTGCAGGTAGAATGTTCCGGAGGTGCATGACAAAAAGGGGGCACGATGGTTCAGTAGACAGAGCAGACTCCTTGCAGCACGGGTTACAGGTGCGAATCCAGCCTGGGGCCTTTCTCCATGGAGTTTGCGTGTTCTTTCGCAATTGCGTTGAGTTTGGTGTGTGTACTCTGGTTTCCCCCGGCAGTCGAAAGACAAGTTTTAGGGTCAAAGTTACCCACAGGTTTGAGTGCGTGAGTGAATGGTGTGTGACCACTGTCCAAGGGTGTTCCTGTGTTTCACCCGTTGCATGCTGGGATAGGTCTCAGCCCCATGGTGAGGGATAAGTGCGTTAGCTGGCGATTGCAGGGGTTATAAACTATCATCACTCAACTTCTACTGTTTCATCCAATCAGCAAAAAATGACGTATGAATGTTATTATCATACGAGACCAGGGTACATTTGGAAGTTATTGAGCCATGCAAATAAAAGGCCTTCCTCTTCGCAATGAAAAAGTTCTATGGCTTAGTAAACAAAGGTAATTAGCTTTTAAATGATTAAAAAAATGATAAAATAAAAACATTATGCTGCCCCTGGAAGGCAGGGGAAAATTACGGTAATAGACGATGTTTCACGATTTATGGTTATGAATGGCCATATAAATGCGGAACACCTAACAGATGGAACACTGCCAATGAATGTGAAACATTTTCTGCACTATAGAGATCAGATATTAGAGCAAAAATGTTCAATGCCATTATTATTGATGCTGCGGAAAATGAACGCAGCACAGGCAGTTGTTAATTAAAACTTTGTCAGCACATTAAACAATTGATCTCTATTTTTAATTAGAGCTGATTATATCGGGAAAAGGCAGCAAAGCACTCTTGGCAAGAAGCATTTATTTTAACCCTTAGAGCGTGGAAATAAATTTTTAAAAAATATTAATTTAAAATTATCTTGTGCTGTTCAAAACCGATCGTGGCAACTTGTTTAAAAGAGTTCCCTCGTGGGACCTCTTTCAAACAAGTCACCAGATGATAGGTTTTCAACAGCTTTGATTTTGATATCTAACATCATTAAGCAACAATAGCTGCATTTAGCGCTCTAAGGGTTAATACAGTAAATGTAGTCAGATGGTAAAGCCGTCCTACCTAACGTAATAAGGCGTCCCAGAACTGAAGGTCCTGATTCACTGAGGTCATTAAAGATTTAATAACACTCTTCTGCAAGACTACAGGGTTACCTGGTGTCCTGGCTAAATTCCCAACCTGGCCACCTAATTTCAGCCCAGCCACCTAATTATCCTCTGATTTAATTGTCTATGCAAATCATGTCTCTTTCCACCTCAGCTGATGTGTGGTGTGCGATCTGACAAAAAATGGCCACCGTACATCAACTAGCTGGGTGCTACACATTGGTGTTGGTGAGATGAGATTCATTGTGTTTCATTCATGTTGTAATTAACTAATTAAAAAAAAAACTTCAGTCAATTTATCAAAGTGGTTAACAAAACAACTAATATTCAAAAATATTAATATCATTAGTATCTATGTGCCAACTTCTTTGCATTAATATACTCCATGCAAATCTCACAGTAAACAATTAAATAAATAAAGTAAAAAACACATTGAATGACTTTGACTTCAACAGAAACACAAAGACTCAGCACCACTGGCTGAAATACCAGAAAAGTGTGATTAGAAGAGCAATCAAGACATGACCAATTAAACCAGAGGTGAGCAGTGAGAGCTGCACAAATTCCTGGTTCCATGATAACCTTTGACCTTAAGTTTTTAATTTGCCCATACATTTTTGCTATCGGACTTAATTTAATGTCAGCTTAACTTAAGGTTGGCTTAATTTCTCAGTATCTAGACAGGTCCACCTCTCACAGCTCTGCATGAATTTCATTGTATTCTAATCCAGTCAACCAGTGCTAAGGTATTCAGCCAGTTAGCTCATTTATGCGGGGTAATTGGTGGAAACAAAAACTTGCGCACTCACTGGCCCCCCAGGACCGGAATCGTCCACCACTGAATTGGACAATAAGCCAATTTGTTCAGCAAGGATGTGAGGCCTGGAAGTATCAGACAGCCAATCAGAAAAATCACACACACATTGACCTCAATTTCGATTCTGACAGGGTTCCAATACTGAGAATGTGCACGTATGCTATGGGATTAAAGCTGGGATTTATATAAATGGAAAATCATTCTACATTTTCTGCGTATTCACAGTTTCCTCTGCTCGTTATCATTTCTAATCAATTAAAGTGAATGTAATAGGCCTGTGTGGTCCTGATGATTGTTATCTTTGTACCAAAGAAGGAAAAGGCTGAAGCACCTGAGGCAAGCAGCATGTTTTAACACATTTTAAAGTCAGCACAAATCAAACAGCGAAACACATTCAACTTCTCTCCCGTTCAGTAAAGGAAGTAATCCTTTCTTTTCGCATTTTGCAAATAAACCCAGAACACACATACATATTTGATGATGGATATTAAAAAAGCATGGGATATCTTGAGGGAAAGGGAGAACTATGATGCTGTGATTATTAATGAGATTGTATGTAATAACATAATGATAAGCTTGAAGCCCTGTTTGTTGATATGGCGCATGAGCCCAATCCTCCTGTTTGGCATAACAAGCTCTCTCTGGCCACAGAGCCAAGTGTAATGAAACTGCTTTGGATCATAACAGTATTAAATTCAGGCAATGTTATGAGTTAGTTTTTTTTTTTTTTTGGAAATATTGCCATTATTATGTTATGCCATCTCCCACAGCTTGTGTTTATGTGTAATTCACTACAGGTCTCCAGCAATCATCCCAATCCACCTGCTAGGAAATGCGAGACACTACACTGGCGCGCTGAATATGGCTGATATATTTTTTATGAGGATAAATATGTGTTTATGGAGCTGTGCTTGTTACCTTCTGCGAAGCGCCGGCCTGCCAAGTAAGTTGAACACTCAGATGGCGTTGTCGCGGCGCCCATTGCTAAGTCAACACTGCAGGCATTTGACAACTTTTTCAGCGACACAAAACTCGATCCAAATGACAGGAGGGAGATGGAAGGGGGACTCTGGGAATTTGTGGGCGTCTCACTCCTCGCAGGTTGAAAGTGATAGTTGATCTATTTTGAACAAAGTGCTAATTACCCAGGTTTCCTTTAGTAATCACCATTTTAACAGTCCCAAACTTTTTACCGCAAACTCATGACTCAGTTTCTACCATGAAAGACGCGACCCGACCCTGACCAACACGAATGCTCTATTCGTTGACCGGTGAGACACGTGAAATGCGCATCAGTTACTAGCATTGAGGTGAGAAACCAGAGCTTTCCACGTCCTCAAAATACAAGTATGACAGTGCAATATACGGCCATATCACAAACATGATTTACACGTTTCCATTTATAGTGTGACGAAATTGACGACGTCAAACTTTGTGTAAAATCTGTCATGAATGTTAAAGGCACCATCTGTTCATTAAGAAACACGAGGCTCGGTGAGACGTCAGGCATTTCGGTAGCATGCACATCCCCTAACTCAGTTCCATGAGGGCACACACGCCTCAGTCGTTTTAGGCATCTGATGTAAAAGGGATGATTGAACTGAATTCATGCTGTTGTTCTGACTGATCTGTAGGTGTGAAGTGAGGACAGACGGTTGTGTGGCAGAAAGCTGTATACCAGTAGTAGTTTCTTTGCCTGGATAGAAGGCTGTTCTATTGCTTTAGAAATTAAACCTGCAAATACCTTGGTCCCCATGGAACTGACTAATGGCAAATAGCTCTGAGCTAAACCTCAATGAGGTAGTTATGTGGTTGAGTTGTGTCTCCAAATGCATCCTCCACTGTCGGTGATTCTCTGAGCACCAGAGTGAATATGACTGAGTGGAGCATCTGCTCCAACTCACAGAGCCAAGAGCAAGAAACCAGCCTCCACACCCTTCCCACACTCATGCGAATATGTAAACATACATCCATGCATATGGACACACACGTGCTTTACACACACAGACACACACACACACACACACACACACACATGAATACTGTAGAAACATACATGCATTCATATACACGCATACCTACAACACAAATGCATTCACATATACACACACGTCTACATTCACACTTCCTCACACATACATATATACGTTGTACATTCACACACACATACAACCATATACTGTATATATATATACATCCATACAAACATATATGCACATACACACACACACACACACACATAAATACTTACATACAAACAAACACATATATGCATACACACACACACTCACTCACATCGACACATACATGCATACTGAAACACACACACGGGCACGCACACATGCACACACATCAGTGGTAGCACACAGACATGCACACACACAAACACATACATACTTGCATATACAGTCTCGAACACTTACACACGCATGCATATTTCGACACCCTGACAAACACACGTGCAAGTGAACTCGCTCGTCCACACACAAACATGCATGCGCACGCAAACCCACACACACACACACACACACACACACACACACACACACACACACACGCTCGCACATACAAAAACCCCACAATCCACAATCATATCTTTACCATTACTCACCCACTTACTGCTCTACTTGGCCACAACTTCATATCTGGTGCATGCATAACTTAAATTATTAACAAAATAATTTCACAACCAAAAGTAAATTAAGTGAGCTTGCTTGAAGATTACAGGCAACAAATCACAAAAATAGGTGTTGGCCATTAAATTACAGAAACCTAAATCTAACCAGCAAAGGACAGTAAAATTTTCGCCGTGAAATAAAAGCATGAACACGCCTTTGTGCTGCTGAAAAGAATTGGGTCAAGTCTGTGATGAGAATATTAGAGGAGGATATCCATCGGTTTTCTTCCAACAGACTGGTCTATCTGTCAAATTCCTCCTCAGGGAACAGTGTACAGAAAGGGCTCGGGCGAGTGCCTTTCAAAGGGCTTTCTTATGTCAGTTTTAAGCCAGACAACTTGAAGCTATTTTATAAAAGGTTGAAAATCAGTCTTAGTTTCACAGTAGCGGGTCAGTTCTAAAGCAAAGTAAAATAGGGCCATGCCTTGAGGGAAAGTCTTTAGGGGATTGATGTTGCTTCAAGTGGCATTGGAAGATAGTAGGGGACAATGTTCACTTTGAACCGAATGAACTCAGAGGCGGTAACCTACCTAGAAGGCTTAATACAAAGAACAAGAAGTGGACTCATATGGTCACTAATTACTTGTATCCAGATTGTAGCACATTTCACCGAGGCTTGGTAACTTTCCATTTCTGATCATATCACAAACTTCATTTCAGATTTTGAGCTACAGAACTTTGAAACAGCCAGGGAAAGGGCCAGATTAATTGCGACTCACCTTCTTAATTAATTGAAGATTGTGATATGCTCGTTAAAGACTGGCGCGCACAGTTATGATGGGGTCATAATAAGGCCTCAACGAACTCAAAGATTTCACCCCTCCCCTTTTCATAAGCCTCTTAATTATCAGATTAAATGTCACTCAGGAAAGAACGACATCACCGTACGTCTCAGCTCTGTTCACAGGTTTTAATCAGCTCGTCAATACCGCTCATTTAAAAAGTGCAATTACTCGACCGGTTATACACTCTTGCCTTCACTTTTATCTGCTAGCTCTTCTTCTGTTCGCTCATGAATTACCCATGATGCTCAGAGACCCCACAGGCTCCCTTCCCTGCTCCTTTGCCTCTGTCTCTCCGTAAACTTGTGCAAAGTGTTTATAGGAGATAAGAGGCAATCACGGCTGCGGTCCCAATAACGCTTTTTATCGCCCCACATTTCCGGCCAGGAGCGCTTTACGAGGGATGCCGCAGAGGATGAATGGCTAATTAAGAGAAGTTTGTAGACTGTACATCAGCTGAGTAACATGAGGGTAATAATGGTTTTCTGCAAGCGTGCTGCACTGACGTGTCTGAAGTCTGAATAGAGCTGTCTGGACACGCTCCTCAGGGACTGAAGCCAGCGAGGCCTCGTCAAATGACCTTGCCTTTCCTTACACACTGTAAGTGTGCCACTCATGTCCAAACTATTGTGTTCTACCTGTGTTCTCAGGCGGCACGGTGGCACAGTAGCTAGCACTACTGTCTCACAGCAAGAAGGTTGTGGGTTTGAATCTGGCTTGGGGGCCTTTCTATGTGGAGTTTGCATGTTCTCCCCGTGTTTGCGTGAGTTTCCTCCGGGTGCTCTGGTTTCCCCCACCCACAAAAACATGCAATATATGAGCATGGCTGCGTGTGAATGTTTGGTGGTGGTCCGAGGGGCCGTAGGCGCACACTGGCAGCCACGCTTCCGTCAGTCTGCCCCAGGTTAGCTGTGGCTACAAAAATGTAGTTTACAGCCATCGTGAAGCATCTTTGAGTGCCCAGGAAAGTGCTGTATAAAACTGATGCATTATTATTATTTAAAAGTGAGAAACGCCACCACCTCAGAAATACCCCAATAGTGTATGCAGGTGTTGTAGTTTATGGAGCTTTATAGGGGGTGGCCGATAGCCTACACCTGACTGAGACTCAGACGGTTGTTGGGCAGAACTCCAATTGGACCCTTAAGTAAGGCCTTTAAGCTTAAATCTCTCTACGAGGGATTGACCTCCTGCTTACTCTCATGTGCTGCGAGTTACTTTGAATAGAACTTCAGATAAATAACTGTAATTTACTGTAATTTAATCTGAATGCTTTAGTAAATGGCGTGCTGCAGGCAGCTCAACAGACTGAACTCTGGGGTGAAAAGGGGAAGCCCTAACCAATGGCTCAGATTCAGTGCACTGCTCTTGAATTTCAACAAGTTAAATATTTGAGAGAGAAAAATTCAAAAGAAAACCGTCGCCATAAAATGTCTGCGTGCTGAGAGCGTAACAACCTCGCTTATCAGACTGAGTGCAGTAATTTGCCCCTAACTGTGGGCTTGTGTGAGAGTAAATCAAACTTCATTGTTTGTTTTGGGTGAATTGATGGGGTGTGAAGGGGAAATGCTTCTCCCAGCTATATAAGGAAACTGGCATCCTGTCGGGATAGATCCACAGGCGAACAGAGGAGCTAGATTCCCAAGAGGTGCTGGGAATTGAAAATTGCTCCCCTTATAGGGTTGACAGTGATGGTGAACTTGTGTCACGAGGTCACAACGACTTTAATGAGAAATGTCTCCCTTAGCACTGAAGAACAGAGAAAAAAAAACAAAAAACAAGGAGAGGCACTTCAAACACTGATTCTGGATAATTTATTCTAGAATCCACAGTGTTGTCTTGAAATTTTTACCCTGTCAACAAAATAAGTTGGAATTACACACTGGCAGGAGAGTTATTAATGAAACGCTTCTGCATGATTCTTGCTTGATCGTTGATTTTCCTCTCATGTTTTTTACATTTGAAGCTCCAGCAGCTCTAAATATACTGCAGCAGGTCACATAGGCTTTTTCACTTTTTATACTCCAGGCTATGGAATAAACATGATGGCTATTAAACCAGCGCAAAAGTCCCTACAAATATTGAGCACACTACACATTCAGTGTATGAACCCAAAGTAGTTTAAGTGGGCTGTCATTTTCCACATTAGTTTATCCTACTTTCTGCGGCTAATCCACATCCAGCCATCTCCAGGATCATGTGATGATGTACCCTAGAGGCCTTGATGCATCACCAAACCTTTCCTGATCTGCATGTTAATTAACTCTGCATTGATTCGCTTTGGCATTTTCTTACACCTGCTTAAGGCCATAATCTGCCCGACCACTGCATCTGCTGGCTCTCATAGGCTCCCCATAACACTTGTGACCATTTATGACCATTTAGTTTATCTGTAACTACTGACACCAGGCAAGCCACTGGAGCATGGGTACCTCCTCTGGAGTACTCTTCCCACTGGGGAGTCTTTCCATTTCACAGAGTGGTTTTTATCCCACTGGGGAGTGTTTTATTCCTGACTAGTGGGGTTTCGGGCATTTAGGTGCAGTCTTTCCAATTTTATTCTCTGTGAACAGTCTTTATGCAGGTGTCTTAGATAAAAATGAGTTTGCAAATGTAATTTACTCGAACGGAATTGAATATGTAACACATACATTTCGGCACTACAGCTGTTACCACTTCAGCATGCACAAAGTAATGGCACCATGAAGTATGGCTAACTCATCACCCACCCTATTGCACATATTTTACTTGTCCATAAGGATATCATGATACAATTTTAAAAATCCACACTGTCCAATTACATTTAAAAAGATGGCTGGCAGCAGTTCACTGATCTCACAGACTCTTAACATTTGAGGAGTTGAAGGACTCCAGCTGATCAAGAGGGCAAAATATTTTCGTAAAGACAAACTGGTGGAGACTTGAAACAGTTTCAAGATCAATGTGCCAAGATCAAAGGTCAAAATACTAAGTAAGCCTCAAAAAGGTTCACCCACGGCGTGAATACAACCTTTTCATTTGAGTTCAACATTAAGCATAACATCAAGGCTGTAATGTTACTGGTTTCTGAGGTACAATCCGGAAACAAATTCCAAGTCAAGGTCACTCTCACAAGGATAAAGCTCAAATCTGGCACAAGGATCAAATATCTCCATGACCAACCATAATCATTCATCTTCATTCCAATGACAATCACTTTTTTTTCCCTTCCCACAACCCCCCTCCCCCCCAACTTTAACAGCAGGGGGACAATCCCAATCACACAACATTTGCTCAATAACCTTGGAACAAACAAACCGCTCTGTGATTTGGGAGGAAGAGAAGAAGAGAGAGACAGGCGGGGAACAGAAACAGGATGGAGCCCAAAGAAGCAACAAACAGTGACAGGATACATCAACCATGACAGTTAAGAAAATTAACAGTAATCACAATAATTATTAAAGCAAAGTGGAGAAGGAAGGAAAAAAATAAAGAAAAGGGAAAAAAGTGATGAGTATACTTTATTATTCAAAACAAAACAACAAAATAATGTAAAAAAGGAAAAGGTAATTATGCAGTGTTAGTTTAAGTGAGTGTAGGGAGGATGGGAATAATTCTTAATGGCCGGTGATATGTGTTGTATGCGTATGATTTATTTATTAATTTAAATTTAATTTTTATTAAATTAATGAGTGTATGAAAATTTTCTATGAAATTGTTGCATTTGTTTTTTTTTTTTGTAGGGCTGAGTAGTGCTCGATTGATAATTATTTTGCTAATAGGTCTAACCATTGAGATATTTTCAGCTGCTTTTTGTTTTTCCAATTAAGCAGTATTGTTTTCTTGGTGATAGTTAGGGATAATAGTAGCGGTGTTGCGATTTGTTTTGGAATTGAGTTCATTTCACCTAATATGCAGATGGATGAAGATAATGGGATGCTGCATTTAAATAGTGCTGATAGTTTGGTGATGACCTCGTCCCAAAAGTGCTCTACAGGTTGGCTGAGCCCAACAGCATGGAAGTAGTGATCTGTGGTGTTGAGTGCGCATACAGCGCCCTCCATAATTATTGGTACCCCTGGTTAAGATGTTTTAAAAGCCTTAAAATAAATTAAATTTTTATTGCAGAAGCATACTCTCACACTGAAAATTGTTGAAAAATGTAACCTTCAACAAAGTGAATTTTAAGGGAAAAAAATCCCTGACTAAGAAATAATTATTTTTCATAAAATCACCTGTTCCACCGTTACTGGCACCCCTAACAAGGAAATAAATGTAATTGAAGTATTTCTGTCATTTCTGCTGTAGTTTACAAAGTTGATCAGAGTATCTAGGAACATTAATTAGTAATTCATCACTTCCTGTTTCCCTGGGGTAAAAATAGGACGTGACAGAGCAGCCATTTCTCTTATCCACTCTTCAATATGGGAAAGACAAATGGAACACACCATTCAAGTAAGGCAGATGTGTGTCGACCTTCACAAGTCAGGCAATGGCTACAAGAAAATAGCCACTCGCCCGCACCTGCACATATCTACTGTCAGAGGAATCATTAAGAAGTTTAAAACAACTGGAACAGTGGTAAACAAGCCTGGACAAGGACGCAAGGTTATTTTGCCACCACGCACAGTGAGGAGGATGGTAGGAGAAATAAAAAGTTCTCCAAAGCTCACTGTTAAAGAATCGCAACAAATGGTAGCATCTTGGGGTCACAAAGTCTCCAAAACAACCATCAGACGCTATCTACATGCCAACAAGCTGTTTGGGAGGCATGCACGGAAAAAACCTTTTCTCACTCACAATCGTAAACGCAGACGTCTGGAGCTCGCTAAGCGGTACTGGGACTTCAACTGGGACCTTGTGCTTTGGTCAGATGAGACCAAGATACAGCTTTTAGGCAACAAACACTCTAAGTGGGTCTGGTGGAACACAAAAGATGAGTATGCAGAAAAGCACCTCATGCCTCATTTGGGGTAGTATCATCATTTTCATTGTGGAAATTTGCCCATAATGGATAGTGGTTGTGATATCCATTGATCCAAGTCATCTTCTATTGAGTAGTGGAGTGAAATTAAGATGGAACAACTCAGCTTGGGCGATACTTTTAAGCCTAAATATGTGATATTACCAGTAGTGAATGCAAAGTGTGATAGCCAGGATGCAGCTCTCCCACTATCCCCATATAAAGGTAGGATGGCTGATTTATTCCAGTTGATTGAGTAGTCAGATACATCAGTGAAAATTTTAATACTTTTTATAATTTCATTTAAAGATTGAGTTGGATTTTGCAAGAATAGTAATACATCATCTGCATAAAGGCTGATTTCATGTGTTTCCAGAAGCATTTTCCAGAAATGTTTGTAAAACTCGGTCGGGAATCCATCCGGGCCTGGTGCTGAAGTTCCAAGGTCACCGTGACAAGGTCAAAGTTCATAATTCTTACTAACCCTTAAAAGGCACACCTACAGAGTAAATGCTTTTGTTTGAGCTTAACATCAAAGCTATAATGTGAACATTTTTAGATATGCTCTGGAAACATTTTTTCGAGGTCAAAGACACTGCGGTAAAGTTGGGGGCCAAAATTGTTGATTTTTGAGTTCTTAAGTGAAAAAGATGTGACGCTTGCTGTCCCAGGGGGCTTTCACCACCTCTCTCCCTCCCCCTCTTCTCCTCTCCATCTCTCTCCCTCAATTTCCCTCCCCTTCTCTCTCTCACTCTCTCTCCCTCAGTCTCCCCCTCTCCCTCCCTGTGCTGCGGTGTTGTGGATCCAGCTTATCCGGCCATTACAGGCACCAGCTGGGTATGGGAGTTACTGCAGGAGACACAGCGGGTGAGAGAACCTGACAGCTGATTTAAACATGGCGGCTCCTGTGAGTCACATTCCCCGCTCTGGTGCCGCATCATCCACAGACGGAGCCAGTGCAGCCCAGCCACTCTCAGCTCAGCTCCTCATTACAGCCCTGCCTGCCTGCTCCAGGAATGAAAGAGCAAAAAGGTTCAGCGATTTTCGCAACTCGCCACACATCAAAGGCAGGAATCCAAATCTCTCATTCCTCTATCAAAACCTGCAGGTAGTAAATGGTAGTAGCTGGAACACAGTGGGAGTGGGGGGATGGAGGGGGTGGGGGCTTGTTATTCTTTGATCTACATCCTTAAGAAGGGGGTTTTCACCTTTTCTGATCCGGGCACCCAAGCTCAGGCTCAAAGGCATCCAAGGGACTGCAATCATAAGTTTAAAAGCGTTAGAAGATCCCATATTTTAAAACAAGGACATTCAATTGGCGGGCGCAGGACATATTTGAGTCAATTCAGACTGGTCTGCTAATCAGCTCTGTAAACAAATAAATAAATAAATACAAAAAATTTGTCTGAAAATATGAGAGATTACTTGACATTTTTGACACAAAATACTCTTCCAATAAGAGAAATGAGGGTTCCCGCAGCACTGTCAAAAACAACTCATCACAAGAGTTCGTCACTAAAGAGACAATATCCCCCGCCGTTAGGTCACCAAAACCGACTGGTGTCTGCGCGTTCCCAGTAGGAAGGTTGGTACCAAAAAGAATTGAAATAGGTTGACTCCTTCTTGAGATATCGCGCTGACAATGTTCGGGACGGACTGACGGACGTACGGACGGAGCTGAATACTATTTCCCATCAAGCATGTTGTGCCTGACTGACTGAATAGTCATGTGATCAGAGGTTGAACAGGACATCCTCATAATTGCCATAGGTGGAGTTTTTTCATTATCTGACAAAAAACTATATACATTTCTGCATTATTTAGCCCATTGCCATTAGATTGCTATATTATACAAAAAACTTCAATTAATAGCCCAGGCTTTTATTCACTTCAATCACTGACCTACAACGACCAATATTTGGGACAGACACCTGTATGCAGGTCTTTATTTGCTTTGGCACAAATCTCTTGCTCTGCAAAGATGAGAAATACCATCAAACTCATTATTTAAACCAGTATCAATATTACTTGTTTAAAACCTGAGCGAGAAAAATTGTCTCATTCTTTCCAGCCATTTAAATTGTGTTTGACCAGGGCTCAGTTTGTTTACAAACTTCACGTTACCATCTTCCTGCAAAGCAATGGCAAAAAGCAAATATGCAAAGCCCCTGTCCATCGATCCAGCTAACAGAGAATCTATGAAATGGAAAAAAAATAATAAAAAATGAAAACTGTTGATACAAACATGTCTTCATCCGCTGTCATTAATTTAGTAGTCGCAAATTAACCGCAGCATAACTGATGACAAAGCTGGTTTGCTTGTGAAGCAGCTGTGACTCTGGCGATAGTTGGCCTGTTATCCTTATCCTAATATCTGTATAGAGCCACCTTAAATTTAATCTTGTAGCAGCAAATTCAGTCCAGCTGGATGGCAAAGTGTCACTGTCAACAAAAAGAAAAGATGATCATGAAAATCACCAATTCAACAATGCAGGGAGGAAACCTATGTGCTTGTTTTGAAATAAAAGTATTTCTGCGCGTACTCTCACTCTTAGAAGTACAGGTCAATCAGTCCATAGCGACATCATGTCCAATTCCTCCTTTGTAGATCACCTCTGGTTTCTTATTTTATCATTGGTCAGTAGAAGGAACAATGTGAAAATATTTTACTGTGCAAAATTTTCATCACAAAGCAGAATTGCGTCTGTGGTATTACATGCATCTCAGCGCCAATTTAAATATGTATAAATGTATATACAAAAAAGCATTAAACTTCATTGATTATGATATCTACAAAAACGCTACTTCTTACAGCACATATGTCTGCAATGTTGATAACGTGGTTAAAAAAAAACGAAACATATTGGCAAGGTGTGTGAAGTTTACAGGGAAATAGCTGGCCCCATGAAATTTGGCCCCCTCAAAAAACATGATTTAAAAACCCTTCTTTAAAGAATGTTCCAAAATCTGAGCAGATATTGCGTTTTTATTGTGACAATGTCAGCTTGGAGGGTGAGCTTTACATCCAATGCAAAGTCGTTTTGGCACAGCTTTCATTCTGTCTCAGCATAAAAGCTTCATTATCACGGATCATGAGGTACATTCGAGCATTTTTCAAGTCGGCTCCAAATTTGACAGCAAACAAAAGAATGGGTCATTTCATCCATTAGGTAAGTCATGTCATTTCTGTGGTGCAATAAAGCATCTCTCTCATGTCCCAAAAGCACCGTGCATCACCATCTTAAATTGAACAGCCACAATTTTATCCATGATACACCTGAAGTAATGCAGCAGTGATTTGTCCTTTTGAAAAACTCATAAATATCTTGAAGACGTGGTTCCGTCTAATAGAATTTAACCATAGTGCATGGACTACTACAAACATCATTCATATCATTCCTGGAATTATATACACTAATGAGCCAAAATCTCACAAGCACAGCACACGGCCAGGTCTGCAGGCGGATCTCGCATGGTAAGCGTGCAGTTGGTTCTCATTTTCAGCATGTTGGATGTGAAAGAAATGGGATCTGAATTACTCTGAAAAGGGTCAAATCGTCATGGCCTGAAAAGTGGGCTGAAGCATCTCTGAAGTGACAAGATTTCAAAGGTGCTCCCTGTCAGCAGATGTCAGTACCTACTGACAGTGATCCAAGGAAGGACAAACAATGAACCACTGACAGGGTTTTGGGCCCCCAAAATTCATCGATGCACTAAAGCAATGACGGAAATCCCTTCCGGTCCAAACCAACAAAATGGCGAATGTGCCACAAGTCACTGAGAATTTCAATACAATTTATAACACGAAAGTGTCCCAACATGCAGTGCATCATACCCTGCTGTATTGGACTTTTTAGCTTGCAGACCAGTCAAAGCGCCCACCCCAACCCCAGTCCACCTTTAAAAAGCGCCCCTAATGGGCACCTGAGCCCAGTGAGCCCCATCACCTTTTACATCAAGTGCTTCAGCTGGGCACATGTTTACCATTTACCTGGTAAGAGGTGGCATCAGGATGCACTGCGGGGAGAGGAAAAGCTGGTGGAGGGAGTGTGATTCTCTGGGAAATGTTCTGCATGGAAACCCTGAGTTTTAGAATTCAAGTGGTGTCACCTTGATGGAGCCTTCTTGGCAGCACAAGGGTAACCTTCACTATATTAAGCCAACGGTTTTAATGTTGTGACTCACCGGTGTATGTCTATGTTAAGTAAATATTAAGTAGTTATTTCTCTCCATGATGTTAATGGATTGGATATAGTTTTCTTGCTCCTCTTAGTCGAGGGTTTTTCCAGATGTTCTGATTAATACTATCAGGAATTATTCAGTGCTGTGAAAAAGAATTGACCCCTTTCCTGATTTCTGATCTTAGCATTATTGTAAAAGTTCAGTGCTTTAGAGCAGGGGTTCTCAAACACGGTCCTGGGGACCCACTGTGTCCGTTGGTTTTTGTTCCAGCCACAATTGTAATCCTAATATTTCAATGAGTTGCTACATTTTCTCAACTGTGATACACATACTCATATGGATTATTTACACTTTTAAGCCACATGCTGTCCAGTATAGCTATTCAGGCTATTGGCATCTTAAAACTGTACATATTCCTTTATTGCATAAAAAGGGATAAAAATTGTGTCTCTTGATATTGTAGAATCAATTGACTTAACTGTTGAAACTGTGGACATCACCTGTGGATCACCAAAACAAGACGAGGTGCAACCTAGTATATGTCTGGGCTGATAAAAAAGTGCTGGATGAGAATGTGGGCCCAACAAAAGGGTGCTAAATGGGGCAAAGCTAACGCAATTATATGAAGTGCAAGTTTAGTAATGAGCTGGAGGTGATAAATTCTTTACAAAGTGGGAGGGGAGAGTGGGAGTGTGAGAGTGTGAGTGAGAGTGAGAGTGAACGTGTGAGTGGGGGAGTGGGAGTGAGTGAGAGTGTGTGGGGTAGTGGGAGGGGGAGGTGGAAGGGTCTTGAGTAAGGAAAACATATCAAAAGCAAGTTATACATTTGAATATACAAAGAGCGAGAGTAAGGGTAACAGTTTTGATTTTGTGAATGTGAATTTGAGAGAGACAGCAGATGTAGATGGCAGTCAAAGTATGCATGTATGGTCCTGAATTGTAATGAAACAATAAAGTTATTGTTACAGTTGTGTTAACAGGGGACGTGACGGTCACTCTTGCGAACATATGGCAATTCCTATATAGGGAGTGTGTAAAAACGAACTGCAAAGATGCCTTTCCCCCCCCCCGTTTCGTCTTTGGGCATGTTATGGACAAAGAATCCACAGTTTGGAGTAAAACCGGTTAATACACATGTTCCAGTGAAGGAGCCGCCATGTGTTTACATAAAGCGTTATTTGATAGTGGTGATGAATGAATATGGTTAACTGTGACAAAAAAATTGAAATGCTATTAATTTTAATAAATTTATGACCTATTGAAAGCTCTCTAAAAGCCTTGTAGTTAACAGCAAGATCTTGAGAACAGGCAGAGAAATAAGGAAGTTCATTCTATAAGTTAATTTCATTTTGTTTGATTTGGCTGAGAAACTGCTGTGATTTCCCCTAGTCCTTCATCAGAGGACTTCAGGTCAGTAATTTTCTGCCAAAATTCCTCTCTGCGCTTATCAGCAGCAACAGTGTTGGTTTTTGCTGTTTTTATATATTTACATTCTTCATAACTGTCCATAATGATGACCCACACCTCCTAGGAGATTTCCTTTATTTTTTTTAAAGATTTTATTGATCACCCAGCAACCACTTACATTAATCCAACGAGCAAGTGCATACATGAACCAACATGAAAGCACTAACATAAATCGCAATTATAATTTCCCAAGTGTCCACCGAGTGTGTGCATGCATAATCATGCAGTCTTGATACACCCAATATGTAATTGCTGTGAAGCAATTATCTTATCAGAGGGTCATTAAAAGCCTTGGTCACCGCAACTGAACTTTTCTGCTCGCACTTGAACGTTGACACCGAGTAACATTTCGATCTTCCCTTTAAGTGCGCCGCTTTCCATCCTCCAAAAAAGCACTTATTTAGAGAGAAAAAATGTTGCTCTACACAGCGATACCAAAATCAACCTGAGTCACACGCAAGTGTTTTTGAAAATATGATTTTACAGTAGGCGAGAATGAATGGGAGTGTACGTGCGAATATAACTTCCCGGTGTATACGGCCCTGGAACAGATGCTTCACTTGAGCTTGCCCTATCAGCAATGTAGTGTTCTATATATATGTATATCTGTGGGCCAATCATGAAACTGCGCGCGCATGAGCAGGACAATCGCGACCACAGGAACTACAGCACGCGATTGGTAATTTTGTGAATGGAAATAGGGTCAATTGACAAGTGAGACTCTTTTTTGTTGAGAGCGCATACAGTGTTGAGAGCGCGTACAGTGTTAAGAGCGCGTACAGTGTTGAAAGCACGAAAAGGAGATCAACAAAAAAAAATTACAACCTCTGTTGTGGAACCAATAATGTCTAGTTGCGAGTTCAGGGTTTGTTGTGCCAACTCACTCAAATATAGCCTGTCTAGGTTGAACTTGCTTCATAGTATACCCAGCAGGAGATAGGAGTGACAAACACCAGCCAAACACCGGCCAGCCATCTAATGGTCGGCCAATCAATCACAGAAGTTCTTCCTCGCCGGCTAATCAATCGCTGAACTTCTTCCCCCACCAGCCAATCGCTGAACTCACTCACTCACTCACTCACTCAGCGACATTCGTGTTTATAGGGGCCAGGCCGCTATTCAGCCCAAAACTAACCATTTTTTAGGTGATTTAAGATTCCAAAGACAAAACAAATTATGATGAGTAAACCCTACTTGGTGTTATTTTTGTGACTGGTTTAGGAAAACCACTAAGAAATAACTTTAACACCTGTGTTCAGAGGCCTAATTAGCAGCTTACTGATTCATCACAGTCTTGATTTTGATCATTTAAAACTTGTTGCCACCTTGGCTTGGCTTCCTAACAAGGAATGCCACAAAATAATCATAATATAAATATTATATCAAAATCATGGAATGAATAGCCAATTTTGTCAAAGCAATTTAAGACTGATACATTTCTCTGGCCTGAAAAGTAATTAAGTATTTGTAAAATAAATTAACAGCTTGTTAATTCTGGGCTTGTAAGTGTGATTGGAGTGAAAACCAGCGTACACAGTGGGTCCCCAGGACCGAGTTCAGGAGCCCCTGCCTTAGAGCATCACACCAATTTTAATATCGGACAAACATAACCTGATTAAACACAAATTACAGTTATTAAATGACGATTCCTTTATTAAAGGAAAAAAGCCATCTAACCCTACCTGGCCCAAAGTGAAGAAGTACTTGCCCCCTTGGTTACTAAAATAATAATAATAAAAAAAAACACATTTACTGATAATATGGTTCAATTTCCATACACATACCCAGGTATGTTTACTGCCAGCCCTGCTGGCGATGTTAAGTCGGCAAAAGCAGCACATGATGCCACGACTGAAATAATTCAAGAACAGATAAGAAACAAAGTCATCTAAATTTATCAGTCTGCAAAGGGTAACAAAGGCTCTGGGACACAAGCTAACTAATTGAAGTGATTGAACGAAAATGGCACCCATGGGAGGGCTACCAAGGAAAAACCACCATTACCAAAAAAGAACCCAAAGGCTAATCTCACATTTGCCAACATAACTTGATGACTAAAGTCTTCTGGGGTAGTATTTTGTGGACTAAGTGAAAAGTTGAATGTTTAGGAAGACATGAGTCTCATGAAATCTGGCATAAAGCTATGACAGCATTAAATAATAAGAACAACCGGTTAAACCTTCCATATGTCAAGTTTAGTCTCTATTCTTCGTCCTTGGTGCAGTGCTGATGTGACAACTTGCCTGATGACAGTTCGCGGAAAAGCTGCTGCACCATCAAGCAAGGGTAATTAACCTTAAATGCTTCACTAAATATTCAGCTATGTATATAAATAGGTCCTCTGTGAAATCTAAGATATGGAAATTACTTCCATTGTGCCATATCAGTGTGCTTCCATCTTAATTTTGAGGAAAAATTACTGTAAATATGTCAATTCCTTTTAATGTTTGTTTATCATACAAAAGTGTTCATTCCTCAGTTAGACTGGATATCAGGGTTCTATTTCTTGAAGCAGGGTTACCGAGTTTGATGGAAAACTGCAATAAATACCTCAAGCTCTCCCACACCTGGAACCCGAAGTGAAGTACCAGGTGCAGTTTCCTGTTTTAGTGTATTATGCAGCTGATTCTGTGATGCTGCTCCGTGCAACATGCCCCCGCAGAACCCATAAATGAGGTTAAAATGCAACAAAACAAATCATTACTGTAGAGTTAAATAAGGTTAAGGTGAAAGCCTACTGACATCTCACTGAAATGGATCACATCAATGAATCAAGCTATCAATTTAATCAGGTTACTATGTCAATTTTAAAGGATCTATCCCAGTATGCTCAGATTATTCTGGTCAAAAGCAAAAAAAGCAACACATGACAGTGGCAAAGCATAAATGTCCAGGAACCGGACCTTACAGAAAGAGAAGGCAGGGACATTGCCCTCCAGCCTCTAACATACCTCAAATCCTCCACCTACACCATTACAGGTGGCCTTACAGGGTCTTCACTGGATCCAAACGGCATTAATAGGGCCTCGTAGCTACCAGCACCACTCAGAATTTAATATCAAGTTCATAATCGATTTAAAACTGGTGAACAACCCTTAAAATCTTCCTGGCGCACATAGAGACCGCAATTTTGTCTTCTGTGCTGCAGCTTGGCGAAGCCAAAAATCTGTGCATTAATATGCACCGAGACTTTAGGTCGCGAAGAAAATTAGGCAGTTTTATCAGACACTGTGAGTAATGAAAATATATTTCAAAAACTAGGACCCTTATTAATAAAAGTGAGCATGAGAGGGGGGATGGAGAGGTAGAATATGAGAGAGGGAGTGAGATAGAGATGGGAGGAGGGGGGTCCTGTATCTTTTAATACAGTTTTGATTCCTGCAGATCATCACATTCGCACGGCCCCACTGCAAATTGAGCCTTATGCAATGAAAGAACAATGGAATTAAAAACAGGAAAGGAACCAGTGCCGTTGTTTACGGCGGCATTAAAAAGTAATCAAACCTTAAATGAGTCATTTCTCCAGCTTTAACTCCGGCTGCGGAACTAAGGGTTTCATTTGCCGGGTGACGGGTTTCCCTTGAGGGTCGTCTCTGCTCTCACGGTTTCATTAAATCCCCCCTGTCACTGACAGTGTGTGTGAGAGTGTGAGTGTCATGTCACTGAGAGTGTGTGTGAGACTGTGTGTCCCCGTCACTGAGAGTGTGTGTGAGACTGTGTGTCCCCGTCACTGAGAGTGTGTGTGAGACTGTGTGTCCCCCGTCACTGAGAGTGTGTGTGAGACTGTGTGTCCCCGTCACTGAGAGTGTGTGTGAGACTGTGTGTCCCCGTCACTGAGAGTGTGTGTGAGACTATGTGTCCCGTTTCACTGAGAGTGTGTGCGAGACTGTGTCCCCTGTCACTGAGAGTGTGTGTGAGACTGTGTGTCCCCTGTCACTGAGAGTGTATGTGAGACTGTGTGTCCCCTGTCACTGAGAGTGTGTGTGAGACTGTGTGTCCCCTGTCACTGAGAGTGTGTGTGAGACTGTGCGTCCCCTGTCACTGAGAGTGTGTGTGAGACTGTGTGTCCCCTGTCACTGAGAGTGTGTGTAAGACTGTGTGTCCCCGTCACTGAGAGTGTGTGTGAGACTGTGTGTCCCCTGTCACTGAGAGTGTGTGTGAGAGTGCGAGTGAGAGTGTGTGTGAGACTGTGTGTCCCATGTCACTGAGAGTGTGTGTGAGACTGTGTGTCCCCCGTCACTGAGAGTGTGTGTGAGACTGTGTGTCCCCCGTCACTGAGAGTGTGTGTGAGACTGTGTGTCCCCCGTCACTGAGAGTGTGTGTGAGACTGTGTGTCCCCTGTCACTGAGAGTGTGTGTGAGACTGTGTGTCCCCGTCACTGACAGTGTGTGTGAGACTGTGTGTCCCCTATCACTGAGAGTGTGTGTGAGACTGTGTGTCCCCTGTCACTGAGAGTGTGTGTGAGACTGTGTGTCCCTGTCACTGAGAGTGTGTGTGAGACTGTGTGTCCCCGTCACTGAGAGTGTGTGAGACTGTCTGTCCCCGTCACTGAGAGTGTGTGTGAGACTGTGTGTCCCCTGTCACTGAGAGTGTGTGTGAGACTGTGTGTCCCCGTCACTGAGAGTGTGTGTGAGACTGTGTGTCCCCGTCACTGAGAGTGTGTGTGAGACTGTGTGTCCCCGTCACTGAGAGTGTGTGTGAGACTGTGTCCCCCGTCCCTGAGAGTGTGTATGAGACTGTGTGTCCCCTGTCACTGAGAGTGTGAGTGAGACTGTGTGTCCCCTGTCACTGAGAGTGTGTATGAGACTGTGTGTCCCCTGTGACTAAGAGTGTGTGTGAGACTGTGTGTCCCCGTCACTGAGAGTGTGTGTGAGACTGTGTCCCCCATCCCTGAGAGTGTGTGTGAGACTGTGTGTCCCCTGTCACTGAGAGTGTGTGTGAGACTGTGTGTCCCCTGTCACTGAGAGTGTGTGTGAGACTGTGTGTCCCCTGTCACTGAGAGTGTGTGTGAGACTGTGTGTCCCCTGTGACTAAGAGTGTGTGTGAGACTGTGTGTCCCCGTCACTGAGAGTGTGTGAGACTGTGTGTCCCCTGTCACTGAGAGAGTGTCTGAGACTGTGTGTCCCCTGTCACCGAGAGTGTGTGTGAGACTGTGTGTCCCCGTCACTGAGAGTGTGTGTGAGACTGTGTCCCCCGTCACTGAGAGTGTGTGTGAGACTGTGTGTCCCCGTCACTGAGAGTGTGTGTGAGACTGTGTGTCCCCCGTCACTGAGAGTGTGTGTGAGACTGTGTGTCCCCTGTCACTGAGAGTGTGTGTGAGACTGTGTGTCCCCGTCACTGAGAGTGTGTGAAACTGTGTGTCCCCTGTCACTGAGAGTGTGTGTGAGACTGTGCGCCCCCTGTCACTGAGAGTGTGTGTGAGACTGTGCGCCCCCTGTCACTGAGAGTGTGTGTGAGACTGTGTGTCCCCTGTCACTGAGAGTGTGTGTGAGACTGTGTGTCCCCTGTCACTGAGAGTGTGTATGAGACTGTGTGTCCCCTGTGACTAAGAGTGTGTGTGAGACTGTGTGTCCCCGTCACTGAGAGTGTGTGAGACTGTGTGTCCCCTGTCACTGAGAGAGTGTCTGAGACTGTGTGTCCCTTGTCACCGAGAGTGTGTGTGAGACTGTGTGTCCCCGTCACTGAGAGTGTGTGTGAGACTGTGTCCCCCGTCACTGAGAGTGTGTGTGAGACTGTGTGTCCCCGTCACTGAGAGTGTGTGTGAGACTGTGTGTCCCCCGTCACTGAGAGTGTGTGTGAGACTGTGTGTCCCCTGTCACTGAGAGTGTGTGTGAGACTGTGTGTCCCCGTCACTGAGAGTGTGTGAAACTGTGTGTCCCCTGTCACTGAGAGTGTGTGTGAGACTGTGCGCCCCCTGTCACTGAGAGTGTGTGTGAGACTGTGCGCACCCTGTCACTGAGAGTGTGTGTGAGACTGTGTGTCCCCTGTCACTGAGAGTGTGTGTGAGACTGTGCGTCCCCTGTCTTTGAGAGTGTGTGTGAGACAAGGTGTCCCCTGTCACTGAGAGTGTGTGTAAGACTGTGTGTCCGCTGTCACTGAGAGTGTGTGTGAGACTGTGTCAGCCCCAGAAACTGAGTGTGTGTAACATGCCCAAAGACGAAACATGGGGGAAAAAAGGAATCTTTGAAGTTCGTTTCTACACAATCCCTGTATAGGAACTGCCATGTGTTCTCAAGAGTGACGTCACATCCCCGGTTGGCACAACTGTAACGATAACTATTTTTTAATTACAATTCAGGAACATACATACATATTTTATCTGCTATCTACATCTGCTGCTGCTGTCTCTCTCACATTCACATTCACAAAGTCAATAACTGCTAACCTTACTCTAGCTCTTTGTCTATTCAAATGTATAACATGCTTTTGATATGTTTTTCTTACTCAAGGAAACACCCCCCCACCTCCCACTCCCACAATATCACACCCTCCCACTCACTCCCACAATAACACTCACACTCTTTCTCACTCTCCTCACCCACTTTGTAAATAATTTATCATCTCCAGCTCATTATTAAACTTGCAGTTCATATAACTGCGTTAGCTTTGCCCCATTTAGCACCCTTTTTTTGGGCCCACATTCTCATACAGCACTTGGTAGCCCAGCCATATACTAGGTTGCACCTCGTCTTGTTACAACCTAGATCAAAACGTTTATGTTTGTGCGTGTGTTTGTGTGTATGTATACATGTGTGCGCATGAAAAAAAAGTGCATGAAACTGTGTCGATGAGTGTCCATGAGGGAATTAGTATGTGTGCATGTGTATATTTGCCAATTTTACACAGACATAAGTACAGTGACCGTGACATAAGTAATTTCAGGAGACCCCTCCAATATTCCAGATGCAATGTTATATTTGGTCTCAATGTTTTCAGCATGATAAGAAAACAAGATATTATTCCCACACAGAATTGTAACTCTCATGTTAATATTAAAAAAAGAAACCGCAAGTTTAAAAAATGTGTTCTCCAACTCCAGCTCGTTAATACAGAGTCTTATTTTGTATTCCACTGAAAGACAGTGAATTAGAAGTATGGTGAAAATGCACATTAATGTCCAATTTTCATTCCGAATGTATGTGTTAATGGATTTTGGCAAATTATATGATTATCCAAGGTGCATTTGCGAGTAGCACTGAACTCAGTATTCCCGTGGATAAGATTACTGTGCCAATAATTATTCCTTTTTAAATATTCTTTTTCGGCATTAACAGTTATATCAAATTGTAGAGACAATAATTGCATAATTGAAATTGCCAGAAAGAGGTGCCCTTATCAAGGGAAAATTACACTGTTTACTTGTTCTGTTTGCTTTATTGTTAATCAAATCTGCTGAAGCAATTACATTTCCTGCTAAGTGAGCAATGCTACTTCACAGGGTGGTAGAGGCTGGGCAACTGCTCGGACATTTTGCCCCCAGTTCCAGGCCTAATTATTTACTAAAATATTATTGAAGGGCAGTATATTTTCTCCACTGCTTGAGTTTATGTGGGCCTGGCACTTCAAATGGTCTCTCGCATCTGCTGCTCAGTAGGTTGCCTGGTAGAATTAGTAAACAGCAAAGGTTTTACATGTAGGTCTGAGTATCTGTTGTCACTTGGTGTGGAGTTACATACACTATACCCATGTTTTCTATTGAGACAGAGAAGATGGTGATGGAGAATATATCTTCCTCCATTTATTTTTAGAATGGTTGATTTAAGCCATTATGCTTATATGTAGCGAGTATTTGCATATTGGATTGACAATATGTTGTATGCACAAGAGGACGAGCAAATAAAACCTGAACCAAACTCCAATTCCCATGCAGAAGTATCTGAACTCATCCACCAATCAAGTTAGGAGGATTAATTACTCCCAGCACCATCTTAAAATCTCTTTTCAGTTTCAATCAAAGTGAAAACATTTGTGCAGGCACTCATTTCAATGAAATGAATAAAAATGAATGCAACCTTTCAAAAATATATTTCTTAAAAAATTATACTTGGAGATCTAGAAATAGAACAGAGGAGTATTTCATAAACATGAGTCAAATCTAATCTCCATGCATCATGCATGTTTAAATCAGCTTCATTTACTCCAATTTACAATTCCGGGATGTTACCGAGACTTACACGCAGACGTACACGATTTGAGCACAGTCCGGGTTGGAGGAGGAAAGTGTGTGTGTGAATGTGTATGCGTGTGTGTGTGTGTGTGTGTGTGTTGGGGGGGGCATCTTGCCAATCAGTTTTGAACATGAAGGTAAAAATGCTGTTCATGACAGGCAGAAATCCTCAAAGAGAGCTCCTGAGGCTAAGTCACACCACTGGGCTCAGTGTGAGCAGGCGAACAGGTGCAGCTCGCTGAAGGCTCCTCACGATACGAGCCACCTTAACCACTCCTAATGAGAAGTGAGAGTGGTGAATAAATTACCTGCGACTCAAAGTAGAGTAACAGCATTTCTTAGACAGTTTTGAAATGACAATAGGTTATTCGCATACCCTATGACAAGTATAAAAAGCACAAAAATCCAATTCTGCGAGAGAGTACAGAGTAGTTCCAAAATGACAACAATTTGAGCAGATCAAAGAGCTGCGTTTTTTCACCCGGCGATGTACAGATGGGTGACAAATTTCAGGGAAAACCTGAAGAAGAGAGCGGAGGAGACACTCCTGCAGAGGTTTTCCCACAGCTTCCCAAACTGGTCTCAATCCAATTTTCCCCCTGGAGGTAAAGGTCGCAATGGACCGTTACTCCGCGGATCACCCTCATCCGAGAGTGATTCACTTATGACCTCACCGGGGGGGGTCTCCTGGAATGACATTTGCCCCAGCATGAGGGCACTTAATGTTTTAATGACTGTGTGATGATCAGAGTCTTACGGTATTACCCTCCCAATCACCCAGTCTCAGCCCAGCTCACCAATGAGACATTTCAGACCAAAATGTTCGAGAATACCCTCTAGGACCATCATCAATACACCAAGGGATGGAATCTCGTTAGGAAGAATGGTGTTCAAGTGCTCAAATAGAGGTCCAGAAACATCTAGAATCTATGTCAGCCAGGGCACACCGAGGTGCTTTGCAGAGACCCAAAAAAAAAAACTTTAAACCTGGTTTTTACCCAAATGTGTCACCCCACCAAAGATGCTGGATCTTCCTAAAAATCTGAGGCCTACTCATCCCATCTCGGGCTGGGGTTCATTTAACACCCACGCCTTTGATGTAACACAGCATTTCCAAGCCCCAAGAAGAGCCAAAATCGATACATCTTTCTTGCACATCTCTCTGATTTATCGTGCAGCAGGCGTCCTGTTCGTTCTTGCAAATAAAGGCTTGTACATGGCAAAGCCCAACCGTGCCCATAAATAATGGAGCTAGGCATAAATATGCAAATCTGAGTATTAGCCTAGTTTTGCCCAGTACTGTAAGTTACAGTTGCTTATCTATTATGTATGAACCCATGCGAAAGAAGAGAGAGGCATAAGCAGCCAAGTGTTGAGTGCGACTTCACAGTCGGCCCAAACAAAAGTCGCGCGGAGCGCCAACTGGATGCTCTGCTCCAAAATGCAAGCAATGCAATTGTGAGCGAGCTCTCCAGAGAAAGACCTCGCAGGCTGAGGGCCTAAGTGCCCACATGCTGCAGAGAACCGGAATAAATGAGCGAATAAATACAGTGAGCGTCACAATTAATGGCACCCATGACTGGAAATGCACTAAAAATAGATTAACAATAATAATGATGATAATAATAATATGAGAGATAATCTAAAACACCAACATGTAATGAATACGGTACTTTATAAATGATTCAATTGAACCATAACCAAAAATTAATTTCACAAAAAATCTACTTCCTCCAAATTAATGTTTCACAGTTAATGGCACCCCTAAAGATGATCGCAAATCAAACCAAAATTTAAACCAGGAATAAAATTCCACTTATTCAAGGAGTTTTAAGACACTACTGTCATTACGTCTGTACAGGGTCCAGGTGCCTCCAACTCATTAGGTTTTCCTCAAAAAACACAATTTGAAATTCTGCAGATATAGAAAGAACAGGCTGGTATTAGACTATAATCCCAACTCTGATCAAATGTCCTCGATGGAGCATGTTGAAACAAGGCCAAACCAGGTCAGGAACCAGAAAAGGTAAATCCTGGCAGTTGTTCCAGTTCAAAGCAGGATGATGCCATGTTACAGGCCAACTAATTAGGCCATAATGCTTGAGCATCAGAGCACCATTACAGCCAAGCTTTCTTTAATCATCGGTCTGACATGGGTTAACTTCTCTGGTGTACGATGTAAGGCGCTGAAGACAGGCCACGGTGACAGGACTGGAAAATCCAACATTGCATTTTGTGTTTCAAATCTCCTCAGAGATTGTTTACAGTATGCGCCATCTATTACAATAAAGGTCTGAAGATAGCAACTGCGGAGGAAGCGAGTATTAATTAACTCGCTCATATTACAGCAAGATGATTGAATGACACGCATTAAGCTGGAAAAAGCAGCGCTTTAATGATAGCTCAGCAATCTCCTGAGGGACTCCGAACGCGTCTTCCAAAAAAAAAAAATCCCCAAAAATTAACATTTTTCAAATGGCTTTTTAATTTTGATAGCACAATCTTATAAAATATTAATGACTCATGTTGCATTTATTCCAAGAGCTTAGAAGATAAAATGGAAAAAAAATTCCCTCTGATTGAGAAAGACGGGAAAACTAACAGATCAAAAAAGAAAGTAATTCATATTAACCATCTCTAAAGAAGAAACACATTGTGGACTCTGATTTATACAGAACTTTTGTGCAAAACTCTCTTTGGTGGGCTTAAAAAGAAAAATAATGATTGGACCTCATAAGCCCAATGCTCTGAGCAGGGTGCTGACTAACCCATGTACACTGGACGCGCACTGGCTAATTTTTAACTGAAAGACACCAACAGCTTTAAAAAAAATAATTATCATAACGAGGAGGAGTTGCCTTGATTTTGCACTCTTTTCTAAACGTACAGCATACCAATCATACCAATCAGTTCAGCATGAAAATATTGAGCTTTGAAAACACCTCTGGCCCCCAACCTCGACCTCTCGCTCCCTTCTGCGTACTGCTCACTGCACATGTCAAACTTCATCCTGCGCGGGGCTCTGACGCTGCACTAATTTAGAATGGAAAGAAACTCCCCATCTTTTGCACACACACACACACACACAGCCACGCATACATGCACCCACACACACACATACTTTCATCCTTGTGAGGACATTACACTGACCTCCATCCATTCTTTGTATGTCTCTACAGCCTTTCCCTAATCTTAACAATAAGCAATGTATGCCTAACCCAAACCCTTACCCTAACCTTAACCTATCCCTAATTCTATTCGTCACCATTAGCCTTTGTTGTGGAGAGAACACAGGAAAATGTCCTCACTTCCCAAGAATGTCCCCCAATCTGTAGGAATCTTTTTTTTTTTGTTCTCATTACGTACATGCACACAAATACACACAGACAAATGTTGACATATAAATCAGTGTGTTGGCACAGATCTTTGACTGCCTGTACATCTGTTGCACTTCAGATCAAGTACTTACAATCGTAACTGGATAGATTCCTCGAAATCCAATCTCCTCTTTCAATGAGTAAAATTCTATTCACGCAAACTGTAATGGTTCAATTATTTAAGTTATTGACTTCATAAGTAAGGGGGAAATACTTTTTCACATAGGTCCAGGTAGGAGTGCAGAGGTTTTTTTTGGCATATCTACAAGCGACCATCAGCTGAGTGTGGTCCAGTGTTCTTTTGGAAGTTTCTTGCGTAGAGGGGCTTCAGCGTGAGCCCGTATGCTAAGTGCGTGTTCATAAGTGAACGTTTGTGTTTCAAGACATGTTTGGAAGTGTTTTCTGGCTTGCGCATAAAGTAAGTGAAATTATCCACTGAACTAATGAAACAGATTTAGCGAACAGTACGCTAGTAAAACTTGGCAGACTGTAAAGTGAGATTACCATTCGCTCGAACTGTAACTTTGCTAACTACTCCTAGCTAAGGTAGCCAGGCAGATAAAAACATAATCTCAAAAGCGCAAACGTTACGGGCAGGTCAAAACATGGAATAACTAGAATTCATAGTTATTTTGTGATGATTAAAGACATAGAACTTGAGCTTCGTGCAAAAGTTATTAGATATGGACTCTTGCTTAGCCGCATCCCCTATTCACATCATGTTCATTTCTTTATCAATGTGGATGCTAGCATACCATCTCTAACAAGCAAATGTTCCCACGCAGCATCAGTACATGAGTGGTGTGCTCGTAAAATTAGCATGATATGGCTTATTATTAACATAAGTATGAATTACGGCTGTAGCAAGCCAACTAGCTGCTGGAGCTGCATAGCTGCCGATAAAAAATCTGAAAATGAGAATTTAGACTGAGTGACCATGAATAGGCTAATTTTATCTCAACGCCATAAAACTTATGGACCCAAATATAGGTCTGTGAAATGCAGCTGCTGTATTGAAAAGTGTGGAACTTCAAGCCTGTATCAAATTCCTGTAAAGATCCCAAGGCTTCCAACAATCCCAAATATGCCTCGCTGAATTATGGGGAAATGCGCGTGAACTGATATTAGAATACAGACACCCCCACCTGCCATCAGAGTAGATTATTGTTGGACATGATGTAGCCCATCTAACTGACAATATATTTTAGCAATTTTTAGTTGTTCATGCTGTATGTTCCAGAATAATGTTATGACGGTCAACTTGATCATTGAAGAGCCTTGCGCTTAAAGTACTTAAGTCACATTTTCACACACCGTTAAGATGAGAAAACGTGTTTTATGGTAAATTTTCTCCATTGTTTCAACATGCACATTTTGTGACTGAAGTCATTTTAGCACTGGAGCCTGTACTTATCAGATTTTATGGATATATATATTCAGACCCTTTTTTCCAAAAGCAGGCATGTGTGACTTAAAGCTTTAAGCACTGACTAGGGCCTTCAATTTATCAAGTCAGGTATAAGTCATTCAAATATCTGCAGGGAAGTCTAGTTACAGTTCCAGACCATGCAGCTGCAAGAAGTAAATATCTAAGTGCATCTTCATCAAATGATGATCACAAAAAACTAAAGGAATCATCGCTGTTTGAAGTCGTGATCAGGCGTGAAGTCTCCCGCTGGTTTAATCTTGAGTGAAGGCGAAGATTAGGCTAATAAACAACTGTTGATTACCATTTTCTAGCTTATCCAAAATGAAACAAGATGACCCAAATGCCCAACAAGAGCGCGCATCAGGCAACACTCTGTTTGACACAGGATGCAAGGTGCTGCCCCTCGGAGTCCGGAGAGGAGAGGGGGAGGCAAGAGTGGCTTTTTGCTTATTTACAAATGGAGTTGGTGCTTTTGGGACCATCTAGTGGTTAGAAATTGTTCAGTGTGGCTTTGTTGAACTTAAATGGTGCCGATACTTTTCAAACATGCCATGGACCTCCTTGAGACCATGAATCAATGAAACAATGAAGTAGAGTCACTAGTTCAGCTGTGCTTGTTGGCAAACGGTCTGCAGGCTAACATAGCATGGGTTGTTAAAACAGGGAAGACAAATTAATAAATCCTGCGATAGATGTATACACACAGACGAGCCAAAACATCATGGCCAACCACAGATGGAGTAAATACTGCTGATCTATTATGTAATGTATGTATTAGACAATGAGCATGCGCTCATTTCGAGTTGACGTGTTAGATATGAGAACAGAGGACAAGCATAAACACCCGAGGACTTTGACAAGGGCCTAATCGATGCAGACAGAGGACTGGTCCTGGGCATCTCCCAAGCTGCAAGCCTTGAGGGATAGTCCTGGTCTGCTGTGGTGAGTACCAACCATAAGCCGTCCAACGAGAAACAAAACCATGAACCAGTGACAGGGTGTTAGATGCCAGAGGCTCATCGATACACAAGAGCAACAGAGGCTAACCTGTCTGGTCTAAACCAACAGAAGGACTACTGTGGCGCAAATCACAAAAAAATTATAGTCATGATTACGGGAGGAATGCGGCACTACACACAGCGCATCACGGTCTAAGGCGTAGCCACAGACCAGAGGTAGTGCCGATGCTAACCGCGGTCAACCAACAAAAGCGCTTACAATGGGCATGTGAGCGTAGGAACTGGAGCTTGGAGAAGTTTAAGAACACTGCCAAGTCCAGCGAGTCCCGTTTACTCTTACATGTGGGTGAGAGATGGCACCAGAATGCACACTGGGATGAACATTAGCACTAGCAAATATTCTGCTGGGAACTGCTGGATCCAGGCATCCATGCAAGAGTCAATTTAGCACAAGGTACATACCAAAACATCCATGAGGACCTGGTGCACCCCTCTGAGGCAACAGTATGCCGTAATGGCACTGGCCTTTTTCACCTACTTAATAGACCCTGGAACACTGCACAAACTAGGAATGTTTTGAAGAACATCACAAAGAGATCAGGATGCTGCCTGGAAATCCTCATTCCCCCGATCTGAATCCAATGAATGAGCAAGAATAATGAGTTTGACCTGTGGTGGCTCCACTGCGTAACTTCTAGGATTTACAGGATCTGCAGCCATTGTCTTGGTGCCTGATACTGCTGGGCACCGAAAAAAGGTTGTGCAGATGCCATGCCTTGGTGAGTTTGAGCTGTTTTGGCAGTATGCGGAAGAGAAAACAACTGGCAGGGATAATGCTTTGGCATATTGGTGTAGATTCATCTTGAATGCAGACAGATCCCATTTTGGGATTCCCATCCCCTCATCGTTTTCATAGTAGTGGTGGTGTGTACATGGTTTTATAACAGAGCATGTGCTTCTGCATGGTGTACATGCATATGTGTGTGGCTGCATGTGTGTGTGTGTGTGCGTGCGTGCGTGCATGCGTGCGTGTGTGCACGCGCACGCCTGCACATACACAAGTGCATCACATTTCATTTTTTCCCATAATTTCTTCAGTGTTTAGCCAAGTGTGTGCGTATGCATGTGAGTATTTGCATGCTACTGTTTGCTAGCATGTGATATACAGGTCGGCCCACACAAATTCAGTCGAAACTCCCAAATGGGAAAAATGTTGTAGATCAAATTTCTTCAATCTAAAACTGTAATTCCAATTTTTATGTTTTATGCTTAGTCACTGACAAGATTTTTGTATTAATAAAAAAGAAAATAGTAGATCACATATTGACACATGACTAATTTTATAGGTTAGATGTAACATGATTCTGCATAGGATGACTATCCCTGTCAATAGCTTATAGTTTAAAAACCAAGTATTTTACGAAATTATGAACAAAATCAGTGCAATAATGTGGAAGCGTAACCTCATAAATGTCTAAAGTTTGTGATCTTCATGGTAAGATTCATAAATCAGCATCAGCGCTACATGCCAGGTGGACCATGCGCAGGGATCTTAATTTTCGGATTAAATCTGTTTAATATACATATATAAAATACTCCAAGTAGTATTTTGACAGAGGTCAGCAACATAACGTGTCCTCACTCAGTCCAATTGCACGATGTATAGAGTTAAAAAAATAATAATAAACGGTTGTAGTTAAAGCAACTTTCAAGATTAAAAGAAGATCAAGGATTTGGGTATAAATGCACGCCCGCCGGCCGATCCAACCGCATGAAGATGGATTTAACAAACTCGCTCACATCTTTAGGACCACTACGGTGCAAAAAAGAAATTGTTGCTCTTCCTGTGGTGTAGCCGAGTGTGTTTCCGCGCAGATTACGCACAGGCGACACTCGGGTCTGCAGCGTGACAGGGCAGCTGGATCTCAGAGAGACTGAAGTAACAAGATTTATATTTCAGACATTTAACAACTTAATCAATTTCTACAGTGGCGCTATATGGACATTGATATCATAAGCTTCGCCTGAGATAGGATATTTTATCGTTCATTTACGGCCCGTGTCAGTAGCGAACAGTATTTTGTTTGTAAGTTTAAGCCTTCGTTTAAAAATGCTATCAAATTATGTCATTTCAAGCCAACAAACAGCAGTTACAGGCGCCGGTAACAGTGTCCAGTTCATTGTTATTGGTCTACTTCAGTGAAAACAGTTTTTGCTCTTTGAGGGAATTTAGGTTACTCGAGTCGTGTGCATGAATTTTGTTTTGTTTATTGCAATTCAAAAATAACTCCTGTCACCATAGTTCAACCAGAACAATACCAAAGAGCAAGACCCGGCGCACACCGTGCCGTGACACACCACATGTGTTCTGCAGGTTACGTTTGGTTCAGTGTTTCATCGACCTCGTATTGAATACTTCGACTCCCATAGAACACGTGCGCATTTGTATCCATAATCATACGCGGCTTACGTTCACTTTTAAACTACGTCTTGCCACCCTTCATCCACATAAGTCATGCTGAGGCTGTCCTAGGGTCGGGGGCACGACTATCTGTGAACTCATAGCTCTAGACGCATGTATGTTGATATTGCAGCATTTAAATTCTACATTTCATCCAGTTAAAATTATCGCCCGATCCTTCCTGTCGTTGAGCCGAGGCTGTAGATGTAATTACACGCGTAAAACAGGGAGATATGAAATGATGAAAAGCGGTTACCTTGTTTGAAGTCAGCATAAGCGGTGGAATAAAGGAGGTTCATCGTTCTTGATTTATTCACGCCGCAGATGGACCGGGGACTTCACTTTCAAGCCGAGCCTGCACGAAGAGACAGAACTACCTTCTCTGCTCCTTCGCCGTTTTTCCGAAACAATCGCATCACCAGACTCAATGGCTCTCATCACTTATTAATGTATTGAGATGGTAACGGGGGATAGAGCCGCTCTTTTTTCTTTAACGAGAACAGCTGTATGACTCCGCTCCTCGAGACTCCGCTGACTGTGCCCGCGGTTTCGTTTTGTTCGCAGATTTCTGCCTGGCGCGGCTGCTGGGTGGCAGCGCTTGTAGGCGGAGTTCTGTCAGGTGACCAGGTGAACTGGAGTGATGCATGGACAGTTCTTTCTTGGGTGCGTAATAATAATAATAATTATTATTATAATAATAATAAGATAGTTTTTTTCTCAGAAATGCATCTGTTTAGGGTGGCTTTTTGAAGCATTTTGACAGAGGTTGGTCAAAACATTTGAGTGTCAGACCTTCAATTATGCAGATAATCTTGCTCAGGGATGGTGATGGCAGGTAAATTTATCACGAGTGGGTGATGGCTGCCCTGGGGATCAAGTGTACCTGGGTCCTGAGGGCCTCTTCCCAACTGAGCATCAAACCTTCTTTGAATGTTTGGCTATCATCTCAGTTGAGTTTCCATTTAGTCATTAGTTATGGCTATTTCTGATTAAAAAAAAAATGCATCAATTCATCTGCTGAAGTCACATGATTACCTTATTGTGGTTTTCATTTTGGCACAGAATAATCAAGCAAGGTAGGTGTTGAAAACAAAAATGCTCTGAATGAAAGTTCTGATCCTGCATATGTGCTGAGAATCACACACTCTTCCTGCACCAACGCAGATTAAATGCAAATAGACTCCTGAAATTATTATTTTATCAAATAAAATTACAAAACTGAATGATAAACTCAAACTTGAATGTATTGTTTGTGGCTGAACTGATCAATGAATATCCAAATCATGAACTTGATCCATGTTTTGGGGGCATTCACCCAAATGTGTGGCCAGTTCCAATGACCATCTCTTTACATTATTTCTCTATTTCTGATGGTTGCATAATGGAGAAGTGAGTAGCGCTGTCGCCTTGCTGCATGAAGGTGTAGGCCTACGTGAGTCTGTATCCAGCCTGAGTCTTTTGTGGGTGAAGTGAGTACGGTCCTTGTGGGTGTCCTTCAAGTTCTGCTTCTTTCCTCACTAAGTCTAACGCCATGCAGGCCAGACTAATTAGAGGCACTTTGCTAACCGTACAAACAAGTATGTGAATGAGTGGTGAATGACCTCCATGGATTGGTGAACTGTCCAGGGTGCGTCCCTGCCTCTCACACATTATATTCTAGTCCAGACAGGCCCCAACCACTACCAGTCTCCCACCCCCACCCAGCCCCCCCATTCAGACCCCGACCATGTTAGATAATGGATGGTTAGACTGTGTTTGTACCTTTCTTTGTTTGTCCATTTTGTTTCCTCTGTGTTTCTTGTGGAAGCTAAAACATGTCACAGAGACTCTGCCTGTGATCACACACCGAGTGTTCTTCGCTTTCTATAATTGGTGTTTGTTTTTTCCCAAGAACGACAGTTTTCTTTCACATTTGTAATCAGTTGAATGCTCTGCCATCATTCTCCAAAAGGGCAGGCTGAGAATTATGTCTGCTTTTATTGTGACAAAGAAGCATATTTCATTCTGAGATGAAAGACTTCACAAATGCAAGATTGTCTTGCTGATGCTGATGCCGTGGCAGGCTGGCCGAAGCCTCGATTCAGTCAGTATTTGCTCTTTTCTTTCAAATGAAATATTTAAAGAAATACAGCTTGTTTTTCTTTTTTAAGCCTACAGATCTGTGATGTCAGCATTAATCTCTGTTAACTTGCTAAACTGTGTTGTAAAGAAGTGGCTCTACCATTTGTTTTTAAATTAAAGTTAAGAACAAACATCTATTTAAACGGGGCCATAGCTTCTGTTCTTTAATTCATATTGACTGTAAAAAGCCAGGAAAAGTAAAAATGCAATGCTGTGTAGATGATGTCATACTGGCATACAGTAAGCCATCCTTGAATGATGGGATATTATGTCATAGGATAATTGCGAGGTGAAAATACAAACTGTAATTAAATAGCTCTAATCACTGGATTTTGCATTACCTGACATGCCTCTAGCGGATGTTCCTATCCAGAGCAACGTGTGTTATATAAAGCACTAATAAAGCAAGATATTTCCCAAAGAATATTAGGTTTATAATAAATAATTTGTTTACAGCAACAATAACACTGCATTCGCAGGAGTAATTCCTGCTACCTTTAATTTAAAAAGCCATTTCAGTTCAATACTTAATTTATTATTTACTTATTTTCATTTTTCTGCCAGTCCTGTTTTCGGTTTGCTTATTTTCCCACCCCGGGGGATTATACTACAAAGCTGGCTTCGTGATTAAGCCTGACTTCAGCACTTAATAAAACCAGGAAACTTTTCAAATCTGGAACATGGACTACTGTAAAAGGTGCTTTTCCGGGCTTTACTTAAGCTTAAAGTCAGGTTTAATCACAAAGCCAGTATACCCCCCTGGGGGTGTGTTTTGATTGATTTAGACTCACTGTCCTGCCCTCTGGCTGCAGTAGTGCATTTTAGTGGCTGATGTTTGCTGCATTACAGGTTTTTAATTGGGCTCAGATAAGAGAACTGAAGTCTGCATGAAAATACAGACTGTGATTCCCAGCTAATATAGATTTGCCCTTGAAGTCCCTAAACTACATGTGAGGGAACTTGAAGCCCTTGTAAAATCCTGAGTCTCTATGAGGCTTGTCACCATAGGCTTTTACAATAAACAGGACTCTACAAAGCATCTAGTGGGCCTGTCTCTCTGTTCCAAGCACATTTTTTGATCTGCACTGTTCAATTTAGAATTTGACTTCATGAAACTCTTCTCTACACAAAAAGAATTCAGTAAATATTTGTTGGTGAATTATTCTTCACCTAGGAGATGGTGCTAATTTGTCTCATTTTATTTCATTATTTATAATGTTTCTTTTATGAGCGTGATTAAAAAAAAAAGCTCTCGTTCCATATTGCAGTCAGATTCCCAAACCACAGAAGAAGAAATCCTCAAAAGGCAGGGTCAATCATGACCTGAGGCTAACATACTGCACGGCACTCTGGGATTGATCTTTTCCCTGGCACTATACCGTGCTGCTCTCCCCAAGAGTGCGTGCAGCGGGGAGAGCGAGGTCAGCTAGGCCGCTGTCTAATCGTTATGGAGAAGAAAGCGAGTGGACGGAGGAGCCAGTCAATCTGCTGGATGCATATATAATATGTCATGTTATTTGGCTAGCCGAGAACCCGCACCAAAGCACAGAGCGAGAGGGCATTCGAGGGCCACATCTATATTTCAGCAGCTTAGAGCTCTTGGATGGCTGTGGTGGTGGTGGTGGTAGTGGTGGTGGGGGGGTTTGGGGGGGATGGTGGATGAGGGGTAGCCATGCAGATCTGATTTGTGAAAAGGGCATCTTGCTCGCAGGGGTACTGTTCATTCTAAATCTTCTGCCCTTACTTATGTGGGTGATTTACAGAACAAAATGGATTCTAGTGATATCTTTGTAGGGTACTGAGATTGTTCTGTTCATTGTAACGGTCGCATAAGGTTGATATTTGGCATGTCCGAAACCCAAATAAAATACCTGGATATTTTCATATTTCAATCTTTAAATTAAAAAAAAAAAAACTATATTTTTGGTGGATACAGACATGTTTCATTTTTTTGGAACTGCATGCATCCAATAATTGTTCTAGACTGAGGGTGTAATCAAGCTGCTGTCTATCTTCTTTTCGTCGAATAGAACGCTTTGAATACTCACGCAAATGTCACATAAATGCTGCGATTGCAATTGTTGCATGGCTTACAGTAAATCCATTTTGAAAATATAATATAAATTAAGACCAGTACTCAATAATTTCTTATGGTGTACCTCTGAACATTGCTGTTATCACAATAGTCCATGAAAGGTGACAAGCTGATTAGACATTGACATGGCTATACATGCAAATGAACACCTGCCACATAATGTAAAATATTCAGCGTATTTAAGGTCGTGATTGGGGCTACAACAATGGTTTTAAAGAGTAGAGATTTTCTGGACAATTTCAAGTCATTTTCCAGAAAGTTTGAAAATTCTGGTCATTTTGTCAATTTTTTGTTTCACGCTTAAGGTGGAAGTTCGAATTTAAGATGGAATTAAAGATTGTTTCCTATTTCATGAAGCATTATCTATTTGTGCAAATGGCCAGGCTGAGATTTAATGAGTTTTATAGATTTTACAAGTTTTCCTGATGCTGTTCACTCTGACATAATGAACCTCTGCAGACCCAAATGCACTGATTCAGTGCTCAATGCACTGAAATTGTCCATCTGAAACAACATCGCTTTGAGTAATGCCACCGTTTCTCATGAAAATCCATCGAGCAAAATTTCTGCTTGGCTTCACTGAGATTTAATTTTCCACCGACAGTTTGATATAGTTGCATTATGGCAATTTCTTATCAGCTTCGGACATAAAAGCTCACATCTGCTTAGAATTCATGGTTGAGATGTTAACAGGTGTAATTTATGTCATATAACAAAACACCCATTAATATCACAACCATAAAAAAAATCAACGCATGTGCTTTGATAAACAATTTACTGCCCCTCAAAAACCTATCAAATCGGGGAAAGAGAGTCATGCCTGGTTAAACCACCTGGGAAGACAAGGAGCTCTCTGTGTCCATTCCTTCGGTAAACAGCCCCTTTAAACAAACCTAATACAGCTTAGCATAAAAAATGAAAAATACAATTAATTATACATCTGGTGAGCAGTGCACCTGCATCCTAAGTCATTCGGAAGAGGCAAATTTTCTGATATAAAGCCTCTGTTAGCCGAGCCGATCACCGGATCTGAAACGAAAAGGACACTCATTTCTCCTGCAAAAGAGGAGACTGAGGGCAGAAATGCCGAAATAAGGCGGAGACTCAAGACGGCTGCAGTATAGGCCTGGTAGAGCATCAGCAGTCAAGAATCCCGGCGTCTGGTGATGTCTTTGCGTCACAGTCTTCAAGCAGTCATTGCATACAAAGGGTATTGGACCATCCATCCATCCATTTTCTATACCCGCTTATTCCTCACTAGGGTCACGGGGCGAGCTGGAGCCTATCCCAGCTGACTACGCGCAAAGGCAGGGACCCACCCTGAACAGCTTGCCAATCCATCGCAGGGCGCACACACCATTCGCTCTCATACTCATACCTATGGGCAATTTGGTGTCTCCAATTAGCCTGATATGCATGTCTTTGGACTGTGGGAGGAAACCGGAGTACCCGGCGAAAACCCACGCAACACGGGGAGAACATGCTAACTCCACACAGAAAGGCCCCAGGCCGGAGGTATTGGACCAAATGTTAAAAAAAGATGATATTATTCAACATCATGTCGAACGGCCCAGTATTTTTTGATTTGCCCAAAAATGTGTGGGCGTTTGTGGGAGGGAGGGCTTTGACTACGTATGAGCAAAAAGTGCAGTCATTTCTAAATGGTTCGTTTGATATGGATGGAAACATTCAGAAATTAAAGCTGACAGTTTGCACTTCAACCTCATTGTCATTGTATTTTTTTTCAAACTCAAAGTGCTAGAGTACAGAATTTAAATAAAAAGGGTCACTGTCATCTGAATTACGGTGCTCACTGTAAATTACTGAGATAATATGCAGTATTTGTGCATGAGCTCTGAAACTCATGACTATACTTGAAGCCGTTTGAAGCATCAGAGTTGACACCTCACTCATTAAATCTGAACAGGATTTACCAGAGACTCCGTTTTATCTCTGAAGATGAGTGTGTTTTGAAAAAAAATATGGTTTTTCTCCCAAAAAATGTATGAAAAGTTTTTGTGAGACCTCATAAAGTTGCACTATTGCAGTGAGCAGAAAATGTCTCCAACATGTCTGAAATTGCCACAAAATTAATTAAAAATGTACTTTTTTTGTGAACTGTACAACTCTAGATACGACAGCAGCCAAAAGAAGTGACGGGTGAAACTTTAAATTTCATTTTAATCTCAATGTCACATCACAGCTGACTTATTACTTATTTCCTGCAATTATATGGTTGTGCTCAGTATCAAGGCTTTCTCTTAATCGCTTATTTAGTCTGTGTCTTTCATCATGATGCATGGCCAATTTATGAGGAAGAGAAATCTGAGAGAATCATCAGTATGATGATAATTGATAATTCCAGGCAGTGTGTTTAAATTTTCATGGCCCCGTCCAGCAATAATGACGACTACAGCTGATGAATCATTCATTAAGTCAACAAGGCTGAGGTGTGTTTTATGATACCTCCTTAAATATGATGGAACCCTGTATATTAGCAACCTTCTGTTGAAACATAACACTGAAAATCTGAATATTAATACACATTGACTTGGTTTATTTCCTGGAGCAAGTAGTGGCATATGATTTTCTATTTTCTTGGCTGATCCACAGTTTGAAATTAAGAGAGACTCATCCAGATGACTCAATGAGGACAGTAAATTTCTCATTGTGACCAAACCCGTTTGCCGTCATAGGTAATGATAAATACAGTAGTTATGCGACTGAGACTGAGTGTCCGTAAGGATTTACCTAGGCAGATTTTCTGCTGCAATACTGGAAGGGGCACCTCCGCAGCGCACCACTGCATTTAACTTACTGCAGGCTGGCTGCTGCATCAGCATTGGAGAAACTACAACACAGTGATTTTATGCAAGTGTAAATCTGTAAGGACTTTAATATCTGCTCTGTTGCTGTGAAGTCCAATGTGAGGATATTCCCCCTCATGTTTTTCATAGATTCATTTTGTGTGCGTGTGTATGTATGCAGGTATGTTTGCGTGTGTGTGTGTGTGTGTGTGTGTGTGTGTGTGTGTATACATGAGTAGCTGACCTCCTTTGACATATGAGTCCAATTAAAAGCCAATTAAAAATGGATGGTGTGGGGTTACCATCTCTAACTTTCTATCTAGGAGTATTTTCAAATAATGGTCTGAAGTTTATGTTTATTTAATGTCTTACAATGGAGTTCAAAGTAAAACTTACTCTTGCAGCAGAGGGGGCTTTTATTCCTTCCCGAGCTGCAAATAAAAACATAAAACCAGAGTTGCAAAGAAACATGCGCCTCTGGTGCGTGAGAGATAGGAGTGCGGCAGTGCAACTTCCACAGCTCTAATTATCTCCTGCTTATGGACTTATTCAATGGCCAATTTGTATTCATTCCAACGCGGCAGAAATACTTAAAAGGCCGCGCTGTGTTCCACACTGTGGTTTTTATTAATGCTTGGCTTCTATTACATGATGGTAGTGTCATATCCATGCCTGGCAAATTTTCAATATGAAATTGTTGCTCTTGTCAATTGTGAATGGCATTTCCCGTGTCCGTTGGCTCAGCATTTTAATAAATGTCAATGAGCAATGTCAAATTAGTCACTCCTGTGAATGCGGTTCATCTCGGCATGTAATTTGCTGGGAAATATTTGGGTGGACAAAATGGCAGAAGCTAGATGTAATGTTGAGGTAATTTAGATTTAGGACAATAGAAGACTAGCAGCTGAGCTCATGAAGGCAGAGGTTGTGAAAGGACTGAAATATAATGGAAAGCAGGCAATCAAATTGTTATTTATTTATTTATTTATTAAGGTTCACCAGAGCAATTTTATAAGGAGCAAACAGGAAGTGTCCATTCATTTGACCGATAGCATTACACTTTTGTCTGAAATGATTTGGGCGACAGTATTTGAAGGTATCAATATGACTGAACAGTATATGCGAAAAGTTCCACAGAGTTTGGCAGAAAAACATTTTTTTTCCCTTGATTTACGTACAACACAAATTTCAAATTGTAATAATAAAGTTGTTATCAAACAATTCACATGTTGTTAAAACTCAAAGAATCAGCTTTTATATTTTCATTAATGTACACTCTCAGAAATAGGGGTACAGCAGGAGTCCATTTCTGTTCCCCAAGGTACATTCAGCCCTTGTGTACCCTTTAGGGCTAATTATTGGACCTCAAGGTACCTGTGTGAACCTTTTTAGGGTCTAAAAGGTACTTTTATGTTCCAAAACAAATAAAATCCCACTTCTAAGGTACAACAGCAGAACCTTTGAGGGTACTGCCCCAGTGACAGGCCTTGGTTGTCAGAAATGGACTCCTGCTGTACCCCTATTTCTGAGAGTGTAGCTTTTCCTCACGTGGAAAATACCAAGCGTTTTCTGCATAGGTCCACCAATTCAGTGTCATCATGTTTCCCTGCAAATGGCATCACAGGTTTTACTGAATAGTCATGTGAATTTAATTGCTTATTAGGGCAGATATTTGACATTTTTCATTATCATTCACAGCGCAGTTGCTAGGAATTCTGGGCCCCCTGACAGAATATCGGTGTGGGTCCCCGCCCCCGACTTTTCACTGCCATTTTTTAACGACTATGTATCATGATTTTTCTGTTCCTCAGTGTTATTAACAGGGCCTAATGCAATACACCCAATTTTTCCTTTTTTTATGATTAACCACTCAACAAAGAGAGTATCATTATGTAAATTATGAATTATTAGTTGTCTTATTCACATTCACTCACTCACTCACCATTAAAAACATCTTCAGACTGCTGGTGGTGAGGGCCTATTGCTGGGTCAGGTTCAGATGAAGTGACTACAGCTGATTCTGAAGTAGCAGTGCGTAAATGTTTAATTATCCCTTTTCATATTACTTTCGTAAACATTTTAAGTTATGCTCCATGAAACAACTGATGAGGAAATAACCTACCGAGTCTTGGAATTAACTAAATCTAAATGGGCTTTTCAATACCATCACTCCAAGCACAGCTTCATTTTGCTATTGTTAAGAGGAGGGCAAGCTCTGCAAAATTACCTCCCGCGTGAGCAAGACTTATGTCAACAGGTTAAAGTAGCAGTTTAGTTTTAGTAAACACCTAAGGTAAAAGTAATGTCAGCCTTGTCAAGCGACTATTTAAATTACACCAAAGGTTACCACACTGACTACATAGAGTTCACTAGCCAAACCTAGCCTGTGCAGTCACTCACAGCTAGAGAGAGCCAAGTATGCAGGAACCACTCAAAATAAGAATAGAGGAACGTGTCCTAGGCTGCTACTACTGGATTTTTTGACGCCATATTATAATGGCTGGCGAAAGATAACCTTACCGATCTTTTCTGTGGATGATACCGTTAATAACTGAGTCATGTCATTCTTGTCAGGCGATTATTTACTCAGCTGACATGTTACTTTAACGTAACGTTAGCAGCTGAATAGCCAGCCTGAACAGCTAACATAGCAAGCTAGTTAAATACTCTCACCTCTCTGTGAAAATAATTTTGTCACGTTCTGCACCCCTGCTTTGCTCCTGCTGTCCTCTCTCTATTCTTCTCTGGTGTCCAGATTTGTGGGTTTTTTTTTTTTTTTTTTGGACGACATATTTGCAAGCGCGGTGCACCCTGTTTGCTGCCTTCTTTCGCTACCTCGCCAGCAAAAACGCACGTACAATTTACCTTTATATGCACGAAGCATGGATCCAACCATTTTTTAAAAAGAGGGTTACTGAAATATATTTCAGCAATAGTACATGCCTTAATGGCTTTGTTTAAACTCTGATGCATTAGTATGAATATTAGGTAAATCTATGCAGAATAATTTTGCCATTGTGGGTTTTGAGGGCCCTAAGGGACTGTGGGCCCTTATAATTGTCATCACCTTTCCCCCCTATATGACGGCGCTGATCATTCACGATTCTAGTTTTTTGATCGCCTTTGGAGTCTGTGATTGATCTTTGCATGAGGACGAGAGTTGAGCCAATGAAAGGTAAGGAGGACATCGTCCCATATCATTAAAGTAAAACGAAAAAGAAGCCGTTAATCATCCCACAGCATGTGCCAAACTTATCACACTGAAGCATCACTAAGAGGAGAAAAGGTCACGGTGAGTTCAATGACTGCAAATAGCAAAGGAGACCAAGGGCCGCCTCTAAAGCTGATGAGTTTTCACCGTAATGAAGAAAGAAATCTCAAACACCTTTCCAACAGCCCACAAACACTCTTCACGAGGCAGGGGTGGATGTGTTCATGACCAAGAAGTAACTGAAATGACTCATGCTGCTCTGGAAAAAAAAAAGATCATTTTGGAGAGATGAGATCAAAAGTCTTTGCATCACAAGTGATCGCAATGACAAAGTTTAGAGAGCGAGCAAATGAATAGCCTACTGCTAAACGTGTTTCCGTGACATTTTCACACACCGAGAGGTAAGGATGAGTAGTCCACTGCCTCAATTTCTCCAAATGGACATTTTGTGACCTAAATATTTTTAGTACTGGGGTTTTCAAATATCTCCGAAACTCACTGAATAATCCTTTCCCAAAGCAATGGTCCCAAACGAAGTATAAAATCATCTAAAAAGTTCTTCAGAACCAAAAATGGGCCCATATATTCATCTGTTCTCAATTCAATTGAGCATGGGTTTTGTTTCCTGGAGAGGAAACCTAAACGTGCCCCTGAAACGAGCATAGTTTGATAACGTTGATGGCTGTAGTAATTACATACTCTGCTCATAGTGGTGCCATACTTACAGATTTCAAGCATTGCATCCAAAGAATGCATTATGCGATGCAGTACTAAACATGACAATATTTCCTTTACGTAGTATTAATATGTCCCAAATATCACGGTGCCTTTTTATGGGGTCTATTCATACATAAAATTTGCAATCATTTCTAAATGGTGAATACAGATTGTGTTCAAAAAATTACAACCACATGTAAAAACTTTGATTTTAGATCTAAAATTTTACAGTGCTGATCTGATGTTTGACCCTAGTGAGGAATAAGCAGGTACAGAAAATGGATGGATGGATGGATCTTATGTTTGAAAAGCATTTTGTCCCAGCCATTTGGAACTTACAAAAAATAAATAAAATAATAATACATTGTAAAAAAAAAATGTTAGAAAAAAAAAGGAATAGGGTTTATGAAAGTAAATCCAAACTGCATCTTATAAGAGCAGACGGGTTTCCACAGCTGGTAGTTCATTTGTAAACCCGTGGCTAATTAATCATGGCCCAGTTCTTTTCCGGAGGAATGCGCGCATGTGTCAGGATGTTGGCCCTCCAACTTGCCATGACAGGAGACTGCCTTCGGGGGGGAGCGCGTGGGGAAGGGATGGGGGGGGGGGGGTTGATGAACCAATTGCTGTGGCAGAACCAGAAGTCTGCGGCGAAGGCGCCAGTTCTCTCGTCTTCGCGCTGCAAGGCCGGTGGATCTGAAGCCAAAGCGTTATCCCTCATCTTACCCCATGGCAACCGCTCCCTCATACACACAAGTGCGCTGGAAAATTATTTCCATGTATCCTACCCTACCTCTTTTCCCCCTCCCACAAACACACACACACGACTCTCTCTCTCTCTCTCTCTCTCTCTCTCTCTCTCTCTCACACACACACATGCACAGACACACACATTCACAGACACTCTCGCTCATACACAGAGTACAAATGTACATACACATGCATACACACGTACTAACCCATGCATATGTACATTTCATAAGTTTATATCAGTAAGAAGTTTGGGTGCAGTTCATTTGTTTTATAACACTCGGATTGAAGTGAGTTTATAAGGTTTAGCTGCTGTTATAACCTAAAATGACACAAGTGTTGTGTTCCAGGGTTCTGGCCTTTGGCCAGAACAGTATTATTCATGGTTTTAACAGTTTCATTTTCCAAGTTTCATAGTTCATAGTTCATAGTCATAGTATTTCATTATCCATGTTCCATGTCCATGTTTTTACTTTTCCATGTTTTTGTTTTTGCCAGGTCTGCCATGCCACTCCACCGCTTGTCTGCGTTCCGCCCCGTGCCTTCGTTGTTGCACATTTCAGAGCTCTGGGTTGGCTTTGGTATTTCCCTCTTCCTTCTGTGCTGTGCTGATTCGGGGCTCTCTAAGCTTAATTGGCAATTAACTGTTTTTAAGTTACTAACATTTACTAACACTCACTGGGTGGTGTAATTCATTAGATAGGCACATTACTAATATTACTGATTTAGACAGGGAGTTTATTGTCATGATTCCTGCTTTGCTATTTCAAGATCTTGCTGTGCTTTTCAGTTCTTAACATTCATGCTTGCTTCCAAACTGCATACTTAATTGGTACTTAAGCTGAGCCGCTCATTCTCTTAATGAGCAGGTCATGTCATCCAATCTCTGTCCATGTCTTGATCTTGCCATGCCTCTTGTTTCTGCTTCTCCAGGTGTTGCCCCTCATGTGTCCTTGATTATCAAGCCTTTATCTGGATGCGGTGGAAGTTGGCTGGCAGACAGTGTCTCGCGTCTCTTTGCATGTGCAAATTTAGCCAAGTTCTTGTTGTCAAGTCCCCTAGCATTTCTAGTTTCAAGTCTCGTCCTAGCCTCTTGTTTTGTGTATATATATTTAGTCTTGTTATTTATTTTTCTTGATCTTCTCGCCTGGAGTTTCCAGTGCCTTTTTGTTTTTTGCCTTTTGCATTTATTGTTTATAGCTCTGTGTAGCTTACCTCAGTTTGTTTTTTTGCAACCCTTTGGGCCAAGTTTTTTGTTGGCCCTCGTGCCTGTTTTGTTTTGTTTGGAAATAAATCCTCATTCCCTTCTCCCCGCATCTGGTGTCTTACTGATCCCATATCAACAAGGTCAGGAAAAATACACTAGTTTCTTTCGCAAAATACTGTCTGAAGTATATTTCAATTCTTAAAGAAGTCATATGAGCAAACATTTCTGCAAACAAGTGCTCTCCATTTTCAAACAACTGAAAAATATCAAGCTGATTTGGGAGACGTAGGACTGAAAAGGAGAAACAAACTAAATGTACTGGTAGCACATCAATGGAAACCTCTACAGCTGTGCTGGTGTGAACTGCCTCTACTACAGTATACTCATAAAGTTCAGCAATTAGCACTGCAATGGTTGTTAATTTGATGGATTTTATGCATATTTAATTTTTTAAAAAATTAAGTTAAAATGGTAGCATTGTTAGAAAAATATGGGCGTGTTCACAGGTTTGACTGTTACTGTATACACGCACACACTCACACATCAAAAGTGACCCCTCCTAATCAACGGGTTGCATTTCAACGCAACCCACAGGAATCCTGTAACCGGAACACATCTTGGGAAAACTGAGCAGTGATCCAACTAATTTAGACACCATAACTTTGCTGCTGATAAATTTGAGAAAATCTAAGCCTTTCTTTCTGTGGCATATGAGGTGTGTTCATAGGAAGAAATAAATTACACACCTGCTACAGTATCTTTCATCTGTTTACTGCTCTCCGGGTGCACAAGCGCTCGCCAGCAGACATCACCGCTGCTATTTATACACAAGTTTTCTCAGCACCATTATACTTTCCACTTTAATTATTCATCTCCGTGTGAGATGTGAAAATGCTGTGATTTTATTCCATTACGATCACCTCAGGGCTCTACTGCAGGTCAAAGTGGAAAATCTGATGGAAAGGTCATGTTTCCCACCTTATCTGCAGTCATATTAGGGGCAGAGCGTTGTGATTCTGCATTTTCTGCCATGCCATGTGCCATGTTTTTGCCCATGCCATGTGCCATGTTTATGCTCATGCCCTTGTATCAAGTTCTGTGCCTGGCCTAGTGCCATGTTTTGACTGACCTGTGTGTTTCTTGACTTCTGCTTATGTCTGACCGTTCTTTGATTATGTGTTGTGTTTTGGTAATTCAGATTTTCATGCATATTATTTTCCATGTTTCAGTTCTGTGTTTACCATGCCATGTTTCATTTCCATGCTTTGCACTTTGTCTCCCCTGTCTTGTCATGTGTGTATCTTTGCTAACAGTCCCTTGTCTTGTGTGCCACTCATTCGGGTGATTTATTGGTTTCTGGGTTTCAATCTTCCTTCATTATCTCGTGTTCTTCCTTCCTCTTACTTTTGCTATATTAATAACACATACTAACAGTTTGTTATTTTTGATCATTACTAACCAACGCTAACCTTGTATATTTTGTCTAACTTACTAACGAGCACTCAGGATTATATAGCTGCACTTACTAATTGACTAACGATCTCTCAGCATTCGCCCTGTCCTAGTCTCCGCCTCTTGTCTTACCCTAATTATCTCTGCTGCGTTTCTGTGGGTCTCCACAACTGCCTCCTGCTCTCTTTTCTCTCTCATTATCTTTACACTTCAGTACTCCTTGACTGGAGCTGTTTATCTGTCTATAGGTTTGTCTTGTGATCCCTGTCTGCGTTTTGGCTACGGCCAATTTCTTGTAATTAGTTTGTTCCCAATGTGTCTCTCCATGACTATCATTGCCATTGATTGCACCTGTGTTCCCTTGTCATGTGGTCTCCCGGAAATGTATATTAGATTGTTACATTGCTTGTTACACCCCAGGTAGCAAGCACCTCCACTCCCGATCTGACCCGGCTCAGTGCCGACTCCAGCTGATCCGGCCCAGAGCCGGGGCAGATCCGAAGCAGAGGTGCTTGCTATCTGGGACTTCCTTGTCAGATCTTTCTCCATTGCTTACCTGTGCCACGCTTCTCTCGCCTTGTAGCATTGTGATTATCTTTCTGACTGGACAGTTCTAGACTTTGAGCTTTGCCTTGTTCTTCTTGTTTATTGACCCATTTTTGTCTGACTACGATTTTTGTGATTGGTACCCTGTTTACGGTTCTGCATTTCGCCCCCTGGATTCTGATTTTGGATTGCGGACTTTGTACTGTCGCCTTCTCTTTTGGGGGGTTTCCCCCTTCAGAAATAAAGCCTCCTTTTTGCATTTTACTGGTGTTTGCACTTGGTTCATTTCATAAAACCTCACACAGAGAGCCAAAATAAAAAAACTTTGTAGAACAGGAGATGGCCGCTTTGGAAATCTTTTGAAATGGCCGCTTTGTCCTGCTCTGAATCACGAGCAGACAGAGGTCAATCATGGACAGGAACAAATTGACAACATTCATCAAACCAAATGAAATAAATACTTTAAACTTGCAATTGAGTGGACTTGTGCCTTGGCTCTTGCGTGAAATGAGTGAAAGAACTTATTTGATCAGCTCAATTTCTTTGTACAATCTTTCATAGCCTTCGTCATACTGTCAGCATTAATGCATGTCTCCTTCATAGACAATGTGATTACTTGGGTATTTGCCGAGTTTAGCAAGTTGGCTTGTAGTATTTTTTTTTTTTGTCACCAACTATGACAAAAACAATATGTAAGTTATTGGCATTTTTTAATTGAATGCAATCCTTTTTTTTTCTTGGAAGGCTGTAGATAGAGAAGAGTTGCTCTCATACAAGAAAAACTGCAGAGTTGACAAAAAAAAGTTGCTTCCTCCCCGGGGCGAGAGTAATTAGCAGTTGTTTCGCATCTGCAGATTCATAATTTAATCCCACAGCAGCGATGGTAGCGGCAGCTTTGTGTGTTTTGTTGCCACCCAACCTGTAAACATGTTCATCTGCAGAAGATAAAACTCACTGCAGTACAGAAAACAGCCCACGGCTGAATTTCAAGATGGATGGTACTCCGTCTCGCCTCCCTTATCTGATCACATTTGGTCATTTTTTTTTTTTTTTAATTAAAACTATTCCCATTTGGGTTCCAAATTAATATGGTCTCTCATTACAAGCAAGTCTCAACCCTGTATGCTTAATATAACATCACTGCCATTTAGCAGATGCTCTGATCCATTGCGACTTGCACTGTTTTGACATTCTTACATAGTTGACTTATACAAGCACTTATACAAGCAGTGAGGCAGGTAAGGTTAAGCACCTCGCTTAAGGATAAGATGGTATCCGGGAATTCACATGGCTGCCCACCCCGTGCTTTCAAACTGTAGTTTCCAAGCCATTATGCAGCATTTGCTATTCATGAGAGGTTTGTAATATATACTTGTCTGTTTATTCTCCATAATTCTGAATATCTTAGTCAGTGCAGCTGTCTGTGTTTGTTTTGCGGGAGCCCGGGGATCACATGCAACTTTGAAAGAAGTATCAGGTTACAGACTGCATGTGTGTGTGTGTATGAAGTGCAACTGAAAAAGAGAGTGAGCATCATTGCCCAATAGATTCACTCCCAGCAGTCTGCAGCACTGGTTGGCTTTTGTTGTAGCATTACTGCATCTCCTGTTGTGCATTAAAGGCTGGTGCTCTGGGTAATTTGAACAGAAAACCAGACAAAACTCACGTGCCAGATGAGTAGAGTCAGAATCCAGTTGCATGAATGTGGCAGGACATACATCACTGGGAGCAAAGTACTCTATGCAGGAAATACAACCAGCTGCTGCGCTATATGCTGAAAATGGCAACGATGATGATGATGATGGTGATGAATATGAATACTTTTATAATGATGATGATTATGATGATGATGATTATTAGTTTTAGCAATGATAATGAAGACGATGATTATTATCATCATTATTATATAGCTTCAAAACTATTTTCAATGTGCATTTAAGTTATTATTATAAAAATGTAACAAAAAAAATCTCAATTGATCTGAATCCTTGCTTAAATCACCATTTGATTCGTTTTACGCAAATTTTAAAAAGGTTATGCAATAAAGTTAGAAGCATCAGAGATGAAAATGCTCTCATTCTAGTTTTTTTTTTCCAAATTAGAGTTTTTTCTTCAGTTATCCCTCCTTTATAAACTTTGCTGTTCTTTATTTATATCAGCAATTTTACCAAGGAATGTTCCTTTATGTTGTAGTTACAGTGTAGTCGATGTAATGGAAAATATGTCTCCATTCGTTTAATATTGATGGAAGTAATATCATTTGAGACGGAGATTAAATGCGAGGATTGTTTAATTTCACAAATGAGTACACACCGGATTTATATTTGCAAGCAATAACGGCAAATTTACAAATGAGATGGACATACATATTGGAACTAGTGAAGTGATTATTTTCATTATCATTATTGATCTGATCCTCCAGACTTCTGATGCTGAAATTGCTGCAGTTATTTTTCTGTGATTAGTTGGACCTGTGGCATTCAAATTCATCTTTCATTATTACACACAAACACACGCACACACACCTACGCACGCACACACACACACACACACACACAAAATTACACGCACACATGCTGCACTCACTCATTTGTCAGGACTGCAGTGAGTCGAGCGGAATTCTTGGAGGTGCCTGCCTGGAGCTTTGGATTAGTGAAAGACTCATCAGCAGGATTTATGGGCAGTGTGGAAGCTCTCCAAAGCAAAAGGCTCCCCTTTTAAAACCCTCATGAACAATTTACTCACTGACAAGCAGCGAGAGAGGGATCCCCCTGCCAGTCACTGTGTTTCTGTGTTGTACAGCGTCACGTGTCTTTTTGCCAAGAAATTAGTCCTAGGAAACTGGGTCACCATCTATGATAAGGAAGTGAGAGCTAAGCTCCTTACACAGGTAAAGCTAAATTAGAAAAGGCGCGGAATGCGAACTGAACGAGAGTCCGACCAGTTAGGCACATGCTTTCAAAGGTATAATTCAGCTTTCATACAGACTAAGGCTCATATAGCAGCACATGGTCACAAAATCATACAGACTAAGGCTCATATAGCAGCACATGGTCACAATTAACCATAAGGTACACAAAATGTTGAGTAGTTACCATGGGACAAATTTAGAAAGAATAAGAATAACATATAATAAGAATAATTAAATATTTGTAAACCATTAGTTAACAGGCAATTCTTGCACAACTTCTAACTAAGTTTATGGAGTACCTCATGGTTAGGTAATGATATGTTGACCCGATAAAGCCCACAGACCTACACAGCGAGAGGGGGCTGTAACATTTTGTGTACTGTACTCTCCTGTAACACGGACCATTGTAACTACTGTCCTGCTCCACCAAGGGGCTGGTCCAGACCACTGGTCTCTGGAGCACGGACCACTGCAGTAACTGTCCTGCTCCACTAGGGGGCTGGTCTGGACCATGGGTCTTTGGAGCACGGACCACTGCAGTAACTGTCCTGCTCCTCTAGGGGGCTGGTCCGGACCAATGGTCTTTGGAGCACAGACCACTGCAGTAACTGTCCTGCTCCTCTAGGGGGCTGGTCCGGACCACTGGTCTTTGGAGCACGAACCAGCATTACTGTTGGCCAAATCATTTCTTTGGCCGCTATTTGGATAATCAAATCGCTAGGACTTTCATTAATTGTTCAAAATATTTGAAGCCATTAAAATAAGGGCAACAAAAGTGCAACAGCCCTTTGCATGAGTAAAACATTTATCCCCCTAGACACACTAAACACTTTTATCCTTTGCTCAGAAGGATTGAATGATAAAACCATGAAGTCATTTTCTAGTGTTTTCTGTGAAGCCAATTTACTTGTCAGAAAGTGACCACATTTTCAAATGAATTACACTGAGCTGTAATCAAAACCCCATTTTGCGAATTACATCATAGGCTGTATCATACCCTTCTGCCTGAGTAGCCTATAGCTATAGCCTTCAATTTGAAATGTTGCTTTTATGGTGCAGAAAGAAAGCACAATATTCAACCGAAATTAACAGCCAAAAGCAATGTGTGAACTAGCTGCAATATATTGACACAACTTTCCAAAGCTGCCAATCATTTTCATCGTTCTCTAGCTAGGCTAGATAAAAATAATCTTTTCAGAGCATTAATATTTTTGAGAATAAACTGAGGCAATATGGGTATTTTTTTTTTACTCTATGTTCATTGGGTTTTGTTGGGTGTCACTGGCTAGTTTATTAACTCAAGTCAGTGTTCACAGTCACTGTTGTTACAACCAAGTTAAGATATATATAATAAAAGCGAACAACCTCTTGTTTTTTATTTATTTATTTCTTATTTTCCCCTTGGAAACGGCCACCGTATTTTAAACTGAATTAACCAACACAAAGTTATAATAAAAGTAATAAAATAAAAAAATAATAATAAAAAAAATATAAAAATATTTTTTAAAAACGTTTTAATGTAAAATAATTGGGCTATATTTCACCCTTCTCCCACAGTAAAATGGTTTCTATGCTGCTGCTTAGAAGCGCCACAATCTACTGAAATAAACACGACTGAAGAGAGTCATTAGAATTCATTAGCGTAACCTACTTACAAGAATGACTTAGTAAAGCCAGATGAATATGAAATAAATGTTCATATTGTGCAAGCTTGAGGAATAAAATCATAATGCTCCAAATAGATTTATTTATGTAGTCTATTTATAAAAATAGTCGACAAGTTATGACCAGTAGGCCTAACGTTAATGAATTCTAATCACTTGTTTTTCACCTTTGCTTACCTCAGTATAGGCGCTTCTTTTTGCAGCAAAGAAACATCTTTTATTGCAAGAGGGTGTGACTATACTCTGTCAGAAGAATAAAATCTATTAAAGTCCAGTGATTGTATAGCCTAGTTAAAATTGACTTTTAATTATAAAACCGTATGGGCCTCATTCATTTGAAATGCGGTGGCTGTTTCCGAAGAGAAGTGAAAAATACATTAAAACAAAGGGATGTTCACTGATAAATATAATAGCCTAAGCTTGGTCGTAGCCTAACAACAGTCACACCATAAACACTGACCCGAGTTATTCATGGCTAATCTTGGTCGATGTACTGTACGAGTTTTGGTAAATCATCTTACACAATTAGGGGAGAGCTGGTACAAAAGTAAAATTTTTCACATAGAAGTCATTTTAAAAGACAACGTTACAGACCGAAAAAAAATTTCGGAGTGATTAAATACTTTTGTGTGTGATCTGTCAACATCGGGTGCTAAATCGTCCCAATATATATTGGCATAGTTCGACATCGAACGGAAGTTGCGCATTGCTACTTTTGACCCCTCCAGTCGGGATGAAAGTGGCACACAGGCAGGACAAAAGTAACGTGATAAAATTAACTGAAATCTTTTAAATTACTGTCGTTAAAACAGAAAGAAAATAATCAGACATTTGTTTTGAACTTTTCAATTTGCATCAAATGTTTCAACGGTAAATGTGAACATGTTTAACATGCAATTGGTCTATTTATAAAAATTATGAAATTACTTTACTCATTATCACAGTTGTGACAGATATAATGAGCTGCACCCTCAGTACATGCCTCATGTGACCACAGCAGACAAAAGACTCATCGCACCCACACTTCTCCAGGCAAAGATGAGGCAAATGTCTCCCCACAAACAAGACATTCCTCATCATAGCCCTGAGAAACTGTGGTTGCAGTGTGTCCACTAAACAACGTTTTCTTTGGGAGTTGTGAAGAGGACTGTTTTCTCTGGCCCCTCTGCAGACTCTCCTCCTCCACAGCAGCTTTCACTGGGGTGTCGTCAGTATTGCTGTTGACCTGCAACATTCAATGAGATTATAGTCAGAATCAGCTTGTTTTTATACAAGCAAGAGAATCAAGACAACTGGTCCGCCTGGACTGGTCTGCCTGCTGTCCTTCATCTGTTTCTGATTGTCTAGTCTGGTTCATCAGAAGTGCAATATACCAAGGCCAGGCACAACTGCGCAGCTGAAAACCATCAAAATGACAGAATTTGGAGAGGTCCAGTAGCTAGACCTGGCCAACTAGCGTCTTCAGTGCCTAAGCCCTGAATGAGTGTGATTTCTAGATATTGTGAAGTTATGTAGTAATAAACTCTCAACCAGTTGCAGTTTTTTTTATATTTTCAAGAAACAATTACATTTACTTCAGAACATCAAATAATGTGTCGTTTTACTGTTTTCAATACTGCATTAGGTGAATGGACTTTTCAAATCAGTCCTTTTTGATTTTATTTGCATTCTCCATGGTGTGCCAACTTTTTCAGAAATGGGGTCATACATTGTGCTGAATTGTTTTTTTTTTTTTTCCCTTTTATTTCCCTGATCTAAATGCCTTATGGATCAGTGTTTACATTGCTTAGCAAATGACATCCCCTCCGCTGTGGGTGATAACAGAAAGCAACTCTATTGCAAATCATTTTCATCTCTCTTTGAGGATTGGCACATTTGCCACAGATGGGTTTGAGTGGTTATCAGGCTGGTTTCCCAAGGACAAAATTGTATCTATGAAGAGGCCTCGGGGAACCCTGTAAAGCGAATTCTGTTCTCCCTAAATCACACACAATGTGATTTCCATTTCTATCTCCCAAAGCAGAAAACAGCTTAATTTCATCCTCCTTCTACTTACACTTGCTTATGAAACATATGGCAGAGGGTTTCATTAATTTCCCAAGTCATGACCATGGTAAAATTGTCCCGATATCTGCTCCTGGAGAGCCAGCCAAGCTGGAGTGCAACCATCACCATACACAAAAAGCAGACTCTCAGGAAAGAGAACATTAAAGATGTTTATTTTATTTTTTTTTTTGTCACCAGCATACCTTGGTTGAACTAAAGCTTTCATTACTCAATGGACTATTCGATCCTCGAAATCCAACATGGTCATTGTCAACATCACCACATTTGGTATCACTTTGCTGGCAATGCAGGGGGTAAGCTAATTGGCTTGAGAGTTGGAGCTAAAATGAAAGATTTTAAACTTTGAGCGATGATATTTTCCTCAATGAGCTATAATGGAGTTTAAGCTTTAGAACATTATCTCTGTCGTAACATTGTCATTATAAAAGCAGTCTGCAGTATTATGAAACTTAATTGCTTGGCAAATTAAGGCCATCATCTTTTCATAACATTCCGGGACTCTCAAATCAACTGGCCAAATTGCAGATGGGGGTAAATGGCTCATCTTGTCACATCTTGAGTTAAGCTTATTTGTTTTTGAACAGCGGGTAACATAATGCAGTAATTTTCTTATTTGTTCTGGTCTGACCTTTCTAATAGCAGAATAGGGAAAGAACAGATAGGCAAGGAAAGAAAGAAGCAGTTACGGAGAGAACGAGAGCGAGATGGGCGGAACAGGCAAGCATTGGAGGGCAGAGGAAAGAAAAAATTGAAGTCCACTCTCCAGTCATTATTGAGCTTTGTGTTACAAGTTGTTATACTGTGTTTCTCAGAAGATATTTCCCTGAGGGGGAAAAAGAGGAAAAAAGATCCAAAAACTAAAAAGAACTCAAAGTGTGGACAAAGCTCAAAAATTATGACTAATTTGAACTACTTTCTCTATAAAACTCTCCTTTCCTGATTTCTTCTGTTATGTGCTGTCATACTTATCTCTCCCTGAAGACCAAGGGAGTCACCTGACCCCAGATCTGGCTTCTGGATATTCATATTTCAACTTACAAAAATAACTGACTGTCAAATAAGGTGCTGAAAACCTTAAAATAGGAAATCCTCACTAATGAGGCAGACGTGAGGTTGGAGAATTGAATGAATGTGTGCGTGAGTGTCTTTAGGCAACGTTTGGCCATGTTATGTGAATCTATTTGGAAGTAAACCCCCATTGCCACACACCCTCTCTGCCAGTTGGTATAAGCAATAAATCAGTTATGATTTCGCTCCTGATCAACCTTTCAACAAAATCCGGTGTGAATCTGTGATTCCATTTGGAAGTTATGCACCTTTTTACGACAAGCCAACCTCATTGCCATGCCTCGCCTCCTTTTAGCCAACTAGCATGAACACAAACGTCACATATTCACAAACCCACCTGACACACATATGCACGGTCACACACACACATGCACACACACACATGCACACGCACACACATACACACACACACGCACACACACACACACACACACACACACACACGCACACACACACACACACACACACACACACATTTGACCTCCTTGCAAAATTTCTGCCTCCTTGAGGGAAAACTGTGGCAGCCAAAGGGTGGGGAAATTTTTGTGGACCGACGGACTGACAGAGCGAGCGATAGAGCTGCCCGTTGTAGCTAAAAACGTATTCACTGAATAATTCAGATAAACATGTATCCTATTATGATTAAGAACTCATTACTGCAGGGATAATTAGGCTGCAATGTGAGGTTGTAAGGATGGCAACTCTGGATAAATAATGAGCGGAAATGAAATCTAAGCTTTCTCTGAATTCCATCTCCTTTTGTACTTTCATCAGTGATTATGGAAACCATGAGATATTTGTTTAAAGATGGCATTTGATTTAGTTTCAAGAGTCCAAAAGCACACATTTCAAGTGCAAAACATCTTGCTAAGAATTTCAAACCAGCATTGAATGCAATGTTTGAAAGCTTAACATCCATTAAGCCAGGCGAACAAACTGCATTAATCTGTGCTGTTTCAAAGGAATTCAAATCTCAGAATCTTTTTCCTGCTCCTGTGAAAAAGCTTCTGTAACGTGCAGCAATGAAGGAACCTGGCGCAGATCCACAAGAGGCCGCTTGGGCCCTCAACAGTGATATTTAGCTACAAATAGCCTTAACTGAAAATAGCAATGCAAATAGGCACTGTGCAGCGGAGTCAAAACTGTTCAAGTTGAGGGGCAAACAATGTGAAAGGGGAGAAATAAGTCACGGTCAGAGACAGGTCTGATGTAAGAACTCATACACTGTTTCACACACCTCTGCCTGACATATTGGACTGTTCTCACTCTTAAACTCCAAGGCTTGGAGGAACTGGAAGACTCGCCACTCTTGAGCTGGCTAGCAAAGGAAGGTATCCCTAATAAAATGGTTGCTTGGTTGTCTTAGCAGCATTTCAGAACTCTTCAGCGAATGAAGATAATGTTGGTGTAATGTACATCATCTTTTTACGCTTTCCAATTGGACAACTGTCTATTTTTCTATAACAAGTTGCTGTGACAATGCTGCAAACACACCCGTACATCGCCACTGAGAATAAAGCATCATAAACTATATCTCTCAGCATGCACTTTGCCTCCAGAAGCATGAATACGGCTTCAAAAGAGCCCATGGATCTCCGTCTACCGCTCATGATGAAAATTGCCTGAGTAGGGGTCAAAGAAAGCTCAGGACCATGCTTCAATTTCACACTCAAGGTGAATACGAAAACAGACTCAAAAAGTTTTATAGAAGTGGCATTCTCATTCTGAGTCTGGAATTGAGTATGAAAGCTGAGTATTCTCCGGCCTGAAATGGAATTTAGGGCACAAGGTTTGGGCTCACTCAGGGTTCCGGCATGAAAACTGCCTCAGTCAGGGTCTAATGATGCCCCGGACTATGCTAAGATTTTATGATCAAGCTGAGTACAAAACAAACTCAAAAAGATTTACAATCTTGGCATTGTAAGTTGGAGTCTGGAGTTGAGTATGAAAACTGAGCGGAGCTCAACATCGTGCTCAAAAAACCTGGGGCCAAGGTTGAAAATCGGCTCCTTTAAACTTTACTACATCACTGGCGAAAAAAAAAAAAAAATCAGTGGACTTGGAGTTAGCATAACAAAATTTAGCAGAAGCTTATTGGTTTCTGAATGGTTGATAAATTTAGTGGAATATCTGGTAACAAAAGAGTTAGCTTCAATAATTAGCAGTTATCAGAGTAACAGAACCGTGCCCACCAGAAACTGCAAGTCATTTGAAATCAGGTATTTAAAATGACAATGTAATTTCTGATTATTTAATTTTGTCCTGTTATTTTTGAAGTTCGTAAATTGGGGTACTATGCACAAAAGTTTCAAAATTCTTAAAAAGTACATTTTTCACAACGGATTTAAATCAAAGTTAAAAGTCTAAGGCAGGGCAATTCAACCTTACGCACAAAGGGTCGTTGTGGGTGCAGTTTTCATTCCAACCAAGCACTGACACACCTCACACCACTAATCTACCCCAAGAGTCTTTGCTGAAGAGCTTGATTAGTAGTATCAGGTGTGTAAGTGCTTGGTTAGAATGAAAGCCTGCACCCACACCGGCCCTTGCAGGATAATGTTGAATTGCTCTGGTCTAAGGCCTCTTTTGCACCTGAGGTCTTCATGTCTAGTTCCAATTTTTTACCTTTATCCAATTTTTTGACCAGCTTTCTACCTCTACTTGTAGAAGTGACCCATATCCTTCTTTACCACTTGAAACAATCCACGTGTGCGTACAAGTGTTCGGTTTCCAATTATAAGTAAATAACCACCTGGCACTTATCGCGATTAGTAATGGACCACAAACTATAGCAAATAGTCATTCAAGCCATTACTTTTTGAAACATTTTACTGGTCAGCCAAAATATTGCTCAAAACTTAAGGCGGAGAAGGAACTGGCCTGGGCTTCTGCACCAGTGATCGCTGCAACAGTCGAAGGGATGAGCAGATGGAGGAAAGGATTCGAGATCAGTGGGTTCAATTTGCTGTAGACTTTGACCAGGAACTGGGAGAGCATAATTGTGCCCGTTGAGCTTGTTAAAGTGACATTCTATGTCATTAAAATGCTAAAATGTACTTGATTTTCAATTACGCGCAAAACCCAATCACAGGGAATATTCGATCCGTCTGTTTAGATGACAGCTGCATTGGCAGATGTCCAGTTAATATCCAATTTATTTTCATATATGACTGAGGCCTGAAATTGACTTGGGGATATCTGATTCCATGTGCCTTTTTCCTGTTTACATGTTCAAAATACATAATCTGTGCCGTGGGATCAAAAATTGAAGCTGGGTCAATCTTATTAGGGAGAGTAAATATGAACTATATTTGAAGCACATCTTGATTGTTTTTGTCCATTTCGACCCACTAAGGTCGAGTACAGAGCCAAAATGATGAAAAATGTGTCACTTTCCATATTTTATGGACCTCAGTGGATGTTTTTGGCTATGTCTAGATGGTTTTTAGATTGATAAGATATATTTTTCTTGTGGCATATCTGTTTTTTTTTTTTACTAATTTGACCTATCTTAATTACTTAGGAGCAGTGAACTGCCACAGTGCAGCGCCTGGGGACCAGTTCCAAAGCCTTGGTCAGGGTCATTGATGGGGAGTGTTCCTTATGAGCATAAGGTTGGGGAATCCTGCAAACTTCATGCACAGCGGTCCTGACCAACTAGGACTGGAACCCAGAACCTTCTTGGAGCGAAGTAACGGCACAAATCACTGCATCACTGTTGTGCTCCTTTGTGTAAGAGCAGGAAGGAGAAAATCACTTCTTTGATAAACTAGGCTTATGCCGTCGGAGGCGACGGCTGAGGGTATATCCCCGAACGCCCCCATTCCTCCAATTCCCCAATCCTTGAATAGACCTTGAATAGACTTCCATTTGAACTTAATTTCAGGTCAATTGGACAAATGGTTCTGAAGATATGGCCAAAATCGTACAAAATAATTTTCCATCACAAAGCGCCACCTGGCGACAAAATATTGAACCATACAGGTATGATGTCATCATGTGGCACGTTGTGAGGTCATGACCTTGCAGTTGCACATAGTTTCATGTCAATTGGACAAATGGTTCCAAAGATATGGCAAAAATTGTGAATTTTATGTGACAAAGCTCCACCTTGTGTCAAAATTTTGAACCAAACAGGAATACTGCCATCATGGGACACATCCTCAGGCCATGACCTTTCATTTGCACATGATTTGAGGTCAATCGGACAAATATTTTTTTAATTTTTTCTATATGATAAAAACAGTGATTTTTCAGTTTTTGACCCCTGGTGGCCAATCTAGAAATTGTAAATTGTCCAAAATCAAATCAGTTCTTCCTCTTTATGATACTTACTTATATGCAAAACATGAAATTTGTAATTGAAATATTACTGACGTTTTCGCGTTAACACGTAGGGCGGTGCGGTGGCAGCAGCGGTCGGACCAAAAACATAATATCCTCGAAGCGCCGTTCTGCATTCTGGGATATAATTATGTTTTTTTCAGGCAGAGATTAAGTAAATATGATAATCGAACCAGAGTGCGGTAAACTTCAATATGTCCGCAAGGATTCATGTGATATTTTGCATTGACAACATAATGTCTTTCTTCCCAACTGCCACACTGAATGGTCACATGACTTCACCATTGTTTCTCAGGCGTAGAGGAGGCGCCACAGCTCAGTGACGGATTTTTTCACTTCACTGGCAAAAAAAAAAAAAAAAATTCCAATCGGTCGCAGGTTACCGGGTTGATTATCACTGCATTTTGAATTGCTTCCAGTATCCTCGATAATTCTTCTGCACAAATTGCAATCTTGTCAGCACTTGAGGCAGTCCATGCTGTCTTTGATCACGGTCACGTGACTGATTTCACAGGCGGTGACATCGCAGCGATGGCTTCCAAAGAAAACAAGGCTTGGCTTATTTTTATTTCCCTTTCTGTTGCATGTTGTCGCCTAGAAGCATTTACCACTGATTTTCATGGGAGGCATTTGATGTTACTCATGTCTCAGCGGTGCTGAGGGGAAATGGGGCAGCTGGTTCTGCCTCCTTTATGTTTTGCTGAGCTTCAGTTTTGCTGAGCGTATCGGCGAAGCCTCTTTGATGGGTCTGTTGAGCTTCACAGAATTTTGACTGCCCCTTTGCAAGTCCTATTCACCGCTTCAGGCCATTAGTATGTAGATTCATTCCAAAGCATGTCATTGATCTGCAATACTTCAGTTAGCTAAGAATTCAGCAAGATTCCTTCTGAAGTGAGCCGCTATGATTCTCTAGTACATATCCAGCTATTCTTTTTTTTTTTTTTTTTTGAGGAAGTGGGGGAGGTGAAAATATAATAGAGTGTCACAGTTTTAGGCCCTAATACCATAATTGAATCTGCAGTTCTGGGCTCTGATGTGCCTTCAAATGCTTTGTTCACATGGGATTTTTGATTTATGCAGAAAATGTTGTCCATAGGTGAGCCTGAGAGAGTTTTAAGTTGTGCTCTAAAACCAAAATTACTGCTCAAATGTTGACATTTCAGCAGTGAACATGACGGCCTCGTGGTGATGCTGTGATGCACTTTAATGCAGCAGGTTCCTGCATTCAAACTACAATTTTTGTTTGAATAATTACGGATCATATTGTCAAACTGGTCATCCGTCCATGTTGAAAGTCATACACGTTTGTATCTCTCTAAACATTTCCTTGCGAGAAGAATTTATTTCGGTTTTTTCATTTCTCACCAATCTCTGTTGGGCAAAATTACACCTTTGCAGTTTATTTCAGGTCTTAGGAACTTCCCTGTGGGGGCGACCAGAGTATTAATTCCTGAGCAAAGCCCTTTAGGGTGAATTCTATCAGGCTCTGCGGTTTAAACAACTTAAATCTAGGTTCTGAGCTTTGCCAAGACAGCCGGTGTCAAATCCTCCCAAAAACACCATGATAAAAAAAATAAACAAAAAATTATCAAGGTCTGGGCAGGAGATAAATGGTATGTTGCGGGGTATGTTTTTTATTCTGTTTTGACATCAGTCAAATTCTGAGAAGCTAAATCAGAGTGCACAGTAATAAACTGAGTGAATTTAATAGTAAAATGAATACATTCTTTCCTGGTTATTTAAACTGTAAGTGGAGTCCTGCACGCATATTATTGTGATCTGCACTTGAAGGGATATCTCAACATTTTGGCAAATTGGCCTATTGCCATAATCCCTATAGTTATATGTGTTGGGCAGGGAAAGATGCAAACTGCTAAGCGAACATAAAAAAAGTGAACGGTACAGGTGCCTCGCTCCTTCAAAACTCATCAAATATGCAATCCAGTGGCTCCGAAACGCTCTCGTGGACAACTTGTGACCTGCACATTGACCACGCTATAAAATAATAATGTATAATTACGAGACAGTTATTTTCAAGGTAAATTCATAATTGGAGCTAAATTCCATTATGTTCGCTGAGCAGCTCGCACCCCCCACCCCGAATCTCAAAACAACAGGTACGGATGACTAAAGGTAATGTACCTACTCATATAACTATGGGGATTATGGCAATAGGCCAATTTGCCAAAATGTTGAAATATCCCTTTAACATACATGGAGCTCTGTTGTAAACTTATTGTAAAATTACAGTTAAAATAACTGGCAAAAAAGGAGCACTTTTTTAACAGTGTATATGCAGGCACCTATTTGACCAGCAGGGGTCACTACAGCAAGTGTAGAATATGCTGTTATCTCAGCTGATCGAACTCTTTCAAACCGTATGTTAATCCAGCCTCAAACTGAGACTGCATTAGCGGGATGAGCTACTCAGCATGGCTATAGCAGTTTTAAATGGACGCTTGACTGCGTTTCAAATGATGGGGGAAGGGGCGCCTGCGACAGTTGAAGTGTGACACATCATTTATCCACATGGTGGCCTCCTGTGGGCGCGGTTTAAGTCACCCCTGGCATCTTAAAGGGAAATACATTTCAATGCTCTGTCTACGTGATTTTCCCCCATTAGCTTCCCTGTTGCAGAGAAAAGCCCTCCTTTAAATTGAAGGGATATTTATGAACCATGGAACACAAAGGACTCTTTTTTAAAGGAGTTAATACATCATTGAAATGCAATGCGCTTTACTGACACGCTTTGTGAATCATGAAACATTCATCTCGAAGACTTCCCCATCTCGAGCCTGCGGCACGGGGATGACAGAATGGGAGTCGTCATGGCGTTGATGGGACCATAAGGCTTCCCACACCTGTCTCGCTGGCTCGCCAAACGCTCCCGCAAGCCCGCTGCGAAACTCCGCAATCGCTTTGTCGCCCGTGATAAATCTTCAAATGATCCAAAACCTGAAAGAAGGGCTCCCTTCACACTCCATTTACTACAGCGCTAACATAAATCACATTTGAAACAAATGCGCACAACCAGAAAGCTCGCTCTGAAACCCCCTCCCCCCCGCCCCCTCTCTCCTTTTCCCAGAAGGATAGCTTCTCTTCTTCATTATCAGTTATGCTTTTCTTTGAGCATACTCATTATCTCTTTTTTTTTCTCTTTTGGAACCAGATGGCATAAGTTTTAAAAAGTAGGAAGTAACAGCGGAAGTAAGGATGAGCTGTGTAATCAGGAAGGCGGGGCTGGTTCATGATAATGTTACAAAAGATGCAAAAGCATTTTCAGCGTGATGTCACCATACTGCCTTCACTACTGCCTTTCGTGTTACAGGACATTTTAGGAGAAAATCAGCCCCTAGCCCTCTGGAGCGATTAAAGATAAATAGCAGTTAATCACATCAGCCTTGCTTGTCTGCATGCCTTAGTCACAACAGCATCATAATCATTTGCCACAAGAGAGTATCATTAGGGTCTTGTTTTAGCATCCGCGATGTACACTGAATTCCCCAGCGAGAGATGTTTCATTTTATTGTTCACTTGTAATTTTTTCTAAATGAATTGGAGGGAAGACGAGGTCACTCTTTTGATTCAAAGAGACATTTTAAAACGCTTTCTCTCTCATTTTTCCTCTCACACTTGAGATCAAGTTTTCAGGGTCACAGCCTGAAACAGATTTTATTGCTTCTCTGCTAGAAAAAAGGGTAGTGATTCATTTTTCTCCAAGAGTTCTTCTGTGATTCCTTCTTCAGATGACTCCTGGCTCCACTAGAGTCAAATCATACTCCTGACTTGTTGAGTCCCCTAGGTCACCCACTCATGATCTCTGTACATGACCTTGAGATTTGAAAGAGAGAGGAGGAGAAAGGAAAAGAAATAGAGTGATTTCTGTTCATCAATTTATTGAAAGATGGCAGCAAGGATTCAGAGACTCCTATTTAACAGCACTGTCGAGAGTAAATGACCGGGAATTAGTACTCTGGGACAGAATGTTTAAATTACATCATTCAGGTCAAGACGGTACTTTTTGCCTGAGGAGAAGTAATGCATATTGTGCTTATAGCATAAGATTACAAGGAAATTTTAATTGTCAGTACTTGAGTATTTTAGTACTAGCAGCCAGTTTTCGTGCTTGGGCTCTGAAAAAAGTCATTTCATGTCACGTAATTACCAGCCGAGACAGTGTGGTTTGGTATCGTTGCGAGACTGTGGCCGTGGTTACACTCATCTTTTCAATGCGATTTTCGTCATCCAATCATGCCAAGACTCATTTATTGTCAAGGTTGTTCACTCCAAGATCAGATCTCTCTTGTATTGAGATCCAGTCAGTCAGGTCACATGCTGACGTTACTTGGCTGGCATTGTGTTTGCATCTCAGTGAGGCGAAGACTGCAGTGGGCACAATCTGTACAATTTAACACATATGGAATCAAATGAGGGGTGGTTCCTATTTTGAGCCTGTAAAGACATTTTATAGCCGTAGAAATATTTTATGTACATGCGAAAAAGTATTGTTGCTTGCAAGTATAATTTGCTCTGGCGTAAAAAAAAGGTTTTGAAGCTGTAAAAATATTTTGTGCCTGTGTGAAAACGTTTTCTTCTCGCAGATATAATTTGCACGTGTATAAAAACATTACGTAACTGTAGATTTGTGCTCACAGATATTGTAGCTGTTGAAATATTTTGTGTATAAGCGATTAAAGTTTATCCTTTTTTACCCTAGTTAAATTTGTGAATTGTTGCTATTTATTTTGAAAATATCATGCAACATCAATATCATGACTCATCATGCAAAAAACCTGTCTTTTGTTCGAGGATAGTGATCATGTAAAGTCATTAATCATCAAATAGGTGTTTGGCTCTTTTTTTAAAAATCATAATGATGACTGAAATCACCCGAACTGCCTATCTTAAACCCCCTCTCAGATCTATTGGTACACCCAAAGCCACAACACCAGTCATTTTTGTCATGGTTATGGTTTTTTGTCAACTAGAATTTCTAGTTGTTATAAATGATAATTTATTGGTGCAGCATGTTAATAAACCAACAAGAGAGAAGGCAACTTTAGACTTAGTGCTCTGTAATGACCCAGATAGAATTAGCAATGTTGAGGTACTGGAGCCACTTGGGACAAGTGATCACTCTACTGTTAATTTTGATGTTTCATGGGAAGTTAAAAAGGTGTATTCAAAAACAAAAATTTTCAATTTTAGGCAAGCAAACTTTGACAGGATGCGCTCATATCTAAGTGAAATAAAATGGGAGACACTCCTGGACTGTGAGTCTGTAAATGAGATTTGGGAAAGATTTATGGGAATTTTACTTGAATCACAATGCAGATTCATTCCAAAGGTGTCCAAAAGTAAGCTGAAAAAGCAGAATCCTCAGTGGATGATCAAAAGGATTTTGAGGGAAAAGAGGAATCTTTATAAGATCTACATTAAGGATAACAATGAGAACACTAAGGCTGAATACTGTATAATGCGGGCTGTGGTCAAAAAAGAGCTGAGGAATGCTAGAAGACTGGATGAAAGGCAAATTGCAGAGGGGGCAAAAACTAACCCTAAGCGCTTCTTTCAGTACTGTAGCAGAAAAAGGAAACTTAAAGAGCAGGTTAAGTGCATAAAGAATAAAAATGGATCGCTGCTATATGATAACAAGGATATTGTGGATGCCTTAAACAGTTACTTTGTTGAGAATTTTACCTTGGAAATTAAGGTTCGTGATAACAAAGTATTAGACAAGTTGCATAAACTAAAGGCAGATAAGGCGGCAGGTCCTGATGGCTTATATCCTAGAGTGCTCTGGGAAGTTGGTGAGATCATCTTTAAGCCACTATCCGCCATCTTCAGACGGTCTTTAGAAATTGGAGAAATACCAAATGATTGAAAACAAGGCAATATAATACAAATATATAAGAAAGGCGGCCGTACCAAGCCTGGAAATTACAGGCCAGTCAGTTTAAGAAAGATATAGAGGCTCTAAAGAAAGTTCAGAGAAGAGCCACTAAGCTAATTCCAGGTATAAAAAAAATGAAAGCTACATGAAGAGGCTGAAGATCCTTAATCTCTTTAGTCGTAGGAAAAGGAGACTGAGGGGTGATTTGATTGAGGTCTTTAAATATGTTAAAGGGATTAACGAAGTGAATTAGGATTAGTGTAGGATTCCTTCGACTAAGTGTTGTGAGTAGAACTCGGGGTTCAAATAGAAATTGACCAAAGGTAAATATAGCACTGATATTCGGAAATATTTCTTCACCCAAAGAGTAATTTCAACGTGGAATAGCTTGCCTGACCATTTTGTTGAGGCAGAGACCTTGGGGGTTTTCAAGAGCAGGCTTGACTAGAGCTAGCTACCATTGAGTCATTGAGTATCTGAAGGGATATATTCTCAATAGTATAAAGAAACTGGCGAGTGTAGTTGGGCTGAATGGCCTGTTGCCGCCATTCATGTTATGTAATGTTATGTTATGCTATGTTATGTGATTCTCCCAATGTAATTAGTCTGATCCAGCTCACCTGTTCCCTGCGTAGCATGTGACTTCCCTCCCATCTATTTAAGAGTCCTCACTGCAGTTCTGACTTTGTTACAATGTTAATCAATATTTCTTTGTGCAGAGCGCCGTGTATGCCATTGAGTATTGTTTTTCTTCTACTGGTTTGTCCGACTTTGATTCTTGCCATTGCCCTTCTTGTGTTGTTTTGTATTTCTGGATTTTGACCCATTTTTGTATGACCACGATTTCTGTGTTTGGATGCCTTTTGTATGACCCTTGGCTTTGTTCATTGACTACGACTTTTTACTACCGTTTATGTGCCTTCGCCCATCTGTCTTCCAGGTTCTGACTCCTGCCTGTCTAATCGACACTGTTTTTGGATTTCGTATTGTGGCTTGGCAATTCTTGTGTTTTTTGGCTTTGACTGGGACTTCATTAAAGGCACACGTTTTTTTTGGATTTCCATCTCTTGCGTGTGGTTCCTGAACGCACCGTCACAATTTTTTTTCAGTTTTCAAAACACGAAATGCAGGGATGTTGTAGAATTCCTTAGGAAGTAGATAAATTGATCAACTTGATGGATGCAAAATGGAACTACGTGTCACGTGACCAACCTTTTTTGGTACCCTCTATGTTGCTACTCTCAGTATAAAGGAACTCTGGGAGGAGGGAGAGCCTTTGCTCATTTGTAAACACAGATAGTGCTTGTGGAACCATCTTGCGGTCAGAAATTGCTTTGACTAGCTTTATCTGCAGGTGGATTTTTCTAAAAATTTGAAAAGTTGTAAATCAAGGAAAATAGTAAGAAGTTTCCATGGTACACCTTATTAAATAATTATATCATTTTAATTATAATGTATACTGTCTGCAAATATTAGCATGGGAAAATCAGCTCACTCACATTTATCAAGGACCAACGGAGACACAATTTTTACCTACACCATTGGTGTGGAGGATTGTTTTTGGGACTTGCTGACTATCAGATTCAAGCAATCTGATTCTTGATTAAATGATCCATGGGCACATTATTGCATCCATGACCAATATCTTCACCATCTGAACAATATGCACTTCCTCATTCTTATCCTTTTCCTGGAAAGTCTGCAAACATCCTTTGTTTTTTCTTTTTGACTGATGCCCTTACAGTGCTGTTTGATGGTTTTAGCATTTTTTTTTCTCGTTTCCTGGTTTTTGAAGATCAGTTACCATCTCTCTCTCTAGAATACATACGGTTGCCAATAATTTTAACACCTATGGTTTCCAGAAGAATTGTGTATGAAAAGGAAGGTGTCAAAATAGAAAAATATAGTTTTTCCATTTTTGAAATGATCGCATGAGTCATCGCAAAACTGTTATATGGAGCTTTGTCTTTTTTTTTTATCAAGGATGCCAATACTTCTACTCTAGCCCTGTATTTGTTTTTAAAAAGAATATTAAGATTGGAAAGTATGAATGGCCAAAATGTCAGGAAAAAAAGACTGAAAGAGGACAATAAAGTCCCTGAGAGATTGTTATTTTTCACAAATATCTAATCAGCAGTCGCAGTTTCTGGAGTGCGGTGCTTCTTAAACTCGAGAACTGGAACTTTATAATTTTAAACCAGCTCTTGCACGTACAACCAGCAGTTAAACTATTTCAGTTATCGAAGATAAACTCTAATGTAATGGTCTTTTGCTTGGGTGGGCCTAATTCTTTTTGATCAGGTGATATTGTGTTATTCTGTGACTACTGACATATTGTGACAGAAATGTTTCACTCCTACATACTGCAGAATACTGCTACTTTATTCATTTTCATCTTCTTGATGCATTAAGTTGTAGTTTGTATCCTGGACTTCTGCGTAATTTAAATTTTAGCCTATGTCTCCAGTATTTTGTGTGTTTTGAAAAATAGTTTGAATACTTACAGATGTTTATGAATGCCCAAGGGGGATACAATATCACGAATAGGACATTTGAGGTTTTTTGCTCAAAGTCAAGAATATGCTAGTCAAATAATGGCCAGTCTCACTGTTATTGAAGCTATTCAGGCCTGTCTATGATGCAGTCTAGGATAGACGTTTCAGTATTGTTTGTGAACACAGCCATTTGTTCCTTTGCTTCCTTACAGCTGAAAATCACATTTTCACGATGACATTTCATTGTGCAAAATATCATCAAATAAGGGCTCTGAATCGTAGCATACAAAATAACTCAACGATAAGCCCTTTCTGAAATTGCACTGTGTAGCGTGACCCTTACGTCTGCCCTGTGGATTATGGAATCAGTGGGACAATATTCACAGGCATAAATTCACTAAGGATTCCGTTTTGGTAAAGAGACCGGGTTTTTTTTTCATGAGAACAGTATATCCTGCTTCATGATTTTATACACTGGAAGTGCAAAGCATTGCACACATGAAAGCACACTGTATGCCCTACAAGGTTCTGCTGTTCTTTTGAAATATTGAATATATGCTTTCTTGTTTGAGATTGTAATGATTTGTGCATCATAGTGGATGGATTGAGGCATTCTGGTCAATGCCAGGGCTCCAATGCACACATGACTGATACAAACGGCTCCAGAATTCCAAACAGAAGAGTCTATGAAGAGGTGGAATAGATCTGGACATCTGTTAGAAGGGAATGCAAGTAAAATGAGTCAAATACCACTGATTTTCCTTTTACCTCCGCCTACCCATCCCTCTTCAAGCAGATATTCTCAAACCGGTGCCTTTGTCGTTATGGCAAACGTCTTTCACATGTGCACGAAGCAAGCAGCCCTCAGCAAACATCAAAATTCTCAATAACTATTGCCATGGAGGTTGGTTCTGAGGGCTCCTCTGAGGGCTTTCATCCTGTAGGGTTGTTTGGGATGTTTGCCATAATTACAGGGACTGTCACGTGTTCTGTCTGTTTTTTACACTCTCTGCGTTTCCGGCTGTTTGTTTTACCTTCAGTTTCGCTGCAGTAACTGATTTCAATTATTCAATTACTGCCTCGGTACCTCCCCTCCAATTGTCTTGTATATTCCTGAAGCCATTCCTGCCTCTCTTTCCCATTGTTTCTCCTTGTCTCTGTGTATTTATGTTTTAAACTGCCTTAATGTCATGGCCGGGTTGTCTTGCCTGGCTTTGCGCTTGTTTACTTGCTCCTTCGCGTTTATTTCTTGTGCCCTGGTTTATGTAGCTCCTTGTTCCTGCGTTTACCCCGTTTGTTTGTCAGTGCTGCCCCAGTCACCTGTTCGTCTTGCCCCGCCCCAAGATTCCCGTCCTCTCCACCCTTGTGTCCCCGTGGAGTGATTGTCTGGTTTGAACCCCGGCTTCAAACTCTGACCAAACTCTGATCATACCCCAGGATCTTGACTGTCATCGCCTGACTTCTGCCAGTCCCAGGGTCAGAATCTGCTTGCCGGCATTACTTTGTTTGCCGTGCACCAAACCCTGGACCGTCAATAAAGCTCTGGTTTCCCCAATCCCTCGACCTGCACCTGACTTCTTCAGTTCTTACCGCTCTAACAAGGAAGGTCCAAATGGTGTTACAGGAGTGTGTGGGGGAAAAAAAAGGCAGGTGTTCAGAATAGGAAGAAAAGCGAGGAAAAGAATGATTTTCACCATGAGGCGTGAGAGACCTTGTATCCATGCACATGTACATTGACTCGACGCCATCCCACCCCCCATGACTTTGACCTCACATTTTTGTGAAAGGTCACTGCACAAAGAAAATATTGTGAAATAGCCCAAGGAAACACAAAATGTAATGATCTATACTGTGAGTACTGCATGAGTGCATCCTTACTCCAAGCTATGTAATTTAGTATAGTTGGAAACTAGAGAATAGACTGAAGAACAAACCATAAGACAGTGCCATATTTAACAGGTAAACCACCCCATATGTCTATTTTGTTTCTCTCGGCATTTTTTATTTTTAGTATTTTTTTATGTTGTTATTTCCTCCTGCTATGGAAGCATCCAGAGTGATTTGTGAACATCAGTGGCATCAGGATAAGATGAAGTGTATCAGAGATGAGAAGGTAAGAGTCTAGGAAGCTTTTTTTATTGTTAACTTCATATATTTTGAATTCACACCATCTTACTAATGTATTTCCCCAACTGAACCTTCACTGGATGGTGTGAGTCATTAGAGATGAGATATGGGTGTTGGAGTAAAGATTGTGTCCTCCTCAGAACTTGGCTCAGGAAAATTTGTTGTTTGCCCAGTTGTCCATTAGAGTGAAAGTCTTTGAAGAAATGTCATCCAAATTTATTTGTGGGCAAAAAAACATCCCAAGAGCAAATGTTCATGGCAGCTTTTGTCATAAATGATTCATGTCCCGTGGCCGCTGAGGCATTTTTCGCACTTGATGCAGTTGCTGTGTCTTTGTGTAAATGGAGCTGTAGCAAAATGATAACCACAATATTTTTTTACACTATTATTGGATGAGAAATGTGCCCAGTCTGGGTTGCATTGTGTTCTTCTAGTTCCACTGATTGAAAGTGAGTGGGTGTCGCCTCTTGGAAAGGCGAGATGGTAGAAATGAGTCTTCACTAAATATTTAAAAAATATTGATAATATAATGCTATATTGCATTTAATCAAGAATAAGAAATCAAGCAGTTTTATGATTGTATGTCAACATCAAATAATATTTCCTCTTAACTCACAATTTTGTTTGTAAAAGAATCAGGGCGTCATTGGAACTTTGGTGTTTTCATTCCTTATGAATGTGAGCCATTCATCTAAAATTGATTTGAAAAGAAACCGGAGGAGATCATGAAAGGTCTTCAGAAGAGAACAACAGGAGTGGAGATCCCAGCCAAACTGAACAGAAGTAGAGGGAAGGGACTGGGGCAACAATGCAATGCGCCAGCAAACTCAACTATTCACTTCAAACTACCCTAAAGGACAAAAAATTAAACTAACAAAAAAAAATCTAACAAAGTCCAAAAACAAATAAAACAAATTATGGACAGAGGGGGTGGGGTTGGGATTGGACGGGGCGAAGTGCTGAACAGAACTGCCAGGCGGGACCCCCTCTTCTCTGGTCCTCAGATCCGCACTCAGGATGAGCGGACTTTATCCTCTCAGACTTTGGTTTTACATACTGCGACTTTGGCTGGACTGTTCTGCCTCAGTCTGTGGAGTTTCTGAGAGCATTGAGCTGCTCCTATGTGTAATAGGGATGGAACTTAAGGTCTCGCTCACTGCTGTGGCTACAACCACCAATTAAAAAATGAATAAACCAGAGTCTGGTGAGTATACACTTGTGCTGAAGAATGTGGGCTTTGCAAAAATTGGGATATGCCATTTAATTTTCTATTACACCTCTGTTTTTATTTATTTATTTATTTTTTAGTTGCTTATATAGCATCATTTGTATCGTTGCATCCTTATTGCTACAGATAATGGGTAATTCCTGAGGCAAAGTGGACTGGTGGAATAGTGGTTTTGGATGGAACCACAACACTTGCAGATTTCCGGGGGAATATAGCTGCAAAGTCTACCAGTCTTCAAAAGCAGTGAAGTCAGAAAACGTCAGGCCGTAAAACCGAGACATATCATTCAAGGCCCAACCGAAGTCATACAATAACCGTCAGGACTGATTTATATTTTGTAATAAAAGGTCCCATGCTTGGAGAATAATCCCTTGAAAATTAACTTCAACATCTTTGAAACCTTGATGGGAGATTTTTCACATGCGCGGAAACAAAATTTCTAGCCACTAGAGGTGTTTGAAACTTCTTGTAGATCTGCCAAGGCAAAAGGGCCATTGATTGGCAATTAACCGTACTCATATGCTAAAACATGCAGAAATATGCGTATGTTCACTGACAGATTTAAGATAGACAAGATATGCTCCATTGAAACCCAAGGGGTAATATGTCCTCTGCGTCGGACCGATCCTAATTACTCAGGAGCAGTGGGCACCGATAGTGCAACACCCAGGAACTGACTCCAGTTCTAAAGCCAGTTCCTTCGTCAGGGGTACCGGCAGGAGTTTTCATACTGTGCAAGCTTTCCTAGAATGGATTAACTGTGGGCTTGGATTGCCCTCAGCACCAGCAGACTTCCCGGGAATACGCCTGCAAAGTCCACAAGTCGTGATATGCACTGACCAGGGGCATGCAGACTTGCCGAGCTCTCTAGACCTATCCTCACAGTAAAGTTGCTGAAAGATTTACTTCATGGCTTTTTAACTGCCCCAGACAGAAATTCGATTAAGATTAATTCAAGCTAAGCAAGCAATTTTGGGAAGTGGGAAGCTATTTCCTCTTGCATCGTTGCCTGTACAACCAAGGAATGAGAGAATGAACACTTTCTGCACTGAAGTCACAGTATTACTGCCAATAACCGACCTCCCTCACGCTATCTCTAGAAAAAGAGGTCAGTGCTTAAACTTTCCAGACAACTGAAAATAAATGATTCATAAGCTACTGTTAGCTGAAGAATTTTAAATACCTCAATTATGTTCCTGTAATGCATTTATTACAGACACTGCTTGAATAAATAAATAATAATAAATAAACAATCTTTTCTACTTGAATTTATTTGACGTGTAAGATTTAATGCAATTCCAGAAATGAAAAATCAGTTGTGGCAGTCACAGTATTATTTTCCCTGTGATGATGCATTCGCTCAGTATTCAGACTGTTTATGTTGCAAAGGTCATGAATCAAGGAAAATTTTCATCAAACTGCTGATTATCTGAGCTTCTCTGCCTCAAGCCATTCATTAACATTTTCCCTGCTAAAGGTAAATGGAAATAAATGTGTGAAATTTTGAAGTGCCAGTTCTTTCGGAAAACGAGCGTGTTATCTTTATTTTAAAGTACGTCCTCTGGCAGCTCTCTTATCTCGTAGTAAATCCTTCCAACTTTATCAAATACCATATGGAAAAAATCAGAGCGTGAGCTTTTTTAAAAGGAAACTGGAGGATCTAGGAATCATCAAAGCAAAGACTGTTTTTTTCTTAATTTTCTTTTTATGGTGAGGCTAGGGGCTCGATTGGCAGATTGATCTTACTTTCCGGGAGGAATCAGGAAATGCCAGATGCCAGATTGGGATGGGAATGTTGGTGATGAAATAGGATGTGTTTGTAGGTATGATAGTTTGGTGAGAAGCCTGGACAGGTGTGAGTGGAGACAGATGCAGGGAGACGAGGGCGGAGTGAATGGTCTTTCCATCGCTTTTGTTGCATGAATCTGCACTATTTGGAACTGACGTGTACAGTTGTGAAAATATTAGTGATATTTAATTTCAGAATACTAAAATAAGACCTGTTGACATCAGGTTTTTGAAATTGCAAAACATACAAAACTTCCATTCGGATTTGAAATTCAAAAAGATTAATTACATATTTTTACGACAAAAAAAATGATGTAAATTTGAAAGGATATGAATACGGTGGTCTTAAAATGTTACCTAGCACCTACATTTGACTGCTTCACTGACAGAAGGAAAAAAAATCATAAAATGACTAACCAGTCCAATTTAAGTTAATACCCACTTTGGCACTCCAGGAAGATCAGATACAATTTATATTAATTCTAAAAAAAAAATAAAATTCAAATTGCCATGTAAATGAGTGAACTTCTGCTAGATAGTCTGAAAATGAGAATAAAGCCCATTCTTTTTTCTGTTTTCAAAAAATATCTTCTCGTCTTCTCCTTCTGTCCAGGACACCTCTACATGTTGGCAGCAAGATCAGATGCATCTACTCAGTTTTTGTGATGTTTCCTGAAACAGCCGTGAGTAACAGTCCCTTCACACCAACAATGGCAGCCATTATGATAACTATAAGGGTCTAAGCAATTCATTAGTCTCAAGCAAACAAGATCTTCATCATCACAGCTCAACAATATCCATAAATGCAGCAAAAGAATCCAAAATAACATTTGGGTATATTTGGATTGCTCACAGGCAATTTTTTATTCAGGCACTGTGATAAAGTATCTTCAGCCAACATCTTTCACTGACAGTTTCATTTCACGGCTGAAAGTGCACTCCCACTAACATCAGGCTATTCAACTGCGCTGCGAAATCTCTTTCATGCAGTTTGAATGAGAGTGGGGTATGCAAGTGTTCGATTAGTGTGATCCTGATTTTAAAATTTTCTGCAAAAAAAAGAGAAGAAAATGTCTCCGTTTCACATTAGCTTGATATTCATCGACACATTATGCGGTAATTGATACCCTTAAACGATACCTCGTCATGTGCTACTCCTTTAATGTTTGGTGTTAAGAGGCTTTCAAAATTCTAATCTTTATTCATCTTCCTTACATCCATAACAGCCCTGAATACTTGTTTCTGATGTGTGAATCAGTCTTTGTTATTTCAGAGATTGCAATATTTATTGCTGTGAAAGAATTCCCGCAAACTACAAAAAATAAAATTGGCAGAGATATGCTGTATGCACAAATGAAGACAATGGCAGTGCAAGGGGATGACTCCAGTGGGTATGAATAGCCTATTCCCTAGTGCTAAGATGAGCTCAAACCCGCAGCCATGTGGGTCACTGCACCAAACGGCTTCAAAATCACAAAGGAACAAAGTAGGTGAAACTCTTTCTAACTCATTCCCTACGGCAAGCCGCTGCCAACGGCGCGGTGAACTCTACCGTTCCCTGCGGTAAGCCGGTGCCAGCAGTGTGGATGACGTCATCCGGAGTTCCGTTGAAAGCATTCATAATGAGTATACATGAGTATCTCGTCAATCTGATTAATCAGACAGCAGTAATGGCGCTCTCGACCATTCGCAGTTCTATGAAAACTCAAAATCAGTTGACGATCGCAGTGAAGGGCCACCTGTACTCCAACCACAGGAGGGCAGAGGCCGTGGCTGAGCCAGGACAGGTCGTGGTCGAGCACCTAGTCGAGGAGCTGCTCAGCTCCACGCAGCAGGCAACCTAAATGACAATTAGAATGATGTTACAAATACCCAAAATGACACTGCTAGTTTGACATTTGCATTTGAACCTGCAAAAACCTTTATTTTGAAAATACAGACGTTTAAATAAACATATGTTTATATTGTGTAATTTTTTCGAAAAGTATTCTGTACAAATGCGACAATTTTACACAAAAGTATTCCATAGGGAATGAGTCAAGGGTTTGGGAACATTTCTCAGTTGTAATTGACGCACCTATTACTAAAACCCCATAAGTCACACCTGACTTGACTTGACTTGTGGGGTTTGAGTAATCTGTGCTTCAATTGTTCTACGCATACACTGTAAAAGGTGCTACTTCAGATCAAAAAATCACTTAAATAGGTGTAAAGAATTAAAGGTATTTTTTAAAGTTAATCAAAAGAAACATTTTTCACAATTTACAGTATGCTTTTTGACTACTTTCACTGTTAGTTTTGGCCAATGTGAATGCTCAGCATGTGTTTTTTGCGTGGATTGGGTTTTTTCTATCAGGAGTTAGAGGTACATGGTTTGAACTACAAGTACAGTATATCCGCACAGCATCTGCATTATTGGGTTCCTGTGTTTGTGCACAGTGATTTGTGTTTTTTTTTTTTTTTTGTCTCTTTGCATTGTGTTTCACCGAAAATTCTCATGATTATTTGGAGTGAGCAGAAATATTTGTGAATGGTCTATTTATTTCCCTTGTGAAAAATCATCTGCAGCCATATTTATACATTTTTAAAATTAACGACAAACTTATGTTTTCTGCCACTTCCTGCACTACGTTCAGGAGCACCATCTGTGGGAAGAAAACGCCATTAGTGTCATGGTTTGGAGGCTTTGAGAACTTTCTTTGTTGCTATCGTCCGGGACGATATCCTTTTGCTGTCAATCAGATTCCTGGGCCAGTTGGGGGTGTCGCCCGGATTCCATTTAAGCTCTAGTTCCGCCTCACTTCCCTTGCTAGAGTGTCAGTGTTATATTTGCACTTTAGCTGGTAAGGTCTCTAGTAAGAGAGTTGTTTAGGGCTTAGCTGCATATTTGAGGAGAAGTTCTAGATAGCAAGGGAATCTTTCTGTTTCTTCCCTTTCTTTTTGTCCTATCAAGCTCGCCTTGCTTCCTCGCCTCGGACGACATCTAGGTCTGTTGGAAGCGGGAGTCTCGTATTTTATATGTGCGTCTCTCTCTCATCTGCATGTTCCCCCTTCTATTCTGGCCGCTGCGTTTGGCGTCTCAACTCACCAGCCATCACAGTCAGCCCCTTTGCCCTCGCTGTGGCTCCCAATATCCTGCCACACCCCACTTTCCACGGCAAGGTCAACCACAGAAGGAGGTACCTGAGACAGGTGATGGAACTGACCTACGGAGGTACTTAACCACTCATTTCTAAAAACAAGTGTTAAGCATCATTGAGGTATGTTCACCTTGGGTCCCGAACCTCTGTTGATCCGAAAGAGACATTTCACAGTTGAGGATGGATGTTGGCAGAAAGCGCTGCCACACAAACACACACAGATGACTGTAAAACATGCCGAGTACCTGCATCTTTATATACTGAGGTAATAGTCGCGTAAACACAAATACAGGAATGCAATATCAAATATGGAAGTGTAAATATAACAGAAATAACATTTAAAAAAAAAAAGAAGCTTTGGAACATGATTTCAACTCCTTTACGAGCTTCACCGGGAGGGCAAACAAATGTGCAAGGAAAACCCCCTCAGGTTATCACACTGCCCAAACTGCAAGGATTCTTCTCTGCTGGACAAAGTCAGCAGCAAATGACTGGGAAATGCCCACAGAGGGAGAGGATTAAAAACATTTAATTTCATTCAGACAAGATTTTGGCCTCCGCCACGTCTTATTATCTCATACGGAAAGCCTGAGTGACAATCGCGTCTCTCTCTCTCTCTCTCTCTCTCTTTCACGCGCCCATCGCCCAAATATCCTGCGTCAAGAGCAAATCAATCCACAAATGCACTGTTCTCACTGCAACCAAAAACTTAATTACTAAACTTTCTTGTAAGTCACCGTTCCTTTCTGGCGGTTACAGGAAAATTAATGGAAGGTAAATTATCCGGAAACTTGGCCTTGTTTAGCCTGAGGGTCGCAGCTGGTGCGGATAAGGAGCAGTTAACCACGCAGTGCTAAGGAGCGACAAAAATATATCCAGTGGAGAAACGATACAAACGCTGACTGTTGTTTAGCAACACTGGAGCTATTCAACATAACAAGTGCCATAAATACATGATGAAGTGTGAAATGGGAAACAAAGTGTGAGAATAAATGGTGTCAAGCAGAAGCTGATGTGTTATAAATACAAAATTACATCACTTTGGATAACAGATTCTGCCAAGCGCCAGTAAAGGAATCGGGACAAGCTTTACGGGCTGTGAGACATAACATTAAATGGTGCCACCATTAACCCTGTAAAGGTTGTACCATGCTATAATTGCCAGAAAATTCAACATTTTTTGAAAATGAAGTATTTATTGAACCTTTCAACAAAATGTAAAAAAAAATTAATAATAAATAAATTGAAAAAAAAAATTTTCATAAATTGAAACCATTTCATATCATATTTGATATTTTTATGCAGCAAGTTCGAGTTTCAAAAATTGGTTTCACTGCAACAAAATGGCTACTTTGGGGACTGCAGTAACATCACACATTAATAAAACTGGGCTCATTGAATCCACAAGAGTCTCAGCTTTTCAGTCAAACCCAATTTATGAAACTACTAGACAGTTAAGGGAACCCAGTATGCAGAAATATTCAAACACAATAGGTGAAAATAACACCTTAAAGGGATAGTTCACTTTTTTTGAAGTGGGGTTGTATGAGCTACAAATTGCCACTACTTACATTAGATGCAGTAGAAAGCTCTCTGATCTCCTCCAGGTAGCCGCACCAGGGCATAGTGCTGGGTGGGAATTTAGGCGATACACTGTAGTGAACGAAAACACAGAAACAGCGTATTTTCACGGCCTAATAGAGGTCCTACCTGAAAATAATACACTATTTCAAGTGTACGCTATATTTTTAAAAAATTACAGCACTTTAGCTGCTCGAAAAAAAGCACAGTTGCTCTTGAACTAACCAACTGACGTATTCCTCCGCGACGCGCATGGTAGTTCACTGCGCGCTGTAGTGATCAGCTGTTTGGGTCAGACTCTGAACGGTTTGCGGCAGAGGCAGCATTTCAATGGCATAGAATCATGTCTCTAATTAAAAAAAAAAAAAAAAAAAATTCCCTATAATAACCAGCACAGTAGATACACAGTATGTGGCTGTGTAGACCCTATGCGATATCAATTTGTGCTGCAATGTTACATTAGACTTTTCCACAGGTGTTTCACTCTTTTACCTGATGCTTGGGTACAGCAGGGCTCTGCAGTGTGCACCGTTGAGATTTCCCTGAATGTAGCCTCACAAAATCCTCTTTGGAAAAATGAATACTGCACACACGGAGTTCTTTTAGGGTTACGGGTGGTGTATCAATATCCGTGTTGAGGCAACTAGCCACAGCTACAAGTCCAATATTCCGCAGAGGAATGGAGTGGAAGCTGTAAGTGCATCAGGATACAGCTTTGATTTCACATCCAATAAAGCGACACACAGACCATTTTCCAAATATTTGCACAAGTTAAACGGCCGTCGGACCTCGCAACCGCAGTTAAGCCGCTTGCACACTAGACGCGAAACAAATTTTTTGCACACAAATTACATTCAAAGTCAATGCAAAGATGTGAATACACGCGTCTGTGAAAGCTACTGTGACCCAAACAGCGCATAGTGAACGAAGATGCACCTTGCACAGGAATACGTCAGTTGGTTAGTTTGAGAGCAACTATGTTTTTTACCGAGCAGCTTAAGTACTGTAATTTTTTTTAATTTAGCGTACAATTGCAATGGTGTGTTATTTTCAGGTAGGACCTCTTTTAGGCCGCGAAAATATGCTGTTTCTGTGTTTCCGTTCACAACAGTGTATCGCCAAAATTCCCACCCAGCACTATGCCCTGGTGCGGCTACCTGGAGGAGATCAGAGAGCTTTCACTGCATCTAATGTAAGTAGTGGCAATTTGTAGCTCATACAACCCCACTTCAAAAAAGTGAACTATCCCTTTAAGGGCTGCATGCAAAAAAACTGCGTGTTTTTAGCCCAAAAAACATGAAAACAGGACATGAAAGGGGAAGACTCATAGGTATAGGTGACCCATTTTCACTTAGACATCTTGAGGTCAGAGCTCAAAAGACCCCTCTTAAAATGGCCATGACATCCTTCATCATAATTAAGTCAGATTTGGATCATGACTCGGACCTCTTCTCGACAAGCTAGAATGACAGTGTTGCTACAAATGGATGCCTTCTAGTGTCACATGACACCATTAGCTTTGTACTTACTTAGAAAATGAGCCTTACAGGTGCAGTAGTGTCAGTGGAGATCGCCGGAGCTCCTGCGGATCTCTTTGGGTTAAATACCTGTAGTATCACATCTGATACATACTGTACATTTTCAGTTAGATTTTTCCTTAAAATAAGCAAAAAAATGTTGTGTATTTATAAGTTGCTTCAATCCAGTAAATATTTATATAGGAGTATTGGTAACAGGTGCTAACTCAATCGCTAAAACATGAGTCTAAAAAAAAAAAAAAAAAACTGAAAGATGGATACATTCTGTTGGAATATAGGCCATAAATATAGACCCAAAATCAGTCTTAGGCTTGCCTGGATTTTGCTAGGTAGCCCCAGAAACTGGTGAGCTGACTGTCTGCGCCATTCGTACAGACTTTTAACACAGATTGGTTGAATATTATGCACTGTACCTGTTGAATATATGCAGTTTAAAAAAGTGTCTCCAGAGAGGAGACACACAGAAAATCAACCTTACAGCTTGTGCACAAACTCACAGTCCACACAGCCTGAACATTAAATGCTTTCTACCAAGAGCTCATTGCTGCCTGACTATGTCTCATTCAGTTGATCCCAGCTTTTATCTCAGCAAAGGTCTTGGAGACACTGTCATTCTAAAGGAGTTCCCCCTGCGTTATGCCAACCAGCAATTAAAACTACAGTTAAGCCAGTTAGCTTGTGCTTGAAAATGGTTGTTGATTCAAGTTATCTTTTAGTGAGTGTTTTTAGTGAGACCGCATGTTTTGCAATATGTGCACAGGCTTATTACCATTACAGTTGCACTTCTCACCTTTAAAATCACTGGTAACTGGACATCTTATGCTCTGAGGATGGCAGCCCAGAGCATCATGGACCTATGGTGTACGGGGTTCAGCTCCAATGTCTGTCACACACCTGGTGGAGCCTCACTGGCTCCTCCTCTGTTCCAGCGGTCTGCTTGTGTTTTTGCGGTTTATGTCTTTTAATTAGTTTATTGTCTCGCCTCCTCCCTTACTCCTCAGTGTTACCAACTGTTTGCCTTGCCTCTTTTGTGAATGTCCCGTAATTTAATAGTGTTTTCAGTGTGGTTGCTAGATTTTCATGATTCATACCTTACTGAACCTCCCAGTGAATTTATTTCATCTAGTATTACGCAAAGCTCTTCTTCTGTGTGTTTTAGTGAACTGGCCACTGGCCTGGACGCGGACACGCCCCAACCCTCTCCAGTCATTGCCAACTTAGCTGGATTACTCCTCTTCAGGTCTGGGCTGTGGCCTTTCCCTCTTCTGTTACTGCATTCCTTTTGATAAATACTCCCCCGTGGATTGTTCCCTCAATCTTCATTGGTTTCCTTGTGTGGATTATAACAATATCTCCGTAAATCAAGCAAAACACAGAGACTCATGCTGGACAAGCACTGCGAGTCATGCTTTCAGACCCCATCGGTCAATTAGTATATAGAATATTGGGAAGACCATAAAAGTCAAAGGCACCTGGTAAATATTCTGCCTTTTCCTGTTTGTGTGGTGGCAGGTCACAGGGCAGAGGTAGTGAGGCGAGTGGTTCCGGCGGTGGGTGGAGGGTTGCGCTGATGTAGGAGCGGAGCATTAAGGGAGAAACAGATGCAGCAAACAGCTCTTCATCCCCCTCCTGTTCCTCTCTCTCCCGCCAGCTGCGTGGGGGAGGAGGCTGCATCAGGCTGCCGTCGACGCTCCCAAATGAAGCCCAAGCTGCCTCTGACAGTTCTTTTCTTCTCCTGCGCATAACTGTCAGTTCCCTGTTTTTTAAACGAGGCTCCGTTCTCCGGGGGGGGGAGGGGACGAGGAGTACAGAGCGAAGTCAAAAAGTCTCGCCGCATACAAACGACTCTGTGAACCGAGCGATGAGCCTATGAACGAGTCAGTCAGCGAGCGCGTGAGCGAGCGTGTGAGCGGGCGAGTGAATGACGCCGAAGAAAAAGGCCCCACCGTCCACCACCGCCCCTCGCCACCGTCAGTCTTCGCCGAGTGACAGATTTGTGTTCGGCTCTGACGAATTTGTGGCCTTTCGTTCTCCCGCACGCCACATTGACCAAAATGGAAGGATTAATTTCTTCTGATCTGGGTCGGGCATGGGTGACAGGCTGTGTGTCAGCGCCTGAATAGCAGCAGAAATGCGCCCTTATTCTGTCATACACCTCCGCTCAGTTTGACTGGCCCAGACACATGCATTGCAGCCAGCATAGCAGATCCCATAAATCACTGTCCTAGGATAGCATACTGAAAAGTTTACTTCAAACAGTATCAAATTCAATTTCTGAACCCAACTTGGCATTGTTTACCGTTCGTTTAATTTGATTTGCGAGAGGGATGTGGGATGAAATTATGTAATTCTGCATTATTAATATATGTGCAAGTGCAGTTGGATATATTGGATCAAATTACATTATTACGACATTGTTACTCATAAACCAATTTTTTAAAAAGATATTAAGAAAGAATCTGGCTGACACACAAAATGATTTCTCTGCTTACACACACACACACACACACACACTCCCGTATGTCCTTAGAGGCCACTTGTCACATCACGATTTTCCCTAATTAAAATGTCATTTCACAGCTGGGGTCGCTGTGTAGATGTGGGAGCCTTTTGCCGCTGAAGTTTATTGTGTCCCCCTTCGGGTTAGTTATCTCTCTTCCTGCTCCGTGACATCATCCACTCCCTACTCCATCACACTCCTAATCTCCAAACTGACAAATTAATGGAGCCGCTAAACGACCTTGCTCTTTTTTTGGGATATATCACAGACAAGAGGAAGCTCGTTAAGAGCTGGGGACAAGGCAACAATTAAGAAGCTCGGAGTGGGGCCCATTTAGCACTCCCAATTAAGCCTCAAATTTCCCGTCTCCAACTCGGCCGAGCCCTTTGATCCATGATTGTCACAATGGGAGACAAATAACTTCACAGATAACCTTTCTATTGCCTTTGTCCCTAGACCCTTCCTGATGACTGTAATACTGCATTCTTAAAACAATACCTTTGATTTTGCTGGGCAGATTTGTATTGGTTACCTGTCAGCGGCCGCCTAAATTGATTGGTGTTGAGTCTTTTCTGAATGTTCTAGACCCACTAGGGAAGAGGCTGGATTGTCCTAAAGACACTGCAATTTTACAGAGCCATGGCTGGGCGGTTCTGCAGTCACTGTGGCCCTATGGATCCAGATTTGAGTAGCCCTTGCAGGCACTGTTCCCTGCGTCAAACTCTTACCCCAAGTCTGTAGCCCCTGGCAGTAGAGTAACCTTCTGGGTTTGGTTTGATAGCCCGGCGTGTCAGAGCCCAATCATTGCGGAAATCTAGGTCATGAAATAGCAACACAAATTTTAAATAATAATTTTCTTCTGTGTCATTGAATACCAATCACTGAATAACACAGTGACAATCAAAGGATATTTAATGATGAATATGAATAAGGTTAGTATTAAACGTTATCAAGTAGCGCGTTTGATAAATTCTCATTGAAAGTGGATTTTATTAATTCAGTCATGTGCATAAACAAATACACAAACAAGTGTATCAGGAAAAGTGAGAAACTAATCTATTTTAATGACATATTCTAAGCAAATACACACCATCAGTAAATCCTTCACTTTCAGCAAGTTTGTGTGGCTGTACTGTTCATTGATACATACAAAAAAGTTATTAAAATTGGCAGACAATTTAGTTACGCTTAGATGAGCTCATCCAACTAATCTCTTCACTCTGAACTACAATTTCTAAAATCATCTCTTTCTGCCTCTCACCAAAAAAACAGAATCAGACACCAGCCTTTTGACAAAAATGCAATATTATCAACAACCTCATTAATTAGCTTCTTATCTGCAAACAAAGTAAACTATTCATCCTAATAAGAAATTTACACTGGAGTGCAGCAGCTATGCACTTGAGGCTACATTTAATCACAGCGAGTGATGCATTTTGTCATTAGAGGTGTGCTTATTTCTTTTTCAATCAAAATATATTTTTTATGCAAAATGTGGCCATTAGGCTTGCGACACAGGCATCAATAATCACAGTTACTGAAGAGCTCAAACAGATTTTGATGTTTAATATTCTGATTGGGTTTCCCTTTAATTTGATCGCTACAAACACAAAACAATTATTTGCTAAGATTTGTTTTGTTGTTTTATAAAACTTCTCTAATGGAGCACAAGAGCATATTGTGATAAAAAATGGATGATGTATTTCATAGAGGGTAGAACTCAGAACTGTTGGTCTGTTGAATAGTTTATGGAATGTAATATGAATTGGCTCATATTCAAACAGCATTTCAGAGGAAGTATACGCATCGAAATGGGACAGTAATAATATGGGTGCACCCATAGTTTAATAATGGTTGATTTTTTTATAGGCATATATAGTATATAGCTGAATGGCTCTCAGATGCATTTCTAGAAATGGCCCTGACCATTGAACCTCACCATTGCAACCCAATTATGTTCAGTGACCTCACACTTTTATTTCAAACTGCTCTGAACAGCGATCTCAAACAGTCTGGATTGAATGTTCTGTAGACCCAGTTCCTGTAGACCCAGGACTGAGTGAGGTCATTTCAGTTTAGTGGTCTATCCATGAGGATCGTTCATGCGAAACGCCACCACATTCCTCCCTGAATCATCCAATTTCTCTCTCAGTTCATTTCAATTTCAATCCCAGTTCAAACAAATGAAACGCTTCAGTGGTACGGCCAGAATGCTCAGCGGCCGCGTTCGCAGTTCAGGCGAGTGACGGGTGGGACTTGCATGAGGAGACGAGAGTGATTAGCTCTAATTTTATCGCTCGTCAGGAGAGTGTATCGTGTTGCTCTAAAGACTGGCGGTTCGGTTCCAGCTCTTCCCAGGCTAAACGAGCGCAGCTCTGTGCAAGACCGCGGAAGATGGGAGTCTCTCGTAGCGGGAGCTGGAGGGCGGATGGATGCTATCATAGAGAGGGAAGGGCAAAGGGCTGAACAGGACCTGAGGCAGCTCTTAATCTGATCTGACAGGCCGTATGTGTCCAGAGGCGCTGAAGAAGTCTCCGCTCTCTTCAGGATGAACGCAGATTAGACAAGATTTTTCTCTCTTTTTCTCGCTCCCGGTGATTCACATCAGGCTGACGGCGAGCTGCGATTGTGACGCAGCAAGTCCAGAAGGCCATAACCATGGAATTTAAAACATGTAAACAAATTTGCTTGCGTCTTCATTCATTTATACTCTGACGCAAGAGACAAGCTTCGGCCGGGTTCAGGGCAATTTGCAATAGTGTACAAAGATTAAAATGAAGACAGAATACCCACACAACCTGTTACAAGAGCCCCTAATGTGTCACCACTAACAGCAAGCTTTTATTCACCCTACTTTCACATATGCATCAGCAGTGATCTAAGGCTATGAGGAAGCACAGCACTTACAGCCTGAGACAAAAACACTAAAACAAACCCACGGAGATTTGAGCCCTCTTCGGATATTAATGCCACGTTGAGATTGAGTTCCAGGCAGGGATGCTTGTGGAGTGAGACGAAGACTGTGGGACGAGGATCTCCGCCGGGATCGACTCAGGCATTCCTCTGTCCCGGCTCAATAAACTCCAGACCCAAATGAGCAAATATGTCTTCCTCTGTTTCTGCTGCAAGGAACGTTTTCTGGGGGGGGGACCACAAAAAAAAACAGTAAAAACAAATAAACATAAATTTGTCGCTCAAGCATGCGCAACTGTCATTAGAGTGCAGTAGGAAATTATGCAGCTGGAGACACTTTGATGTCATGCACACGCACAAACAAACACACAAACGCAAGTTGGGTTTCCATCCAAATATATCGCAAATGTTAACCAAATTTTCGGAAATTCGGCAAAACAAAATACGAATTTATGCACGTATCGATCCACTACTGCTATGCCAATATTTGGAGTTGATTCATCGAGATAAGCAATAGGTGGTGCTAATTCTCCAGTCGTGTGACAGGATACCACTGCAGAGGAAGAGGGCGCAACGTGACTGTATAGTAGAGTGTAAGTCACGTGATCATGAGCGTCACCGTTTATTTGCTACATCTGTCTCCAGCGCACTTATTCGCATTTTCCATTTACCGATACATCAACTTTCCCACCTCAAGCGTAAAAACTTTTTTTGCGATATTTAGAAATTTTTTTTTTATTCTCAGTGTTTCTATTCGGGTTTTTAATGCGCAAATTGAAAATGCGAATTAAAACAGGCGGATTGAAACCCAACTACAGACACATATTGCATGTGCAAGGACACAGATTTGTGTCAGACGTACTGTAAGTGACTCTTCCCATCGCAGGTGATACACGCAGATGCTTTCAAACACATGAAAATTAGGATGGATAGAATGAAAATATTCCCCTCTATTGGGTGGAGGGAGGGTGTTTAATGTGTAAAGAGTGGTTGGGGGTGTATTGCAGTTTTACCAAGGCAAATCCCTGCATCTAATCTCATTCCGAGCACATTCAACTTTGGTCCACCTTAAAATCCTGCAATAGTACTATTTCAGAGGCTAACTTTTAAAGTACACATCATTTATTTGCAAAGCTAATGTCCCTGAACCCAGAGGAAAGTCAAAAACTTTTGCATATTATTGATTAATGCAGTTTTGCAATTTCATCAAGCCAACTGGGTCATGTATTTTGGCATGAGGGATTTAAACCCATAAGCTTTTAAATCCGTGATGTGGCCAAGAGGCAGGGGTTTGTAACGCTGACTGCAGATTTGGAGCCGGATTGAGCCCTTCGGTGGCACAAGGGGACACTGATCTGCGCCTAGAGAGACGAAGAGGCTCCCTAAATACTCAGAGCCAAGGTTCTTTTTAACCCAAAAACTGTTTCAGGTGCTGTCCCAGCTCTCTCGCTTCCTCTCTCTCGCTCACCCCTCATAGAACTCTTGATAATGTGTCCTTGTATAAAAGAATAAAAAAGCCTAGAGTGATAAAATAAAGGACAAAACAAAAAACTTCTTAGTCTACCACCTAGACTCCAAACTAACAGCTGCATAACAAAGCCACAGGGAGGGCGATGAACAGAGTGCCACAGCACCGGGTTAAAGGCTTCATTTGAGGCTGACAGGGACCCTCTCTCCACATCGGTTGACTGTTGTGAAAGCACACTGTGACTCGATGGCAGAGCGCTCCAGGGACAGAGGGGAGCGTTTTTTTTTTCTTCTGTGGTTTTGCACGGCACAGTCACCCGCCAATGAGGACATGCTGGCGGGCGGAGGAGAGAGTGACCTTTCGGTCCGGCAGGCGTGGAGCTCACAGTATCGAGGCCCCCCTCCTCGCATGGATGGAAAAAGGGGGGAAGCGTTCGTGACACATCCTGCCTTGAAGTGGCGGACCAAAACTGACAGGAGGAGTAAACCAGCTGGAAGAGAGGACTCTCAACCCGGGGATGAGAACGCTGTAGCTGAGCACATTTCCTGTTAAAAACACTTCAAGGCACACTCCAGCCCCTCAGGCGTGTTATTTATAATGCAAATATACCAAAGAAAACAGTTTGACTTGAAAGGAGGGATGATGCCATGCAGGGTAAGTGAATAGGACTCAATGCTATCTGTGCCAGTATTGCTCACTCTGTCAGCGTCCTGTTCCGACTGATGAAATCACAGACAAAATGGTCAGGGTATGAATTATGAGTCTAAATGTGATCCAACTCAATGCTCACCTAATGGTAAGATGTAACTTGACAAAGCAAACACTCTCTGCAGATGACAGCAGCATACTGAAGGGCGGGCTGTTGCTAATGGTTTACAGAAAAACAGCAGGATGTTTACTAATCAGCCACAACATTAAAACTGCCTGCGTGGTATTACGTAGGTTCCCCACCTATTGCCAAAACAGCTTCATCGAACTGACGCTCACGTACATTCCCAAACTCAGGGTTTCCCAGCAGAACATTTCTGAGAGCATCACGCTCCCTCCACCAGTTCATTTTCCTCCCACAGTTCATCCTGCTGCCATTTCTTCCCCAGGTAAAACATGCACACGTACCCCGCCCATGCACATGTTAATACAAATGGGACTCGTTGGACAAGGTGACCTTCTTCTATTGCTCCAAGGTCTAGTTCCAAAGCTCAAGTGCCCATTGTAGAAGCTTTTGGCAGTGGATCGGGGTTTGAACTGAGACACAGCAGGGTGCTATGATCTGTGTATGCGACACATTCCTCATATAAGTATTGTCACGGTCACGTTTGTCTAGGGATATGATTTCACTTATAAAAGAAGGCAGGCTGGCCTGGACCGGTGAATCTGGAAGGAAAGCCGGGACTTACCTCCCCTCGCGACGGCACCACTGCATTCCAGGGCCAGCTCAAGCTGCCGCTCCACCGGCGAATAGCTCCGCGTCGGTTAGTTCTTGAGTTCAATATAGTGGTCTTCTTTCTTGAAGCACGGCAGTAGTGGGTGACAAAATAAAAAATACGGCGCGTACTGGTTGTTTGGAAGCAGGCGTTTAGTGACGACGTCCGTACCTTCAGGGCTCTGGCACATCGCACCAGAAACCTTTAATCGTGGCCCATTTAAAAGGGACACCCCTCCCATGACCAACCACTGCCTAATCAGGACATCCCGACTTCTCCAACCAGTCACCAATCACAGTGCACAGCCGCCATGCCACTAAATGTGTGTTACTTATGCCTACATTTTCTTACCAAAGAGAGGAGCAACTAGTGTTTCTATTGTGCCTCGTTCCCGGACCCGAGGGCATAACAGTATCATTAAAATTCTATGCGACTTACGCCATAACTGCTTTTCTGTCGGTTTGGATCAGATGGGATTACCTTCATTGCCCTTGGGCATTGATGAACCTTGGACACCCAACACCCAGTCGCTATTTCATGCTTTGTCCCTCCTTTGGGCCACTGTCAGGAGGCACTCTACTCTGCTGACTGGGAGTGACACCAAAGACTTGCCACTTCAGAGATGCCCTGACCCACTCGACCCACCCACCTATGATTTGGCTCTAGTCAAATGTCCTATTTCTTCCGCATCCACCATATTGACTACAAGATCTGACTATTTGCTTAATCTTTGATTGGTTTTAATGTTTTGACTCATCAGTGTATGAGGCAGCCTAATATTACAGAGAGCCCAAACAAGTTGGATCATCATTCCGTATATGTGCCACCAGGTGCACAGCTAATTATCCATTATGAGCCAGTTCAAAGTCTCCCCTATGTGACATCACAAGGGGAAGTGACCATTCCGAATAATCAAATCTGATTGACTGCTTGGCTGAAGGTGATCAGTTCTTCTTGCCTCTGGTTGGTTACTTCCCCATGTGATGTCAAGAGGGAAAAGATTTTGAAATGGCTTGTAATAACTAATTAGCTGTGCACTTGGTGACATAATAGGGGACCTTTAATGACACTTGGGACCAGCAGGCTGGTCAGGGAAATCACCGTTATGCTCTCAAAGCTGCAAATAATATTTGGACGAAGGACTGAATTCCAACCCTATTCACATCATATCGTTTTACAGAGCATTTGCAAATATCAGGTTACAGTGTCCGCACAAAAGACCAGTGGTCTGGACCAGTCCCCTAGTGGAGCAGGACAGTTACTGCAGTGGACCGTGCACCAAAGACCAGTGGTTCGGACCAGCCCCCTAGTGGAGCAGGACAGTAATTACAGTGGTCCGTGTTACAGGACAGTACAGTTCACAAAATGTTACAGGCCCCTGCAGCCTTAAATTCGAGGGCTATGCATCCACAGGTAGGGATCATTGTAGGCATTAAGAACTTTTAAATGCTTGTCACTGGCTTTGTTCTCCTTATTGTATTATAAATGAAATAGGGCTGTATGCGAGGTGCTAGCTACAGCAAGAGATGAATCACAGATGAATCACCAGACGGCATACTTAATTGCTTTGAATCTATAACAGACTGCACAAGTGTAAAATGTTTACCCCTTTGCAATGTTTCTTTATTCTATGAGGTCAGAAGTCCCTGTTTGCTGCTAAAAAGCACCAATGACTTACAGCGCATAATGATAAAAGATGACCTGTTCACAGAGCCTGCTGATGATGCCTGTGAGGAGGAGAGGTGGAAGGACGTGGGAGAAGCACTTGATTAATGCATTTTCTATTTAATAATATGCCATTTGCTGCAGATGAAGAAAATGCAGTGAAAAGGATATTTTTCTGGTGGCTTTTTAATGGTTTAATATTAATAACTGCAATCCTTCACCTTGTTTGACCTCGATTCTCGGCTGTCGCCATCTCTTTTCCCGGTTTTTTCTTATTGCGAAATAAAAAATATGAGCTTATCAAGTAATTACAATTCTTCTTTTCAGCGGTCGTTGAAGTTAAATGTGTATTTTCATATTAGATTTATCTTGTTTGCCCTGCGTATGTATATTGATAAATTGTACCACAGCAAATACAGGCAAGTTTATAGAAATTTAGTTTAAATGTGAGCAGAAATTGAGTCTTTGTTTTCTCACGCTCAGGTCAGCTAGCTTAAATTAGGTTTTGATTTCTCTGTTAAGGGTGAAAACAGGCATATTTTCCCTCTGTAGAATTTTAGGCTCCATGTGCAAGACACAGATTACTCAAAACTGCACCAAACATGGCACTGTAATTATTTAAAAACTCTGTATAATAACTGTTTGGGTCAGCATTCTGGCTCCTCTCTCAGCTGGTGATGAGCTGTAGATTCTGTATGGAAAAATCCTCCACAGCCATTAATCTTACGCCATGTGAAGTGTCACAGAAAATTATTTTTCCACCCTAAGATCCAAACCTATAATAGTCTGAATCTGAAACTGCGTAGTATAACTCTTTGATGTAAAGCATGGAGCAGTTTTCAGAGAGGGCTCTTGAAGAATACAGACTCCATCATCAACACCACAACACCGCTCTCGGTTGTACTGTCATCCACACAGATGCAGGCATTCAGTCACAAAGTTGAACACACTCCTTCCGCAGAAGTTGGAGAAAAGCATGACCACTCAATGGCAAACTTTCAATCTGACAGGATGTTAATAGGCTCTTCGTCTCTGTTAGAATTTCACCGGTCCCCATCAAGCCCCACCCCCCTCACCCATTTCTGCCTATTAACAATGCAGAGGTTACTACCACCCCTGAGGTGTGAACCACACATTTCTCACCTGTTTTTCTGCTCATTTAGTCTGAGTGCCTAATCTCCTAGGCCCGGCTCCACTTAATGAGCGGGTTATTAATATCGCTTCCGATGGCGGGTCGCCACTGTTCAGCCTGTCCACCCACACAGGGCAGCCAATCCACCTCTTATGCGCACATATATACTCACACAGACACACACACACACACATTCCAGCTCACAACACAGATGGCATCGTTGCTTAATAATTACCGCCATCGCCATGGGATTACAATGAACTCGCTATCCCCCCAGCTGCCAGCCAGGCGCGAAATGGACTCATCTCCACCAGCCTACTCCTTATCGCATACCCACCATTAACTAAAAATACCAGTGCTGTTCCCAAGGTTTTGGCTTTATAACATAAGAGATCATTCGCTACTTAAAGGAGAAAAATATTGATAATACCTCAATAGATTGTTTCAATTAAACAAGCGAAAAGAACCATTAAGTGGAATATTTGTTGATATTCAACCTCATCTTGACATTATCTGTCTCTTCCGAAGCAAGTTTTATTCTCAAGGCCTCATTATCATAGCAGCAACACTGATCACTTTTTCCACACCCTTAAAGCATTCAAAAGTTTCTTCAAATGTTCTGGAAAGTTCTTTTTCTCACCTCGCATTAATTTCAGAACCTGTTCAGTGCTTCAGCAGAAAAGGTGGGAAAAAGCTGAACTATTTGGCCCTTGACTTATACTTTGCAGAGGTACAAAGACACCAGTGGCGGTAATTTGGTAATGGTAATGGTAATTTAAATGAATGATTGAAAACAGGTTGTGACCAATCATTAATTTTAAGGGATCATTTTCAGCCTCCCCTATTGCCATTTCACCAGCTGCCACTGAAAGACACAGTATTCAATCTTAGATTTCTTCAAAGAGTTTCATATTCTTGAAATAACAACAGCTGTCCTGTCCGTTATTTATCACATTATAAGTTTGTAATATCAATATCACTCGAGGACATTGTGTGTTACAAGAGGTCATACCTGAAGGTCATGAGACTGGATGCTGTTATTTGAAAAGGGCTCTTACTGCATGCAAGCACTTATCTCATTCACTGCAACCACATTTTTTAATATAATATCCTCCTTCCCTTTGTACACTCTATTATATTAGGTTATTATACAGCTGCATTGTAAACACGAGGGCAATTTAATCAAAGCTCAGAGCCGCATATTCTCAGAAACCAAAAAAAGTTTTAGCATTTTCATGATCTAAACAATTTAAAAGTTTTAGGCCTTTTTTTCTCACCTTAGAGGTAAATTTTTTTTTTGAAGCGTATTAGTCTGTAGTAGTATATTAAAGGAGTACGTATTTCGGTGCTGTGGTTATATAATGTAAGAACTTTGCTCAAAAAACAGCAAACATTTAAAAAAAAAAAAATTGCCCTGATTTTAAATTTAAGTGATATATGATACTTTTAATCCAGCATGATAAAAAAATATGCAAACATAGTAACAGTATAAATCGAGTTAAAAATGCATGATGGATTACTATGACTTAACAACAACATTTAGAATGATATTGTCTCAAAGTATTTGACTTTGCATATTAATCATTTTTCAGATACATTATTGATATTTAATAAATCTTGTCATTAAGGAAGGCGCCAAATTTAACTCAAGATCACAACACACACTGTTGTTACTGAGTGTCTTGTCTGTTCTCCAGATGGTCACTCTCTGATTAAACATCTGGATCACATTAATTTTCCTAGCCTGGGGATTCTTCTCAGCATAACTGACAGGAGAGGATTTCTGATGGTAGATTTAGTTGACAAGGGTAGTTTTCCATTTCTGTTACTAAGCCTCATCTTAGTGGTCCATCTGTTTTGATAAAGGTATTTTCCAAGCAAACTATGAACCCAGCTAATATCGAAACTGTAATATTTGCAGATAGCTAACTAGCTTATGTCAAAGTCCGTTGAGTAATATTACATCTCAGAATTGGTGCTTTTTGCTCATAAGCGCACAAACGAGTGGATATATGTGATGGCATGGAGAGCAGTGGGGGTATATTTTCGGCATAGGTCGGGCCTGTTTGTCTCTTTACAGGCAACGGTCAATGCAAATCAAGACAAATTATTCTTTATGTATTTTTTGATGACATGTTCTCTCCCTTCCACAGGGCACAAGGGGTCACAGAGTGTTTGAGAAGTACGCTAATGAAATGAATCATACAGTATTTAAAGGTCTTCACAATCGCCAGATCACAGCCCAATTGAACAAGAGTTTTTTTTTACCAGCATTATTAAAACACCACATGAAGGAATATCTTTTGGGAGAAAGGTGTTCCAACAGAGTTTCATAGGCTGGTAGAATCTACCTCGAGGTACTGATGCTATTCCGTCAGCTTGTTTCTGCCCAACACCGTACAATGACACTTTATCTCAGATTCTCCTTTAATTTGTCAACCATTTATATGTGAATGGACACAAGTTAGGAACAATAATTATAATCTCGGTTCAATTTTATTAGACCAATACTTATGTGATGAGTGCTGATCTGTCAAAGTTCACGATAGACTTAATGACATCCGCTGCAACTGGTCGTCACAGCGGTTTACTTTCAGACACCAAACTCCAGTTCCATTCAAGAAGCTACGACATAAATGAAATGTTTGCTTGGAGTAAAACTTTGAGGTCATTCAGAATATAATGAAACTCTTGATATTATATATTCAGCCCACATCTTAAAACATACAGACGATCCCGTGTGCTTTAAACATTACAGAAGATATAACACACTAGCAGCTTGACCTCAGATACTTCTAATATCAGAAGCCAAGAGTTAAAACTGGTCTGGAATTTGGCACTTCAGAACGAATTTCCCAGCAAGAGAGCATCTAATCATGTGCTTTACCTGTCCTCACTCACATGACTGAGCGAAAGGTTAAGCATCATTCTCAACGAGAGCCCACTATTGTCACATTTGTCACCGCAATCCATTTATCTGCTATTTGCATATTAATATAAAAGTCACTTTGAATGAGGTTGACACACATTAAAAATTAAAATGCCCCTAATCTTTATTCATAAAGTAAATTGCAGACAGTAAATTGAGTCACAGCCACATTTGTTTCTCCCTCTCCCCCAAGTACTGTTTTTGTTCTCTTCTTGACCCTTTATTTTCAATAAAAACAGATGTGAAAAATCCGTGCAACCCTTGCATAAACATTGAGTACGCATGTCGTAAAACCCAATGCCTTTTTAATCTAAACATCTCAAATAAGTTATTGTACTATAAGTGACGTAAACACTTCGTACTCTTCGACTGATCCTCAAACTACGAGTAATGGGACATGTTGTAAAACAAAGATGCAGCTACCTGTCAGCGTGACCAGCCAAGGAGAAGCATTAGAGGTCAGAAACACGTGCACCAGCCCGTGTGCCTAGGGACGGCCTCTTCTAAGCAGGTGCGGAGCATGTGTCATTAAATGAGGCGTGATTAATATGGGCCTTAACTCGCTGCTCTAAAGGCTTTTGGAATGATTTATTGCTGATAGTGAATAACCTCTTTGTTTTAATTGTTTTTTTTTTTTTATTACAAGGTGAAAACAGGTTGTTATTACCAGGGAAATGATTAACAGGATAATCGCTTGATTGTCTCTCTGTTAATCCGTCTTTATTGTGGCGCAAGGAAGGAGCTGACGACAGCACAAGAGTCGCAGGGCAATTAGGCCATCAATTCTTACCACCAACTAATTAAGATTTTGCCCCTGTTTCTTCCTGCTTTGCGTGCCTCAGCTTAACAAAGGGGAGATTTTGTTTTTTTTTATCTTTGACTTTAGCCCGAATTCTAGCAGCTGACAGCTTCTAATTGTCAAAGCACAGCATATGCTCGCATAATTAGTCAATCACAAGCTTATATTAAGACAATAAGACACGTGCATAATCACTTCAGCTGCTGTTTTTGTTTTAATTGGTGAACTGTAAACCCTACCAAAACAACTCACTCTAAAGAATAAAGATCAGCATGAAACAATTGTCAACTCTGATGCACAGTTTCAGTGTGATAGGCTCTAATCACTTAGCGGTGGTATACTTCTTTACGCTTTTGATTTAACAAATATACTTTGTTGGACACTGTAGCTAGCGCGGATGTCCTGATGCTGGTGTTATAAAGGGTAATAACGTCAATGCAATAGCTGAATACCTCACCTGAATAGCATTAGTAAATGAATTCCTTGTAAAACAAAAAAAAAAAAGGTTGTGTATATGTTACCATGCTGAATGCCTGTACCAGGGGATACAGCTCAAAAGTATACAGAATTTAATAAAAATAGTGGTGACAATACTGCTTTAAGTAAAAACTGAATAAGTCAGTTAAGCTTTTGAATTAACTAAATGCCAGAATGTACACCTATCGTGCCGTATACAACATTATTGTAAGTGCTGTCGATACCAGCAAATTAAGCTAGCTATTTTTCAGAGCTAACAGGCTGCCACAGACATTTGCGCACATAAAATATTCGAGGTATGTAGTGTCCGGTGAGGGAAACAGCCGACCTGTTAAATAGAGTATTCCAAATGTGAGGAGATTCACCAAAAATAATGGGGAGAACAGTGACTTGTTTGTGAATGGAAGTTGCCACTATTTTACCTCCTCATGTCAACATCTAAACTACTTAAAAATTAAAATGCCATTAAATGTTATTCATAAAGATATACCAGCACTAAATGTTACAATAAAATTTATGACTTGACTGATTTGTTTCCTCCAGCAGAAAATAGGACTCCTGCTTCACTTCGCTGCTGCTGTGAAAACAGAGGCCACTAGAATTCAAACTTAGCCTTGATGTTTCATTTTGTGTTCTACACATTTTAGCAGCAGGGTTTAACTAGAAACAAAGAATAATGCACAGAAAAATGTCTCTGAACAGTGGCTCTGAGTGTACTTGAGTACGTATGTGTGAGTTTTCAGGGATTAACTTTAGTCTAAATATTGGCATGATATTCCCATTATATATACAAATATTTTGCCAAATAGTTTTCTGTCATCACATAATATCAATGGAGGACCAATTTTGGCCAATTTTGTAATAGTGGTATGCTATAACGAGCCTTCGCCTCCCATAAATTACACGTTTGATATATAAGGAAATGTCCATATGGGATTATGTAACTGTGCATGTGTACATGCATTTGTGTACATGCATACTTGCATTAGAGCATACGTGCATGTATTTGAGTAGATTCAGCATACTGTGTGAGAGTTTTCATGCTTTCAATAAAAGAGCATCTCAGTCCATTAATCTGCCTATTGCCAGCACCCTCAATAACAAAGCATTGTCAACCATAAAGGTGTCCCACGATCTGACGTGTCAACTAAATCAAATTTGAAAACTACAGCTCAGTTGTCTGGCAAAAATATGCCAGGATGGGCAGATATTATATGGTCAAATTTTCCCAATACTAAATGCTAATTTGTTTGAACAGTGTGCATGTCCAGTACCCGAAGGCATTGGACAACCATTCAGGTAGGCAAGATAATATTTGAGTTTAATACACATATAATCTTCACAATCTAGCAGACTTCTGTCAGATGCCACGACACAGAACACACACAAAGACCACACCAATATGACTGCATTACCGCTCTTGTGGAAATATGCCTATGTAGAATACCAGGTCTAGTCCCATAGTTTGTTGCATAGCTGAGAATAAGTTTATTCTTCAAAATGAGATTCACAGGCAGAATCAGACATGTGCCAAGTAGTCCCACACTTAATAATCAGTCATTCCCTCCGGTGCCTGATTCTATTACCATTTTCTCGATGCAATGCTGGATATTTCAAAAGGCATGCAGAGGACTGAACCAAAATGACAAACGTGACTTATTGAATATAATTGTTTGTGTCATGTGCAGATAGTCTGAAGCATGTTTATATTGCTGGTAAAGATTTACATGTAAAACATTTTCAACTAGAAGTCATGTCAACACATTCTTTGAACAGATATGGCATTTTTAATGTACAAGTACATAACTATTCAAAAGTTTGAAATCACTCAGAAAATGCCTAAAGAAAGTAAATTTGTAGTTTTAAGTTGACAAGGATAGAAATCTTGCTGCTGCACGCAATAATTTTGCCCTTCAAAAAATTACTTCTGTCAAATAATCCTTCATTTGCAGCAACTACAGACCTGCAGACCCTAAGCACCGTAGCTGATAATTTTTAGAGGTTATCTGTAGAAATTTCACCCAATGCCTCCTGAACAACTTCAGACAAGAATGATTGCCTTGAGGGTAAGTTCTTTCATATCACACAATCAAGCTACTCCAACAAAACCTCAATAAGATTGAGGATAGCACACTGTGCTGGCCAATCAATTACAGGCAGAATAACAGCTGACTGCTTCTTCCCAAAATAGGTGATGCATAATTTGGAGCAGTGCTTTGGGTCATTGCTCTGTAGTAGGATGAAATTAGCATCAATCAAGCATCATTCCCATGGTATGGCGAAATTGGAGTGATAGCCTTTTTACATTCATATTCCTTTGACCCTGGACAATCCCCAGATCACCACATCTCCTCCACCATTCTTGACAGATGGTGTCAAGGAGTCCTCCAGTATCTACTCATTTGTTCTGCACATTACAAATGTTAGTCTCTGAGATCAAGACACTTCAATTGTAGATTTGTCTGTCCATGACATTTTTTTTTTCCAATCATTCACTATCCAGTGCCTGTGTTCTATTGCCTAATCTCTTCCTATTATTGGCCAGTCTCAGATATGGCTTTTTCTATGTAACTCTGTCGAGAAGGTGAGCGTACTTGAGTCACCTCTTCAATTTTGAGGATAAGATTGGCATTTTACAGGTAGGATTTATAGTAACTGTTGCCTGAGTGGGACACTGTTTGACAGCTGAGTCCTCATTGGGACAATTTTGGCCTGATGCACTTTGCAGCCTTTTTATGGGACTCACTTTTGATTATTGGCATGTAGCGCACGTGGGAGTAATTAATACATGTTCAAGAGGCTATTTGTCAAATTTCAGATGTAAAAATGATTTTTTACATGTCTAGTTACTATACCTAAGTGTCTTCGATGAGTGAAAGTCACAAGAATGCTTGGAAGGCGCTTGATGATGCTCTTTCACCAGTGACGTGCCGTCGGAGGTTAGTTCGGTGTGGCAGAATCCTTCCCTTTGCTCGATTAGCAATCAGACGATTCACTAGTTTAGTAAGACTATTAGGCAGAGTGACGGGCCCGTTTAAGTTTCTACGGCGTTATTACTCAATATATCAAACCTGAAATGCTCATAGACAGCAGATTGGCGCGTACTTTCTTCCAGGAAGCCGAAGCAATTTCATCAACAAATATTGGGACAGTTCGACTTATGCAGAGTTCAATGCTTTATCAATATACCATGTATTCTCCTTTAAATGCGTGCTTTTACACCCAAAAAAAAAGGCGGGTGTTTATTTTCAGTCTTCTTTCATAATCCGACAAACAAAATGTTTAAACGATATATAAATATTATGCAGAATGACCAAGTGCCAAGAATTTTTCCTAATTGATTATGCAGATTTCCATCCTTGCAGTCTCCTAATAAGTACATGCTCTGGCTACCTTGCCAACAAGCCTGGCTCTTTGGCGATGTGGTCAGCGCGCATGACGCTCACCCGGGAGTTGGGAGGTTCAAGTCCCTGCCCGGGCCCTCCTTCGGCCTGCTACATCATTATCTCCTCTATCAGTATATGGGCTTCCTGTAGGCTTGGTTTTGATTGTCAATCAGGAATAGTAGGCTACGTGGGAACAGGTTCACAAAATCCTGTGATAAAAGTTTGGGTCACTGCCTCACCTCACCGCACGTCTCTGGCTTCCTGTAAGCAAATACTCGCAAATCTGCGGTTTCAGGTCTGATGTACTGAGTAACGCTGCAGAAACTTAAACTGGCCCGTCATTCTGCCGAATAGTCTTACCAAACTAGTTACTTGTTTGATTGCTAATTAAGCAAAGGGGAGGATTCTGCCTCACGAAACTAACCTCCGACCGCACATCCCTGTCTTTCCCAGTTAAAAGTATGTATGTATTTTCATTGTACTACTTAAACTCGTTAGCTTTACACTGCTTTATTACAATGCTCGGTCCAGCCAATAAAAATCACGTAAGACATTATCTGTATTTAAGGGACTAGGGAGGCAAAAATGTTGAATGTCTAAAAAGATTTTCTGCTACGGGAAAGACAAACAAAGGATCATATAGCAAAATGCAGCTTTTTTGCTAATCGCTGAAGCATAACTGAACACAAAAAGACTTGATGCAAAACTGTTTTCAAATCAGCTATTCAAATATTTGTACTGCCATTTACAAGCTAGGCATTACTACGTCTTCTGCAGGCTCAGGAGAATTATTCCCCCCCTCATTTGAATATCTCCACCCATGGCTTGTTCGAGAAGGTGCCCAATTTTTTTCACAACTGCTGTACCCGCTGGCATTATGTCCAAGTGAAGAGTGAAGCACGGTTACTGCTCTAATGCTGGGTGTAATGACCAACGCAAATCACGAGAAGAGCACAGAAAAGCTCAGTGTCTTTTTTGAGGAAAAAATCCTGGCATCAATTGGCAAAAGTCCTATCCACTTTTTGTCTGACTGCTTTATACTACTAATCTGGGTCAGAACACCACAGGACAGGCAGCAATATAAATGTCAAAGGGGACCAATTGTGCACACTGGAAGATAAAATGAAGTGGTGACTACGCTTTTTTTTCAAGAGGAAACTTTAGCTGGCTAGGTTAGTGTTTCCAATTTCTGTTCATATTTGGATTGAATTCAACGTGTAACGTTAGGTAAATTTGTATGGCATGGTTGTAGTTGTAGATAGCTGGCTAAGTGCCACTCTCAGAACTATTTAGCTTGCTAACACGCATGCATTATCTCTCCATAATTACAAGTGTCAAATAGGGCGTTTATATTGTTGTGTAGCTTGCAGACATTACCCTTCCTTACCCATTGTGTAACACTTACAAGCTAGCCTCTATAGCTAGGCAATTGTGACATCATCCCTCTCCATTGATTCGCAGAGCTGGTGCATCTGTTTGCTGGCTTATCAGAACAGAGCTTATTTCATAAAAGGCATGCTCTCTCAGAACAGCCAAACTGTTAAAAAAGACAGGAATCTAATTTCATGGATATCATGGACTTTTATGTTTTTTTTTTTTTTTTGCGAAAAAGTTTACAAAATGTGCTTTTGGACATTCAACAACATTATAGCTTGAAAAAAACCTTCATAATAGGTCCCCTTAAACACTGTTAAGTTGACTGAAAAAAATACACAATTTCAAAAGAATGTCAGCAAAAAGTGGAGCTCCCAGGTAAGGATCTGTGAGGCATCGGTTTCTCAAACTAGACGCTCATGTTTTCATCCTCCTTCCAAGCTCTACCAGCCTTTGACTATTCTCTCTACCTGCATTATAGCCAGTTTGCACTGATGCGTACCTTTTCAATAAATCTTCTTTTTCTTGGCTATTTCTCCCATGAAATAGCTTTAATTTCTCAAATCAATTACAGATTGACAGATTTCTACCATTTGGAGGCCATAATCAAGCTCAGAAATACTGATGCCCTAAATACTCAAATAGACCAAAAAGCAGTCCTGTTTTTTCATCTCCTTAAACAGCACAACAGTTTCCATCTGAGTAAACATAATTGCTCAAGTGTTTTCAAGTGATGAATTAGCCTTTAAGCATGTTAATTAAGAACACAATCTGCCATTCAAACACAGGAGTGATGGTGCCTGAAAATGGGACTTTATTTTGTCTGTGTACTTATTCCATTAAAAATGCCATTTACAAACACAGTAGTCAATGGCGATATTGACAACATCTAGACAGTATTTTTGATCAGTTTAATGCCGTTTTAATTTTAACAGTGATTTTCTTACAGAAATAAACTAATTCCTCAGTGACTCCAAACTTTTGAATGGTACTATGTGTTCCACTGAGAACATGGTTCTCTTTGAAACGAATGCCTTGGGAAAGATGGCAGACTGAACCGTTGCAAGAGGGGAGGGATAGAAAGAAATAGTAGTAAAGTACCAAGAGCAGTTTGGGGTCGAGAGCCAATTCTTCCCAACTCTTCATTTCTCCAGATGGAAGACAGATTCCCGTGCCCTGCCAGTGGCTCAAACCCGCACTTTACAGTAACCAGTCCAATAACCTACTTGTAGGCTACCCTGACACCCCAGGAAGCTACACAGCAGTCACCTCAGAAGAAACTACAGCACGAGTGTCAAGGCCTGTCCACACTAACAGGTATTTTTGAAAATGTAGCATTAGAATTTTGTCCTTTCATCTAAAAACAATTTGCATTTTTAGACCTTCTGGAAAACTCCCTCCAGGGTAAGCACATGGACAAAATCTTGCTGATTTTAATTGTCTTTACAAAATGTTTTGCATGTTTCAACATAAATTTGCAGTAACTCTATCTCTACATTGAGGAACAAGGGCTTCAATATGCACTATGGTGGTCAGAGGTACCGCTGTGTTATTGCAATATTTTTAATTTCACCCCATGAGGCCGGGTCAGGTAGTCCAAGCTACCGGTATGGATATTTTTAATGCTTGTGATTGGCTTGTGATTGTGACTTGTATTAAATTATATCATCACGGCCTGTTCATTTGGCAGGCTCTCAGTCTTCACAGCACTTAAGCCTCATCTTCTTGAGCAACAGGAGATATTCAGTGACGCGCCATTAAGGGTATAAAAGCCCTTCAGTAACCTCACTTTCAGTAATGGATGGTCATGTCCAACCCTTTTACTTGTGCTAATTAGCAACCAAACAATAATTTCTCCCCTGTGAAAACTAATCCAGTATCTTCAGGGTATTGAATCATCCCGCCGTGCCCTGATGAAAACTTATGCTGAAAGATCGGTAATTTTATAAATGAATTGTAGCTCTATGGCAACAAGAGTGTGACAGCTCTTCCTCGCATCTAATTAGCAAGTAAATAAGAATTCACTAATTTACAAAGACAAATCAGCAGAATGACCGGCCAATTTGTTTTTAGCTGACATTATTGTTTTTTAAATCACAAAGATTTCAGGAATTTTCTTGTCCACTTAATGATGAAATTAATTTTTGCTGTGTCTTTCAAAGATTCTGAATTCATGAAGTTTATAAAATCGCACATATTTCTTGGCCGGCCTTATAAATAATGCCATTTTGCACCATTGTTTGACAGGGCTTGATACACCTAAGATGTTTTCTGATTCAAGAATATTCTTTTTAATACTAAAACATGTTGAATAAGTTAAGTGTTGTAACATGTTGAATAAGTTATGTGCTGCCTTAAAATAAAAAAACAGCTGGAAAATGCTCAGATGGAAGGGGAAACTCAGGAAAAGTTTAGAATTAATTGAATATTTTGATTATATCCATCCTAAAAATATCATATTATATGTGCATTGCAAATGAAGCCAGTCTGTGATCTCTTTGTAATTTCTTAATGAGTTATTTCTTAATCAATGTAGCCTTATGCATTTGACTTGACTATTCAGTAAATAAATTATTTCTCCGTTATTTTGGCAATCAATCATTTTAGAGTTTTTGTGTGGATATAAATTTTTTTTTGGAAGAACAAAGGAGGAAAAATTCCTTTTTAAAAAATATCACTGTATGTGTGGACTAGGCCTTAGGAGTCACCAGCAGATAGATCCAGCTCCAGAATAAACCACTAATATCTGCTGCTTTGGCATTAGGCTATTGGGCTACTACCACCAAAACCTAAGTCAATATCTCTCAGGATTAATGGCTTAAATTGTCCTCATCCTCCACACAGTTCTTTATACTGGGCTCTCATGATGAGTCCATGGGGGGTTGGTAGGACAGGATATCAGAGAGAGACACAATATCACTGGGAGGGCTGTATGAGGACAACAGCTTTGACTCTATAGATCTCTCTCTGTGCACCATAAACAGTTGCAATTTTGAGATAATTAAGACCCTTGTTTGCAGCGCCACCTTCTTCCTGGAGTGTAATTATCAGACCTGTTTGCATGTAGTGGCTTCAATGCAAGATGACAGAGAAAGAGATAATTATCAACTGAGAAATGAAAAGTTTAGCTGTTCGCTTTTCTCCTATTTCCCGCAAAGAAAATGGTATGGAAATTTATCCTCATGAATAAACTATATTTGTCTGGAAAGGAGCCAATTTTTTTTTTTTTTACAGAAGAAAATGAACAGTTTGGTGCACCAACTAACTTAAAGAAACGACTCATAAAAAAAGGTTACCATCATAATTCACATTGAAGGAATAATAATGGTGAATTTTTCTAATTCCGTGCAATAAAATTCAAATAGTTAAAACAGTAATATTGCCACAGCTACAAACATGGAAAATTTTTAGAAACATAAATATAATTAAATTTGAGAACTTGTAATATTCTAATAGACAACAAATTGGTAGTACAAAGGGCAAATGGTAAAATAACAGTGTGTACTCTGTATATTCACACCCCATTTCCAAAAAAGATGGAACGGAACGAAATGGTCTTGATTCCTGGTCTAGACCATAACATTCACTTCTTTTTATTTATATATTCATTTATTTTAGAAATTCATGCTCATTCTCAATTTAATGTCAGCAACATGTTCCAGAAAAGGAGGGACAGGGGCTGTATATGGCTTATAACGCTATAAAACGGGTGTACAGGCGTTGAAGGGGTCTCAATATCATACTTGGATATAAAAATAGCATCCACAAAAAAAAAAACTCAGTTGTTTACAATTAGCGAGTGGTTGAAGCTCTGCACATTACAAAAAAAACAAAAAAAAAACTGCACGATAGAGCAATCCAACAGTTTTAAAACAATAAATGTCAATGTGCTGCAGTAAGGAGTTTGCAGTGCACAACGCTGCTGCTTCTCTGGACTTGAACTCATCTGAAATCTGACTAGTCAACCTTTCATATTGTTTATTGAATTAGTGGATGTTGTGATCGTCAGGCCAACTGTGAAGGTAATAGGAATACAACAGCAATGTCCCGGCCAGATACGCAATGTGCACTACTGTTATATTTCTTCCCCTTTTTGTGAACACTTCCCTACTCGGTGCAGCGGCCCAATCAAAGCTCAGCTCCACGCGAATGGCAGCCATGATTCACAGTCCCTAAGTTTCTGTAGAGTAAAAAAGACTTTACATTCTCTGGCATCCGTTCACTGACCTGATACTCGGAGGACCAAACATTGTGCCCTTCCACCATTCCAGTATCAGCCAACCATACAGTAAAGTTATCAGTGTTGACTCAGCTCTGACACAGCACATTCTACTCTGAGAGAGTACACTAGTTTCTTCTGGGACTAGCAAAAACTTTAAAATTGAATAGTTCACTGAGTACAGGCAGCCAAATGTAAAGCAAAACAGAGAAGTGCAGTCCAAGTATTCCAGCTATTTTCAGAAGCTGAATGCCATGGAATGATTATAATTTAATTAGACCCCCTCACAGTCTCACTGTGCCTTAGAAGAAAAGAGCAAAATTACAAAGGTCTGATTTTTGTTTTGAAGGAAGGAACAGTGATAATACTAGCAGAGAAAATTAGATTTTTCTGAATAATAGACTTCAAGAAATATATATGGGGGGAAGAACGTCTCATTCCAGGGCCTTTTAGGTCATTTCAGGCAGCAGTTATTGCAACTCAAATATCTTGGTTGCCAAGCAGTGCACGAAAATACAATCAAAGGGAAATAGTAGACTTTAGATACTGTTCAAGTCCTGTGAGGTCCAACCCGCGCTTTTCTTTGTTTTGATATCACAACGCTAAGTTACGAAGCAGTGGCTGCCTCATGGAACTATATCATTTTGTGACCACAGCATTTCAGCGCTGAATACCGACGCATAACATTAGCAGCAACTGTTCTGAAATGAGGCAGCAGGGAAACATTTTATGCAGCAACAAGAAGAACAATCTGCACTTTGTTTCATTTGAGCATTTGTCTTTAAAGAAAGACACTCTGGATCATTAGATAGCAAAATACAGCGCAGGTGAGCTGAGGCAATGAGGAATGAGGGCAGGCGAGACGAGTGACAACAAAACTGCTCCGTCTCATCGCAGCAGTAATGAATAAATGCTGCCATCAGCATAATGCCCATAAAACCATGCCAGCGTGTTAAAAAGCTCTTAATATTATCATAATATATGCAAAGCTAAACTTTTCAATCAGCTATTTATATCCTCTCATGAATGTCGCTAAATAAACACGATGCTTGAAAAAGGTCATTCTGACAGACTTTGCCAGTAAGTGTCTAAATCAACCAGATTTTTTAGATTTTTGTTCCCTCATGTGACAATTTCTCTTGTCTAACTTTCTTTTCCCTTCTTCATGCACCAAATTAAAAGCTACAGCCTAATTACACCCGTAACAGGCTATCTGTGTCCTGTCGGAAAAAAGCGGATTGCAATGGCCTGATGTTGTCTTGAAAAGGACAGACATAACATGGAAATGCACAAGTGAGTAAATTATATTTTTTATCTCCTCATGACTCGAACAATCTAGATCACAAGCTCTAGATGTGCATTAAATGACGCAGATCCCTCTGCCTCCCCTCCCCCACTCGAACTAAAGAACAAAAGCCTCCTCTGTAATCGGGATCCATACTGCGAGCGAACGGACCCCGCGGAGCCGAAAGAAATTTAGTGGCCTTCGGAGATGGTCAGAATCCACAAAGTAATAAAACACCAGAGAGCCTTATCGACGGCGAAATCCTTCTGCCCGTCAACATGTTTAACCTTCAATCCAGAGGAATACAAATGATTCTTTATGAGAAAATTGTCCTTGTCACTTGGCAGCCAGCTGCATTGGCTCAAAACAGGGTTTTGGAGCTTTTATGGTTTTGGTCACAGATGTAATCAGATGTGTTTGTTTTCAGTCAGCTATCACAGGGGAACGTGGAGTGTGAGGGGGTGGGGTGGGGGGGTAGGCGAAACAGCCTCGTTTTGTCATTTAGTGAGAATAAAATATTCCCCTGGACCATAAATGCCCGTGAAAGACGCCCAGCGGAAACTCCCATCCACCTGTCAATCGCTCTCTCGGAGCACACGGAGAGGAGGAGTCCTGAAGGTGCCCGCTTCCAGGGGGATGAAATCTAAATGGAAGCTTCTTCTTTCTATTATTTATGATTCAACTTTGTCAAAACATAGTCGAGCGCGGTGCAGCTGCCCCCCCACCCCCCCACCCCCATTTCCACTCCCCAGCACCAGCTGGGAGGGATTTTAAAAAATTTAACTCCCCAATGCCCCATGCAATTGCCCTACAATTGCCCAGTAGTTTGCCATTCTGCGGAGTATGTGACTGGGCCAGGTGGGATGTCAAAATCCTGCTGTGTGTGTGTGTGTGTGTGTGTGTGTGTGTGTGCGCGTGTGCGTGTGTGCGTGTGTGTGTGCGTGCGCGCAAAACAGACAAGCTGAGAATAGGCACAAATCTAACAGTCCTCATCTTTCCTTTTTTACTGCTCTGCTATTGTATCCCCCTGTTTACTGCTGACATGGGAAGGTCTCCTGATCCATCCAGCTTCTACAAACATGCAGTTTTTCCAACGCAGGGTCAACGCAAGGTGATGAATTTCTGACTCCAGAGTTTACCTGCATGATTGCAGTGAATCACAGTGCAAACATTGGGAACTTATAATGAACAATTCCTCCCTGGACTATATTTAAATGCATTGTGTGTCCAGAAATTAAAGTATCTATCCATGCTAACCGTACAGAAATGGGGTCCTCTTCGACTCAAATGCTGCAGGGGTGCTGTGTCTGCTGCCTTGTGAAGGCTGCACTCATTTTAGTGCTTAAAACCCCTGGAAACCCAAATTGCACATAATTAAGGTGAAAGATGCCTGTGACATGCGTTCGCTGAGCAGTACGATGTTATAATTGATTTACTGACATTTCAAAAAATTTCAGCTCGTGTCGTATAGTGTGAACAGAGCTACGACCTGATTTTGATCGAAAAGTGCAGCTCAGACCCAAAACACTGTATGAATATATTGTCCCAAATCATACAAAAGTAGTTTAAAACCACAGATAGTTAGATACATACATACCTCACCTGACTAATCGGACATTCAGCATTCTGTCCGTTGTAGCACAGTGCGTGGTTGCAATGCACACAGACAGACTAAGGGGGAGGGAGGTGTCAATCAAGCTGTGATCAGCCACACCTAAACAGTGTAGAGAAATGGCTTAAACGGCAAAATGAGCCTTTTAAACTTGGGTTCCTAAATTTTTCAGATTTCATTTTTTATTATTTCAAGCCACGTTTCGTCAAGCTGCTTTAACCACGCAAGGGATAAATGGGTGAAATTCAACCTGTTTTGACTACTGTTTTCAAAAGCGCTGTATAGGGGCTGCCGGTTATCTCACTCAGTAAAGCATTGTGTTGCGAAGCAGAAGTGACCATCACGTCGCAGGTTCGAACCCCGCTTCATACCAGTCGGCAGCTTTTTCAGAGTAGCACACAATTGGTTATAGCGCTACAGGATTGCAAATTGGGAAGGGAATATAATAGTTGCCATGTTCGTTGCTCAAGCGCCTCCTGTTGTCCAAACGGGGGATCATCAGGAAGATTCTAAGTCTGTTCATGTCCGGGTATCATCCGCCCTCGTTCTGAACTAGCAAAGATTCAACTAACGAGTGTATAAGGCGCATGCTTCGGAGGAGAGCCGTGAACTGTTGGGCATTCCAGATTCGGTTGGGAATGGAGATGCCAAATTAAAAAAAAAAAAAAGGGGCTGTATCTCTAAAAATATAAAATCCAGAAATATGGTTCACTTTTTTGTAAATACTTGAACTGCATCTTTATCACCAGTCAATTTCTACCAAAGTCCAAGTTTCTATACCTCTGATGGCTCAGAAAATGCTGTAAAGCCTGCATCACTCCAAGCAGGATTTGGGGTTGAAGCGGTTAATTTAAATCACTGGTTTGCTGAAATCTATCTTCTTTCCCAGGCATAAATTAGCTGCTAATTGAAATCATTTTTTTAAAAACCAGCAGAGACTGTGGCCCTCCAGGACTGGCATTTGAGACCACAGCTGAAGGTTAAGGAAGTAGTCGGCGCGCGCAATTTAATGCAAAAACCACAATTCAAGTACCAGAAGGGGGAAAAAAAGGACAGAATTAGGACAGTTAAAGCTGGAACTGAATAGAAAATTTCTATTTTTGAAATGTACTAGACATTGTCCTGAATGGTTTGTTCCTAATTTTCTTATAATCTGACTCTTGTGAACACACCAGAAGCAAAGAGCATGTTCTTTACTGCACAAATACAGCAAAACAACCCAATCAATGTCAACTCAGGATCCATCCTCAACAAATTTATGGGTTAGTTGCAAGTTTTCACCTCCCTCTCCACTGTCTTTGCCTTCGCACCCGTTTCTCACAGTCTTACGTTCATTTAAAAACACATATTTTTCAGTGTCCTGGTCAAGAGAATAGGAAGGAGTATGTAATTAATGTCCAATCAGCAGACACAACAGCTAACGCTTTCACCATTGCAATGTAAAATGCTTCACGAGTATGGAGCAATATTAAGTTCATACTTTAAAGGGCATCTAAAGTCGATTTTCAGACGGAACGTTGAACGCCCAATGTTTACAAGCAAATCATTTGCTTTTGTTGACATCTTGCATTGTCACATGAACAAATTTCATTCATTTACGCATGTTTTGAGTAATTGCTTAGATAATCCTTCTATTTTGGTTTGTTTGCGCAGGTGCGGCTTGCTGATTGGCCAATAAACAAAAACAATACATATACATGTAAAATAATAAATACACATATACATGTCATGTGAGTGAGAATTTCATTAGGACTTCAGCATTGGTTAGAGTGCCGGTTTTCATAGAATCCACATGTACACGATAAAGGTCTGATTAATTGAGAACTTTTATATGCAGTGTTTTTACATAACAAGTGATATTTGTGTTCTAGTTTTTGTTTAACACCAATCATCACTTGTTTTATTTGTTTTCTTTGTGCAAGGAGATTTCGCACTTGTTGAAAGTCTGATTATAGGCTGATACAGGTCCTGAATTTGCATGCCAAAATTCTGTATCTATTCCTGATTCTTTCCTGATTGGCTGCTATAAAATGGCTCCATCTAAGAGCGCTGTGATGACCACTGTAACAGAGACGGCAGGAGCCAAGGATATGACAGAAGACAGGTCCTTTTTGTAGACAGATACAGTCTGACTTATCGATCCCGACAGAGGGGGTGTCAGACCCATCAAAGCCGGTCTGCCTGGAACTGAACGCCTGGTTAAGAATCAAAGGAAACCGATCCCTGCTGAGTGTAATCAGTGACAGACCTCAGCGCTCACTCAAATGTGTGGGCACGGCATATGGGCACAGTCGTGCCTGGCAAATAACAGCGCAGCTGAGGTGAAGACTGGTATCTGTCAGATGGTTGTCCTTCACTTTGACATTTAAATGTGAGCCTTGGTGTCATCGCTCCCTGCGAGTACAGTTTTGTGACCTGCGCTGGGTGATTCTTGATCTTTTCATAAGTGATCCACAAGGAATAAATACAATGCTTGAATGTACAAACAAATTTCAGGGCAAGTCTTGCTTGAATCTTGGATCTTCATATTATTCATGCTTGTAGAATCTAAGCTACCTCAGGTAAATCAAGCACAGGATGATGATCGTTTGTGATGGATAATGATACTTGATTGACAATTGCATATCTCCATATCCTGTCATCTTATTATCCACCGAAAAGGTACTTGGGCACAGATCTGCGACTGTGTGTGTGTTTGTGTGTGTGTGTGTCTGTGTGTCTCTGACTGTGTTTGAATACGCATGTTTGTTCATGTGCGTTGGCTGTACGTATGTGCGTATTTCCCCAATGAGATTATTGATTTTTTTTATTTTCTAATTTATATTATGGATGTATTGACTGCACTCGAGAGGAATCCTGGACTGTGAATCACGTTCAGGACTAATATGCTCTTAATTTCACAAACACACACACACACACAAGCGTGCGCGCTCGCAAATTTCAAGGGTAATATAAAGAGGATGGCTTTGCGGGCATCGGGCAGGTCGTGAAGCCCTTCCGCTCTGGGGAGAAAGCGACTGTCTGCTTCTGATGAAATCCACCGGCTCGCTCGTTCATCATGCCGAGCGTCGTATTAATTATGTAACACCTTGAGACAGGCGGGAGAGGGCACGGTCGCCAGAGCTTTACCTTCAAATCTAAACTAGTGACAGGAGAGACCAAAGTCTGACCAGCCCACCGGTCCTGAGAATGATTAATTAACTTACACTTATAGGTTTGAAAAAAAAAAAAAAAACACTCTAGCTGCAGGTTTTGGACAAACTTCTTAAAAGTTTTTACAACCCTCTTGGTCAATAATCATCCAACTTTGCTTTGATTGCCAAAGTGGCTTTTGCAAAAGTGGCATAATTTATAAGCACCTAATAATGTCCTGCTTTGCCAAGGTTGCTTTTACAGTTAATGGCATGCAAAGCAGCAGGCATAAAGCATGATTAATCTAATCTGCACTGTTATCAAAGTCTGTCTTTTCCCAGACTGTGCCAGGCATGGTCATGGTTTTTCTTCAGGTGATTAAACAGAAAACCCTTCAAATATCACAAAGTTTGTCAAAAAAGGAAGGGGAAAAAATAATTAGAGACTCAATTTTTTAAAAGCCTGGGTGGTTAATGTGTCATTATCTCTGCTGCAGTGACCATACGTTCAAAGTCTTCCAGTTAACTCGGTCCACTGGTTTGGGGGGAGTAAGGAGTAATATGGGGGGTGGGGCACTTTTCTATGCTTCGGGCAGAAGGAGAGAACAGGTTCTCTGATCTGTTTCAGCCTCAACGCTCTTCGAAACAAAGCACTTAATTGATCTTCATTAGCTTAATTAAGGCTCTAATAGAGGACTTGAGCAACGCAGAAGCCTCAGTGTTCAATAGTTCCATCAGAAAATAACCTTGTAAGAGGCATAAAATTACCTTGAGAAGAGAGATGAAAGCATAGATTGTGTTTGAAAAGGACTGTGCTCTGGGTAGTCAAGGGATTGTTATTTTTGCACAGCAGATACCCATTTCCCTGGCAACTTACATATTTTGCTTAATTTCTTTACAGTGTCTAATTACAGTGACATATCTGGTAGAGGTACCATGCTGAGAGACTGAACGGCAGTTTGCCTTCAGGGATTTCAACATGTGACATTTGAGTTGCAAGGCCCAGTTTAGTATACTTTACACGGCACAGCTAGCTGGTAACATGCAGCAATGGCTAAAGATGGTTGCCGTGACCTCCATTTTGAGCCAGCTCTCTGGCTGGGGTGACCTCGTCTACAGCAGGCTGTTTCCTCTGTTCTTTAGAGTAAATGTGACCACAATATCCTGCCTCTCACCTGCGTGTCTACCTTGCTGCTCTGAATGAACAGGACTGGGCATCAGAGGGGAGGGTAAGGCGAGTTTCTCGCAGTTTTGCCTCTGTATATGAGGGCAGCTGCCAGCCAACAGAGCTCTGGTTTTAAAACCAAGACCACGAGAAAAAGAGCTAATGGAGACCCACTGCCGGCATTGTGTCACACCTCAGTCAAAATGGCAGACTGCTGCGTGCGTTCAACCCACCCCGACCTCTCCCTTCGGTATTGCACTCCTCTGACAGTTAGGGCATCTCTGCTATACTGTCATCCCACGAGCTGCCTTTGTTCACATCAACATGAGTGATTTTTTTACATTTTATGTACTTGCAGTGGTCCTACTGAAGGAGAGCAGTTCACTAGAGCGAACAACACGCTACTGCTGCTTATGTCTAGACATCAGTATGAATAAAAAATGAACAGGGCATGGAAATGATGATAAATTTATGATGAAGACTTACAGTTGTCTTTTCCAACAATCAATCATACATGACTTCTTTCTTCATAGAGGCTGCGGTAGTGGATCACCTTACATGGTCCCTTAACCATAATAATTAATAATCATTACAAAGCAATTTTCTTTTTATCTCTCCTTGAAGGACTAATATTCCTGAATGTACTTGTCAAGAACAGATTAATTTATAACGTTCACAGTAATTTTTTATTTATTTATTTTTTTTTGCCAAATTGTTAAGTCCGCCGCAGCGACCAGTTCCAATCGATTCAAGAAGGGGATGCCGCGGCATGTGATTCCTCTGACTCCCGTGACAACTGGCCCTCACTTCTTAACACGTTGTAAGCGCACCGTCAATCACACACCGCCTCTGCCATCAGAGGACAATGCAGGCAGCTTTAATTTGGCTTGTGAATCTACAAACACCTGGGCTTCTCCTAGTGGCCCCGAGACAGAAATGAAAATTACCACTATACATCCTATTCATAAAATTCTAAAGAACAGGTGCAAGTGAACCTCACACTCAACTGGTCTGGTACCCAGCCATGTTCATCTGGGAAATCCTAAAGATGTTGTAATAAGTTGATTCTATTTCCATTTATATTTTTGCCGCAAGTATGTTTTAAGATATGTTTGGAAGAGGGGGTTCTCTTTTTGTTACACAAAATATATTCTACTGCTGGTTTGCCAATGTAAATGCAGAAGGATCGTGGCAGTAACTGAGACTAATTTGCTACCTGAGGGTCCATGTGATCACTGGGGTTAAAACCGTAGAGATCGGAGATCCTTTTTATGGGCAGTTCAGTGCTGGCAAGTGCTTCAACCACAGGCAGCACACCAGCACACCAGAAACATGATATCATCCCTTGTATTGTTTTAAATTCTATGCCCCTATTAGCCCCAGAATGGCTTTAGTCGGGCTTCACCCATGTTGACTTCCAGCCATCTCCGGTAATGGCGTGGCTGAAATTTGAACATCCAACCACAGAGCTTGCAGTCAAACATTGTAGCTGTGAGCAACTCCGAGGCTCTTTCCACATCTATTTTTAACAAGACTCATTCACATAAACAATATTCTATATGATCTAATTGAGAAGGATGTGCTAATTGTATCTCTTAACTTCACAAAAAAAAGAAAAACAAACCGAATGAATTTTCAAACTGCACAAATTTTTCAGTGCATAATAACCAGTGTGACATTGAACCTCTGAGGTCATTTTTTTGATGACATTCTAATGTTTATCTATTTGCTTATTTGTTGTTATTTTCGGACATGGATCTTCACAAAAAACATGGACTATAGTCTAAGATATTCTTCCTTTGTAATTGCTCTTGCTGAGACGATGCATATTGCCTGTGAAAATACTGATCCCCAAAGAGATCTTCCTGTATGTACCCTAATTACTGGAGTACCCACAGAGGGTATCACATAGCTGCATAGATTTCATCTACGCCTCATTGTATGGCCTCACAGCAAACAATTTTTCTGGCTCTTTTAGAAAAAACAAAGCAGTTATTATACGGCTTATTTTTCTATCGCTCGAACAGCAGCGCTGCCAGCTCTCATGTACAGCCAGTATTCCTGAAGGAGGGTTTACTGAAAATGATCGTCTTTAGCACGGTGCTAAAAGCTTGACTGTGGTTTCATCTCACCACTGGGTTTATATGAGAAGGAATGAATACACACAGCTTTATGGTGCAGCCAAGGCCCCTGTGTAATCATTTCATTAACTTCAGGCCTTGCAGCCGCACCAGCCTCGCCTGCTCTCCACTCAGCAGGGAGAATGGTAAAAATAAAATGTGTTCTGTAAGACTTTTTAAACCTCTGTGGTTTTGTGTTGGGAGCCCTCATACGGCAGATATCGCCACAAATACACACGCGTACTGGAGCACAGAGCATCGGCATGGCATGGATCATAATGACTCACTGGGATGGCAGGCCCCAAGTTATTTGCTTTTTAGTTGATCTCAGATTGCTATGGTGTTAACCCCATTGATCACACAGACCCTCATGTGGCAAATGCATATCTCTGAGTTACTGCCACAATGCTTACATTTACACTGGCGAACCAGCAGTAGAATATATTTTGTGTATTAAAAAAAGGACCCACTCACACAGTTACATCCTTAAGCATACAGTACCAGTCAAATGTTTGGACACACCCACATTTTTTAACAATATATGTTAAATAAAGAAATAAGCAGCCTTTATTTTGCAAAAAAAAAAAAGGATCTAATTCTTAAATCCATCAAACTAACCACCATTTGCAGCACATTCTCACATTTTTTTAACAAGGGCAGTCATATGACTATAATGAATTTGCAGCTGTACGGCTGTCTAACTTCCCAAATACGTGCTGCACTTGAGGTGTGCTTTTCATCAACATTTTTGTCCAATAAGTCCCAAAACCGCTTGACATTAATTTGGCTGTTGGAAAAAAGGAGTTTATTTCTCTGTTTACTTCACAAAATATGGCTCCTTAGAGAATTCCAAAATTTTGGACACAATTCAAACAAGTAAATTATTGTCTTTTCACTTCTGACTGTTTGCCTGTTACAAGATTCCATTTGATATTAAATGGAGAAGTTAAGCCATTTAAATTTATCTAAAGGCTGAGCGCTGTGACATCAGCAAAGCGTGTCCAAACTTTTGACAGGTACTGTGCAGGCGCACTCAAACACACTCAAACCTCTGCCCAGTCACATGACAATCAACCAGTTCCCAACAATGAAACAGCCAGTACTAATGGCTGTGAATAAACTCACAGTCTAGACAGTCTGGAAAGTTTGAATCAGTCTGCCGCAGTGTTCAGGGGGTAAACCTTAACGGCACAGTCAAGGAGGTAAACCACAGCAGTGTGGTACAAGGGGTAAAGCAGATCTGTACCTTGGTCTTGTCATACAGGGCGTGGTTATCAAGCAACATCTTCCTCTCACGCCGTGCAAATCTTCTCAAGTCGCGTTCAAATTGCTACAAGGAAAGAGGGTCCATCACAATCTATGGATGGCATCATTATTCATTTTAAAATTCTCTATCTCATAACAACAAGCAAGCTACTCTTTAAATGGTGGAAAGTGAAATATTTTCCACTTTTGGATATGTTGGCTGCTTCGCCTGTGTGTGTGTGTGTGTGTGTGTGTGTGTGTGTGTGTGTGTGTGTGTGTGTGTGTGTGTGTGAGAAAGAGAGGAGGTGAGCACAAACTTCTTTTCTATCACGTATGACAACACTGAAGCACACTGACTTCAACTGTCAAAAAATATGACGTGACTAGTGTCACATAAACAAAAATGATATTTATCTTTGGCACTCATGATTTAAATAAATGTGAGCAGAGGTGTCAATGTCTCTGACTGACATTTTGCCTCTCAGTTGTCATTTATAAAACCGTTCTGTGGAAAAGCGCTGCACCCAGCCCCAGGGTGTACTATTTTAACATCTTCTTGTGGGAAAAGTGCACTGCAGTACTGTGGCTGTAGTTTCCATGCAAAGTCAAGCTAGTATATGGTGTCTGCAGAGTCTGTGGGCCATACATCAGATATGCAAGGGCAGTGGAGGGCAAATTTTGGGGGCTTTAGGTGGTGACCCCTGTGATCTCTCAGATCAATCAGATCCTCATCTACATCCTACCCCCCTTTCCCCAGAGTGTTGTAAGCAGTGCTTTCGCTCTCTCCCACCATCTCTTCCTCAGCAGTTATTTTATGAGCAGTCGGCTCTCCCTCAGGTTCAAGTTCAAGTATATGGAGATTCGCTGGTGTGATGAAATTTGAATTTGTATAGTTAAGACATGCCAATGGATATGTGAAACATCAGTTGACAAACAAAAAGAATAATACAGGGCACTGGCGGCCCCAGAAGCTCCCGCCGTTAAAATTAACAAAATGTTAACTTTTTTTTGATGGGTGCACGCGTGGATGGAGCCCGATACCAAAGCTCTCGTGCCACTCGGGCGGTGGGAGATAATTAGGAGGCTGCAACTGAAAATGTTGAGAAGATAAAGCAAATTGTAGAAATTTTTGGTGATATTTTTAGGCCAGTGACCTTGAAAAAAGAGGCCAAGGTCACCTTTAGGCACGGCATTTGAAGGCGTTTTTGAGATGCGTGTCCAGTAAAAATTAGGAGCCTATAATTGAAATAGTTGATGAGATAAAGCAAAATGTGTTGACGGACGCACGCATGCACACACGCACGGACGGAGCCCGATACCATAGCTCCCGAACCACGAGCGGCGGAAGCTAATCAAAATAATACGAAAAAATACTATATGAGGCATCCATATATCTCACACTGTATTACACTGAATGATGATGATGATTATTATTATTATCAATAGGAAGATATCTCCAATCTCTAAAAAGTTACTGTCTAAATAAACCATCATGTGACTGTAATGAATCAGAACATGGACTTAAGAAAACTTTCGTGAGCCTTTATCATTCAATGCCACCTGCTGCTGCATCCCCAGATGCAAGGTAAAGCTTTACCATGCAATGCCTAAGCCATACACTAACACTGCTCAAACATACACTAAAACTTCTGAAAACATACACTAAAACTTCTGAAAACATACACTAACACTGCTCAAACATACACTAAAACTTCTGAAAACATACACTAACACTGCTCAAAACATACACTAACACTGCTCAAACATACACTAAAACTTCTGAAAACATACACTAAACATACACTAAAACTTCTGAAAACATACACTAACACTGCTCAAACATACACTAAAACTTCTGAAAACATACACTAACACTGCTCAAACATACACTAACACTGCTCAAAACATACACTAACACTGCTCAAACATACACTAAAACTTCTGAAAACATACACTAACATTGCTCAAAACATACACGTACACTGCTCAAAACATACACTAACACTGCTCAAAACATACACTAACACTGCTCAAATATACACTAAAACTTCTGAAAACATACACTAACATTGCTCAAAACATACACGTACACTGCTCAAAACATACACTAACACTGCTCAAACATACACTAAAACTTCTGAAAACATACACTAACATTGCTCAAAACATACACGTACACTGCTCAAAACGTACACTAACACTGCTCAAAACATACACTAACACTGCTCAAACATACACTAACACTGCTCAAACATACACTAACACTGCTCAAAAGCACAGCACTGTCATTTGCCATCTGTTTGTTTACTGGCCTGAAGATCAACATTTAAAGTGGTTTTCAGGAAAGCAGCTGCTCTGGACCAACGGCAGTCCTGATCTGTCTTCAACAGAGACAGTACAGCACATTGTAAACGTTTTAAGAACCTTAGATTTTTTTTACATTTCAATGTGGTCTTAGATGTTTATTTTTTTGTTTTTATCATTAATTTTTCAGTAGATAAAAGACACACTTTAAAAAATATATTTGAAATAATGTTTCTGTTGCATTAAAGAGAGTTAATACAGATAATGCAGTCTTGAGGAGCCCCAGCCTCTGGCGTCAGAACGATCTGACATCACCAGGGGAGACAAACACAAGGGAGACTGCAAGCCTGCAGAAGACTTGTGGCAAGTTATTCAATAAGTTTGGAACTACCAGACAGGTGATTATCATATAAAACTAAAAAACTGCAGGACAGTGTTCCTAATTCTGAGGCAAAGGGTAGTCAGGCCAACTATTGATATGATTTAGTTTTTTTAACAGTTCCCAGGTATTTATGGCGTATTTCTCAGAATTCAGAAACATTTCTTTTCATGACTTTTAGAGCATCTTAGCCTCACAGAATTGTTTTAAAAGGCCGAAAACTAATGCACAGTACTGTGTGGCATATTATGGCGCAAAATATGCGGCAACAAAAGCCATGTAAAATTGCATCGGTAAGGACCTGTCTAACGGAGGAATGAGGAAAATTCTGAAGACTTGACCAGCTGGTGTCTCATGTGCCAAAACACTTAATGAATGTTATTAAAAGACATGATGTAACACAGTGGTAAACAGTTGACTGTGCCAATGTTTTTGAACCCTGTTGCAGTCATCATATTGCATTACATTCACTAGCTGACATAAAATAATGTGTTGTTTTCCTGTTTTCAGTGTAGAAATGGGTGATTTTTTCAAATCAGTCATTTTTGATGTTATTAGCATCTCCAGTGCAGTGTCAACTTTTTCATGCTTGGAGTGGCAATAATAATAATAATAAAAATAATAATAATAATAATAATAATCATCATCATCATCTCTTTCCTTCCCCTGTTTAATGAGTAGAAGCTTGTTTTTCATTCTCTCTCCATCTCCTCGTTTCTTTTACAGGTACACGGCTGCAGGGCTTTGTCCAAACATAAAACGCCACAATTGAAGACAGCACAGAATTTTTTTAATAATAATAATAATAATACTGTATTGTAAAACTTGCAGACACTCGACATTCAAGTGCTTTGATAAATGTGGAGCGGTGTTTTCAAAATTCTCATCAAAGAAATTATTTTGAAAACAGCTAATACCCAACAGTGCCTCGCTGTAAAGGCTCCTCTCTGCATTTCCTAACTAAATGAAAATAATGTTTTAAATAAAGCAGGCCAGTCAAGAGATTGATGAATAAAAATGAGAGAACATCTTTAGCGATGAACTTAATTAACAGATATTGTACCTATACTACGCATGGGAAAGTAGTTTAAGAGGCTACAGTATACTACAGTCCAACATGAGAGCTTGTGTCCCGATCAAGGATTATATCCCCGTGTCAGAATTCAGATTCCGGAGGCTGACAGACTTACCCTGGATCCTGACCAGCCCAAGAGAGCGAAGGCGTAACACTGGATGGGCGGGGCCACCAGGTCCACACGCACTGCCTTCCAGTCCCGATGGTCACCCACATTTCTCCCAACCCCTCCATGCACCAACTCATCCCTCAGGCGCATAATCAGGAAGCACTTCTGGAAGTGGTCCATCGCCTCGAACCTGTGACTTGGGAGTTTGGTCAGGTCATACGTGGACTCCTGGTGGTCACAGAAGAGCAGGACGTCCTTCGGGCCGGGGGAAGATTGAAGAGGTGGCAAATCAGGGCCATAGCAGAAGGTGGGGGGGGGGGGGGTTTGATTAAATGGGGGAGTGATAAAATAAATTCAATTCTGCTCCCAGTACTTTTTCACAGCTAAACATTAGGAAAGTATGCTGGAAATGTATAAAATCCACTACAGACACCCAGAGCACCCAACTCCCCCTCCAACCCCCAACACTTTTCCCCACCCACCCCTCTTTAAAAACCATTCCAACGCCCTTGTGAAAACAACCAAATTGTCAGCACACTATGCCAGGACTGGCTAGTGGTTTAAGGCCTAGTTTAGTGATGAGAGGATAAGTACAGCTGCTGTGTTCTTGAGCAAAGCCCAACTCCACCTCCACGCCTAATTAGTCAAATCAACTGTGAGTCACTTTCGATAAAAGCAGCAGCAAAGCCGATGTATTATGGAAGAGGCCTGGTTTTTACAGCATCATTAAAACAATTGAATTTCATCAATTTCAACAGGTCTAAATCCCATATACAAAGAAAGATATTAAGTCTTGCTTCTAAGTTGAATTGCTTGGTTTTAATATGCAAAAATTATATCCAAACAAAGTCCCTATGTCCTAAAGGACCACGTAGACTATAAACCTATCTCATGTTGTCAATTATAGGTGTGCCTTTCAAATGTATATTCCCAGTGAATATTTCTGGAAAATTCTGCCGTCTTTTACATCTGTTCAAATTGGTTTTTTGAGCATTACTTTTGGCCCTCTTGTCTTCATTTTAGCCCTTTAGGGCTTTAGTGTGTTAATTAATTTATCCTTTTAATTTTTCCTTAATTGCTTTGTTTTCAAATTCTACATTCAAATCCCTGCTTTCAATTTACTTCTTTATGCTACTTGTAACATCCTTAGGCATTGTCTTATTATAAGTAGTTAATTTTTATTGGTAAAACACTTTGTATTAAATGTTATGTAAATAAAGGTAGAAAACTATTATCACCTCTCAAATAAAAATTGACCCAGCATCACAATTCAGTTCCCCAGAACTGTCTGTTTGGCTCATAATGGACTAGAGGTAACCTTTTCATGGGTAGCAATAAAAATTTCTCTTCGAGAGGTTGACCTTTAGGAATCTCTCTACAGGTTATCACACACACACACACGGAACAGCAACACATTCAGAATTCACTACGTTCTGCACTGCAAAAAAAAAAAAAAAAAATGATTTGGTTCGATCGGTACCATGAAAGGAAGTGATGTCATATAAGAAGGGCAAAAGGGATCCTGAAATCTTGCTGAAGCTTTTCTGAGCTCCTTGCAATTGTTTGAACAGAAAACCAGGATGAAAGATAATATATATTATTTTTCTACTGCAGTTATTTCAACTCCATTTCTGCAGGAAAAAGAATTGCTCAGTGCTATTCACAGATAATACATTCAGGAGTTTGAAAATATCACAGTAGATGCCTCTGAAGAACAACATAGAACATAAAAGTAATTATTCAGAGCAGTCATTGCCAACATGTTTTTCAACTTGATAATACTGTATGTAAATTTTGCATTCATTTAAGGTGCAATTACTGAATGAAAAAGGCTCAATAAGGGTATCACCTGCTCCAAGGTAGGTGGGAAGTCATCACTTTCTTATTAAAACAGAAATGTAGTCTTGTTGCAGGTGACACGATTCGTTTTTTTTTTGCATACCGACTCTCATTGGCATTCTTATAACACCTCCTCAAATTTCAATTAGTGATTCCACTGTCAGACGCAACATAAAGTATAACAAATGTTTTCCTCATCTAATAATAGTACCTCATCCACACCACATGAGAAATATCATGTTAACAAAGAAAATGTTTTGATGAGCATTTTTTGCATGTAAATAGTCTCAGCTTTCCTTTTTTTCATTTTTATCACTTAATTGAGGACAAAAAGACAAAACAATAGCATTTAGAATGTTTCCTCCTCTCGTAGCTCAGTTAGTAATAATCTCCAAGGGTGTGTAGAAATTCCCACGATGAAAATATAATCAGAACCTGAAACCATCAGTGTTAAAACGTGCTTTTGCAAGATTTCAGGATAATCGCAGTGATTCCGCGCAAATATGCGGGATTGCGAGGGCTTTGATTGCTGAGATAATTGGAAAAGCAAGCAAATTAAACTATTAAAAGCAACATACTTTGCCACACCACTAATTTTGCCTGCTGATTTACTGAAATAAAGGATATTCATTACTGAATGCAACGTCTTAAAGTGAGATTAAAACAAAGTCATTTTAGCGGTAGGGAGTCCACTTAATTGTTTAAATTTCACAGTTCCTGACCAGTGTAACACAGTTGAGGTCAGACGTCGCTGCAGTTAACTGGGCGAAGGCAGCACTGAGAGAAACCGGCAGCTCAGGGAAGCGAAGCCTCAAATTAATTCCCGAAGGGCCTCTGGGACAAGTTGTGCCTTCTCCTTTCCCTTGATTTGAAGCCGGTGAGGGGATTAACATTACAAACAGTCCATTTATTTCCTCCCGCTCCTGAGGTAATTGTTCAGCGTCTGCGGGCCCGCATCTTTGGCCATTTATAGAATCTCCCATCCTCAGTGAAACAATTTACCACAGATGATCATCTACGGTCCACTTTTTTTTTTTTACCACACCACACCGCTGCCAGGCAAACCTCTTGTTCTTCTGCCATTTCCTGTATCTGATCTGGGCACCTGATTCCCATTATAGATACTGTTAAAGCAAGGGAAGATGGCATTATTAAGAAATGACAGCAGGGATGAGAGTGAGATACACAGGAGGCTTCCACACCAACTGCAAAAACCTTTCCACAGAGTGGCAGGAGATGCACCCTCTCACCCCGCCCCACTAATTAGCCTCAGGGGCCGTATAGCCCCTCACCAAGCACGGAGACACGGGCCCCAATCCCTCACCCAGGGATTCTATCTGCGATTTTATCTGCAATTATAGAGAATGTTTCACTTCCCACCAATGGACAGACCCCGACCAGATGTGAAACGATGGGAGCGCAGCAGAAAATGATCTTGCACCAGCCTGGATAAAATCTCAATGGGCTCTTTAATAATCTGAACGTTCATGAATAAAAATAGGCTTGCCTTCATCTACAGGACAACTGGCATCAAAATATTACATGAATCTAAAGCAAGGACTCGCAATAAAAATAGAATTGCTGTGTAACACTCCAAACATGTGTATTGAGAATGCAGTCATGAATTATTGAATTTGCCTTAATGACATCCAGTTCAATACTCCAATGCAGCAGTATACCAAAAAAATATGCATCAAAATAAGCTCCATTGGGGTTATTATTCTCAGGAGGATTTTACATACTTTTGGTACTCTGCTTGGCCAAAAAAAAGAGGCCGTTTTGTTTTAAATAGGCAAATACTTCAGAGCCTAAGATTGAATAATTATTGCAGTGATTACTGTGTTTCAGCTGGTAAGAATTATTTTAACCTTCATTGGCGGAATGTGTAGCTTCTCATTTCTCAAACAACCAAATCAGATGATGTAGTTCATCGTCATGGAAAAGATGTTACTGTGGTTAGAAGAGGAAATTATTGGCTTGTATAAAACAAAGAAAACAACAGCAGAGATTGCTGAAATCACTGGAGTTGGGTCAGGAGCCGTCCAGTAATAAATTGGAAGTATAGTGGTGAACCATCAACTTAGTGGATGAACTGGGTTGGGAAAAAAATCATGAATGATAATGATATCATTAAAATTCCTGAAGTCGTATTGTAAAAGATAGCTGTGCAAAGTGAGGTATTATTTGACTAAAAATTTTCAAGTCATCACCAAAATCAAGAGCCGTCCTCTTCATATCATCATTGACGTATAATAAATATAATAATAATAATACATATATAATTGGCGTATAATAAAATTAACCGTAGAATTCACGGTTACAATTAATTTTGATAGTAAGAGCATTTCATCATGCACAGTGTGACATGAACTCACAGGATTGGGACTAAACAGCTGTGTGGCCCGGCAAAAGCCGCTTGTTAGTGAGTTCAATCAGGAAAATGACTTCAGTTTGCAAAGGCGCATAACAATTGAACGGTGGAGCAAAGGAAAAGGTTAAGCAGACTGATGAGTCCTGATTTACCCTGCTCCAGAGCGATGTTGGTATTTGGGTAAAAATGAAAGCCCATAACGCGATGCACCCATCATGCACAGTGTCTAGTGCCCGCTGTACAAGTCTCTAGGGGCAATCAAAATTCTTTCGGGTGTGCTGTCGAAGGCTTTATGGAGTGGTTTGACTCTCTTGTCAATACAGGCTCACTGCCAAAAATTAACACAACTCTGGTCAGAAATAAATATTGTAAAATTGTGGCAGATTGTCTAGACAATGCAATGATCAAAGCTAAAGGTGGTCCAACAAAATATTAAAGTGTCCAACTTTTTTTTGGCCAAACAGTGTAAATAAGAGAGTTGGCTTGATACTGATTAATTCAGACTAAGGGATTAAACAGTTACTTATAATCTGGTTCAATGTCATATTAAAGCAGACTTATAAAGCAAGAGAAAATGGTTGAGCAAATTAAACTAGATGACAAGTAGGCATACAATCCATAGACTGTATAAAAAGATGGACGAAGCAACCATGACGTCACCCATTGGTTTCAGCATACCATTTAGGAAGCCTCGATTTTGGCAATTTTAAAAACGCCTTTTTGTCATTTTGAAACCGGATGTGATTCCTATTGGACAAGAGCGTGAATGGACCCTTTCGGTTTAAGGACGTGAAAAAGCGAGATTTGGAGTCCGCATGCTCTTTGCAGACTATGTGGGGCTGAAGATATGTAAACACATTGAGCGTACGTCCAGGTAAGGGAATTTAGAGTTTAGTTTCAAGTGCTGCTACTCGTGTCAGTAGCATATCATTATGCCCCCCCCCCCCTTTTAAAATCATTCTGGCAAATAAAAAGCCGGAAAAAGTGGAGGTTGGATCCAAAATTATTTTCCCCCCTGACGATATAGCTAGACTGAGCTCAATTAGTTTTCTCCTTCAAACCGAAAGCTTTTTCAGTGCAATGAAGACTTGAGAGACTATATCGGCGAGATACTGTCAAGGTGAGTCCTGGACGTTGTTATTTTCAGGACAGCTGGAAATCTGAAATCAATTGCGTAGTATTCAGTGAAACAGTATGGCCTTGTATTTTGCGTGTGTAGCTGCGCACTTATCTATGTGAAAAGATTAGGATCATGTGTGCTTGCCGGTTGTTTTGAACGACGCGAATTTCTCACATGAAAACTGTAACCATTAGCTGACTTATGGCGTGGGAACTAATCACAGTGGTGTTAATGACATTTCACGGCCACAAAACTAACTGGCAAGCGAATTCAACTTTGTTGGCTATATATAGCAAGTAATTATGAAATCAAAATCACAAGGAAACCCAATGATTATAGCAAGCAGCAAAATGAAAACCACTCCTACATTTATCTCTGACAGTGTAAGTTCTATAATATAAGCCCCTCAAAGTTGACTGAAAATGTCAGACCTAGACTGAAAACGTTGTATGGCACTAACGTTCCCCCTTTGACTTGATATTTGTTTTTGTTTAACATGTACTTAACGTCATATATAGCCTATAGGATCAAACAAAGCCAGTCCCTTTTCAAAATGTGGATACAAAAACTGTACACTGCAACAACAATAACACCTTGAAACAACAAAAGATGAAATAATTCTTAGTCGATTAGTGGGCCAACTTAAATAATTTAATATCAGCCAGTACCTTAACTATATTTCTCTGATCAGATCACTCTTTCCTTTTATCTTGCTTTGGTGTGAGATCCTTTGGTTTGTAGGGAAACAGAGTGATATCAATATTATTTGGGTCAACGAAGTCGGGCCATCCACTGACAAAATGAGTACTGCGGACTTTAGTGTGATCATTTGGGACAAAGTTCTTCCGATTTATAGCTCGAATTCAAGCCTGTCATTGTCTCTTGCCACAGGGAACACTAAAAAAACCTTATGCCCCCATCTTTTTGTCCTTACGATACCAGTTTGCGCACCCCACCATGCCCCACATCAGCTCTATAACGCATGCGCGCGCGGACTTCCAGCCTTAAATCGAACTCATCTATTGAAGATCCAGGGAGGGGTGAGGGGTGGATCTGACTGTATCTGACGAGGACAAGAGGATAGCCGCGCCCTTAAAGCATATTCTGGCCTTATCCTTTATTCTAGTCTATTTGGGACCATAATTTACAAAAATAAACATCATGATATGTCGAAGGAGACTTGAAACTTGAGATAGATACCGTAAAGCAATTTGGAAAATCATTGATTGAAATAATAAATCAGGTGGGAAAGTAGGGTCATTGTCTCATGGACTTCTATAGCATTTAACTTCTTTCTACAACCACCGATGTCGCCATCTTCTGGCGATTAAATATAATGCAGGTTTATGAGATTCCCGCATTGGGCTCACTTTTCAGACCCGAGTGCTGCGTCCATCTTATTATACAGTCTATGGTACAATCAGGCTACCCCTGACCTGGATGGAAATTGTCAGTGACGTGGTACATCACCTCATTTTCATGACGCAATACCCAAATGCTTCTGGGTCATTTCCAATTTTGGATATAGATGATAGATGAATAGACAAAATGGTGGACCTAGACCTAATTAGGAGCAACAGTTCTAGAACGGGAAAACAAAAATATTTCGCGAAAAATAGATTTTAGCACTCATTTTTGTTCCATCCAAAAATTTGTCTCCATGAAGCACAATGCTATCACAAATATATTTGATACTATGTAAAAATCTTTGATAAATGATTATTGACTGATTGCTCACTTGGTTGCCTATTTTTTCTGTTTAATTATCGCATGCTGGCCTATAGCCTTTCAGAGAATCTGTCAGTGTCCAACCATAATTCCTTGGACCCGCAGACACAGCAAATTGGCAGAGACAGGACGCGTGCCCCGAACAGACGGGGCGAAGAGCGCTCCTCTGCATTTAGAAAATCGCCAAGCAGCTCCTAAATCATCCCGGCTATGCTAAGCGTTAATAGCTGTCAGAAGGTAGCCTCATGTCAGACCTTGTCAAGAAAAAAAAAATAAGGTGATTTCCCCAGAAGGCTGTTTACAGCCATGGATTTAACCAAGCAGGGCACGTTTTAACACCGAAGCAGCGTGAAGTTAATCTATTCACAGCACTGCCAGTTAAGCAACTTATCTGCATCAACTTTGCTAAAGCCACGTATAAGGTCAGTTTTTTTTTTTTTTCATTTTTATCCGTTTATATTTGTGTATTTTCTTCACATGCTGTCACAAACATCGCCGACACCCCAGAGAGTAGTGGAAGATGATGGGGCAAAGAGGCAAAGGGAGCTCTGATCTCCTGTCACATTCTCCCTGACTTCTGTCACATCTGTCATCCCACCCACCTTATCCCCCATATTTCAGACAGTCTGCTTATTTGATTTGAGACTGATTATGGAAATTAGGTTCAAGCTCACTCTTCATTTTGCCACGAGTCTCTTCTGTCCTCTCAGCCTTGAAAACGTACGGCATGTTTTTTTAAAAGGCATAACCGCCATATTTGTGAAAAACGTAAGGAGAAACTCTTCTGCAGTTAAAGCAGTCGATGTGTAAATTAGGCAGACAATAAAACCTGCTTATTACACAGTGCACCCCACAGTAATGATGATGTTTGAAAATCAGTGATAATGGAAAAGCAATAAAACTGTTTAGTCCCGGTTTTAGACAAAACAGTTTTATTGGGATAAACATTTCACATGACGCAGAAAACATTTTTAAAACAGCACACCTGCTGAGGTGAGAAATGCTCAATTGCGTCAACTTGGCGATGCCCAACCGAAATTTAAATCATGATTCTTCTTCCTCTCTGCAGTGTAAATGGCTGTTGGTTTCTATAGGCTGAGCTCATGTTCTCATAAGTGAAGGTAACGCCAGCCCGTGGTACATTTCACTCTCACTCTATTGCCTCTCAACAAAATATTGTCTCTCTTGACTTAAGGTGCATCTAATTTGGCAGATAATGGGCTCACTGTTAAAGGACTCGTTTACCTCAGCTGTTGCGTAGACCAATGGGAGTCCAGTTAACAGGAACAGTCTGGATTCATTATCAGCCCAATGGTTCAAAGTCAGAAAAAAGTTTTGTCACTGCGTAGGACAATGTCACATACCTATTCTGTATCTGAGGGTTGCAGCGCCTCACTGAAGCTACATCACACTTATAGTGAGAGAAATATTCAAACCCAGGATGACACCCAGGGTGCAATCCAAATTAGAATATTTATAGGGTCAGGGCGTGTCCGCGCCCAGGCCAGTGGCTGTCCCAAGGCAAATCCTAGGTAGTGAATTCCCTTCGAAAAAGCAGGACTGCTTGACAGGAGAATCAGAGTTTAGAAAGAATGCAATCCCAATCCTGGATGCTGATGAAGGGTTGGGAGGGGTTCTAAATAAATTAACTCAAAGGAACAGGCAGGAGTTTTAACAAGAACATGGTCCCATTCCCAGAGGATGATTTTAAGGCTTGGGACCTTGTTCCTATCTGTTAGCCTCCAAGGAGTAAATACGTTTTTATTCATCATTAATAAACCAAAACACATGAAGGAAGAGTTCACCTCAATACGAGAGGACAGACTGGCAGGAAGGCTTTAGTAGGGTATGAGCCTTCACAATCCAGCCACCACACTGACACTATAGTGAACTTATATAGACCAAACACCGGCAAACGGGGTGAGGTATGCGAACAATAACGCTGAGGAGCAAGGCAAGAGATGAGAATAAATCAATAAAGGAGACAAATTTAAAAAATGCACGCGGACTGCCGGAACAGGGGAGAAGCCGATTAATGGCATACAAGGGTTGTGACAAAAAATATCAAGATCTTGCACATCATTTTAAGCATCATTCCCTGTAATTCAGCAGAACATATTTGGAATCATTGAAAACCTTGGAATCTCCAATAAAATTTTGAATAGACGTGGAGTTTCACAGGTTTGAATGCAGCGGCTGCATTTTACAGGCCCATATATGGGTCTGTAGGTTTTATGGTGTTAACAGGATGAGCCACCCATGAGCCATCAGCCAACGGCCCAGAATCATGTTTACTGCCCTCCCTCCTCAACACTAACAATGAATTCATTTCTAATGGGCCATTCTCAAATACTACCCGAATACTACCCGGACGCCCCTTATTACACCGGTTTGTTGAGTATATGATTCTGATTGGTCAGTTGTGGCATTCCACAGTCCGTTATTTATGAATAGCAGACCGCTGCTATGAGTAACAGATCATTGCTGTGCAGTTTACACTGTTCTCGCCATAAAATTGCTTGGACACATTTTTCAGGTGAAGCAATAAATAATTCTGATGTAAATACTATCATTTTTAAATCAATATTTTGTGTCAAATTATTGATTTGTTTTGTAAGCACCTGTGTAATAAGCCAGATAATGTACAGCGAGTGGGTGGGTCATTATTGAGGCATACGTAATCCCCTTCAGGTAGATTGAAGACCCCATGCTTTGCGTCAAGGTCGTGAATCACCCTGTCAGGGTTTATTTTGCTGTACATTACCCCCTACTTGAATGCCACACCCTTATATTATTTTTTTAAAATGCATGAAGTGACATTTTTTTCTTGTTACTCATTTAATAACGAAGAAACAAAACATCTCATTCATCTCTCGACATCTCGGGGAAGAGTGTCTGCTCTCTGCAGCCAAGTGAAGCTGCCATGACTGAGAGGGTAGGCGAAAATGATAGATTGCATTAACAAGGATATTTGGGAGAGATATTTTCACCTCCCCACTGGCTCGAAAAATGGTGAAAAATGTTCTCTGATATTAGCAGCGTGTGACGTGTCACAGCTCTGGGGCACGATTGCGGTTGACAAGGTTGTGAGATTTAAAGTCACCCCCCATTACCACCCCTGAATCACTGCTTCGCCGGCGTCCCAAGGGACCTGTCTGCAGTCGAGCCCCTCAGCTGTTCTGTTGTCCTGCTCCTTCCCAGAGTTCCTGTATGCCTGCCCCTTCATGGTCATCTGCCTCCCATCTTGCATCCCTGCTTTGCCAAGTTAGAGGACCGACTCACGGACAAAGCTTATTCTTTGTTTTTTAATTCTATTTTTTTTTTTTTTGGCTGCAGATTCGACGCAACTGGCAAAGCTAATTATCTGCAACAGCAGACCTTAGAGGCAATGACGAGGAAGCAGTAGATTTTTTTTTTAAAGTGGGAGTTTATTTTTAAACCAAATGATGACAAAGAGAAGCCCGCAGCTCTTCTGAACCAAGCGCTTCATCAAATCCTCCTCTCCGTTTTACAACCCTGAAGGACACCCCCCCCTCCCCCCCCTCCACACCATCCTATCTCCGTCTCCCAATTTCTCCAGGGCTGCCGCTAAAATCGATGCCATTCTGGATTATTAACCAGTGACTTCCACTTCCACAGAGTTCTTATCCCCTCGTGCGCATCCCAAAACTTCCAAAAAAAGGGCCGTTTCCATACGAATTCTCAGCCCGCTGCTAGAGCACGTGACGGCACTTTTAAAAGTGAAGTAAGCTGGCTTTCAGCCTCCATTTTGAGCCTACCTGAAAAAAAAATCTCCTGAGCTTTCAAAGTTCTGTTTCCCTTCTGTAAATCACACTTTTCTTCTTTTTCTATCTTCTATTTTTCTTTTACTTTCTCTCCTGTATTTCCCATTCTCATACCATAATACTCCCACTATCCCTCCTTATATATTATATAACACCGTGACCAGTTTATCTAGGGGCAGAGAGTCTGAATTTTATTTGAAAATAGAAAGCGTGGGTAAAAGTTGTTGAACTCTCTCCAGTCCCTTATTTTTCTCTCTCTTCATAGCATATGCCTGACCCAGGAAGCAACTGAAGTCAATCCTCATGAAGTTCTAATCTATAAAATGAGTGAGAAGAAGAAATAGAGGTTTCTTTACGGTAACTTAAACAAGGAACATCAAGACTATCCCTTATAGCAGTATTTTTCCCCGTGAAAGTGTGATGTATGAAATGATAATTGAATTGTTCCCCACCCCATCTACCAGGCATCTGTCAGCACCAATACCAGCTTCAACTGTGACATCTCAAAAAAAAATTGCTTACGTAGATGACGAAACCAGAGGAGCCCAAAGAAAGTGACCTGGTTTGAAAGAACTGTCTCACTCGCTCGGGAGAAACTGAGCCATCTGGGTGGATGTGAATAGAATCAAACAAAGATAGTTCTTGACGTGGAGTTCAGAAATGTAACTGTGTATCTCAGGTCATTCATGATATATGTTGAAAGAAAACAATGAACTTACAAAAATCTAATGCTTAATATAGTAAAATTAACACCTAATGGTTGAGTTGTGAGAACCACAACTACAACGTAGTAGCAGTTGAGCAGCTTCTAAAAATCTGAGTACCCAAAAAAGCACGGGAGCAGTAAAAATAATTTGCAAAATGCAGAACAGTTCAGGCTTCCCAGTAAAAGAAAAAAAGCCAGCATTATACTGCAAAATTCCCGCTTTTGATGAGTAGCCAATGTTACGATCATATTAGCAGATTACTGATTAAAACCAGATTAAAGAAGCATTGCACTGCAACATGGAAATTTCTGGACTGGAACTCAATGAAAATGTTTATCTTTTCCGAAATCTGATTAACTGTAATGGAGTTTTGCTGTACCTATAGTAGCAGGTGTAAGCAGACACACAAGTATCATAACTGTAAGCAGCCTGAGCTCAGCTGAGCCGATGTGGCAGCCATTTGTTTCAGTGATAGGGCTTCAAAGCAGCAGTTTTCCCCACTGGTAGTCTTACTCAGGAGGCAAAAGGAACCTATTAACCCTTAGGGCACCGAAACCAATTTTCAAACGCATAAAAAATGTAAATATCCTGAGCTTTTGAAAACCTATCATGTGGCGACTTGTTGAAAAGAGCTCCCCTGCGGGACCTCTTTTCAACAAGTCGCCACATGATAGGTTTTCAAAAGCTTTGTTTTTATTTCATTGTATCAGCGAGCAGCAAATGCTGCCTTTTAAGGGTTAACATCTGACTAACATTGTTTGATGTCTTGAGTTGTTTTTAAGATGGTGGAAATCCTACAGTCTGTATTTACCCTCTCTCTCCCTCACTGCCCTCTGTAGTAGTCAACCAGCTCACAGTCAATAAGCAAAAGGCCTCTACCATTGCGGGGGAGGCAGGACAAAGCTGAATAATTCTGCTGACTCAATAAAGCTCAATTCTCACAGTGCAGCGTTTGGTTAAAATCCTTTAAATCCCATGCCGCCATAAAGCGGTGTACCTCAAATAGCTGCTATAAAAATTAAACTGTGAACAGGGCTTTCGTTTTCCAGCAGTCATCCATCATTTACTGTGTTTTGTTCATTTCGCGAATGAGTTCATAGTAAAAACTGCAGTTGCCCTGGAATACTGCCATCAGCGGTGCAAAGCTGCAATGAAATAATTATAACTAAAACAAAAATAGCGACAAAATTCAAATGAAGCAATTAATCAGGTCACCATTTCACCACTTTGGTGGCCAAGTAGTTTATGTGCTACTTTCTCAACTTCCACACACGCACACACAAACACACATCGATCCTTAAAATATTCTCAGGATTTAGTAGCTGTGCAAAATATTAGGAAAATATTCCAGTAACACTGAGAGAACCTTTTATGTTAATTAAGATGTAATGAAGAGATGCCCGGCTGCTCACACCTGGTACTTCAGCTTTTCCACGACGCGAGACAGAAGCCCCTCCTCTTTCCCAGCGTCCGGAGTCGTGATCAGGAAGTCCACATCATGTCCTGCCTCCTTCCCCCTGCCAGAACACATTATTATTTATATTACTTTTATTTATTTCTTTCTTTCTTTCTTTCTTTTTCCAAACGAGTAGCTGTGATAGTCTAGCGAACCACAAAGCCAGCCGTGCTCGTTAACGCAGGTGGATCAGTTAGCTTTATTGCGGCAGTTTTGCTGGATCAGTCAGAAGATCCAGTATCTCTCAGACTTTTTACTTTTCAATTTAAAAAAATGTATGTTTGTGCTGCATTATTAAGCCTGAAAGAGCTGTGAAAATCTTCATTTATTTGAGAATCTGCTTTTTACACTTGAATTCCTGCAAAACAACAGCAAACAAGGACACGCACAAAACTAATTTGAACGGAGACAACCACGAATGCGCAAGACTTTCATACACAAGTTGATCTCATATGGGCTGCATGAGGCACATAGACTTTTTGTAGGAAAATACAGGTTGCCTTCATTTTGTGAACAGCAGGTAATTAGCAGTTCAGCTATGGTTGCATGGCAGACATTACCTCGATATCACATGTTTCTGAGAAGCTCTTATTGCTCCATTTTCCCGCAAATAGTCATCTGCACAGCAGGAGCGGTGCTAGCGAATCTATTACATTACTCATCGCTGCAAGATTATCAAGTGGCCGTTCATTGGCCAAACACAAATACACTGGTTACCTATTAGTCAAAATGGATTCAGCATGTTTATAGCTTATGGATGAATTTTGCGTTAGGAGGTGCATTAATGTGTGAGTGAGTGTAATTACCAGGCATACAAAGAAACACAGAAACACACACACATACACACACGCACAAACACACTTGTTTTCTCTCCCGATGGAACATTAATTCAGATTTCAGAGAAATAAAAATTTTTAAAAATGCTCAGATGGCACTGGGTAGTTATTCATGTATTGTTTGAAACTCTGGGCTGCCGGATCCCTTTGATATTTAAATCGCATGTATAATTCTTTGGTTTTAATTAATGAGAGGCTCAGTGAACTTCCTCTAGACCCATTCTCCAGGCAGGAGCCAGGACCTGTGTTTGCGGGCAGGTAAGCGGAGAGGGGTCGAGAGGAGGCCCAATTTAACTGTGATTACGGCTGACTGGCATCTGTCACTGTCAGGAGGCCACGCAGCAAGGCCACTGGAAAACAAGGAAGTATGTCCTAAAATGTAAAATGCCTTAAAACTTTTGCATATGAGAATGTATGTAATCAAATACTGCTTATTCATATCTGTGCAAATTACAACTGTAACCCTGCAGCAGCTTTTTTCTTTTTGCTTTCTTTGTTACTCTCGTCCCTGACAACATCGTTTTCTTTCCACATCGGATTTTTTACCCAGCTGGCTGATTACTCCAAGGCGGTCCTTAGCGGAGTCTATTTAAGCCGGAAGTCGGCCCCGCCTCCTTCGCTGGAGTGTTTGATATGACTTTGCTCACTTCGGCTCGATATCTTTCCAGTCAGGGGTTTGCTGATTTATATATATATTCTTTGTTTCTGGGAAGCTTAGCTTCTTTAGGTTATTTGGCACTACTGTAAGGTGCCTTGTTGGTTTTCTCTTTTATTGAGATTTCTTTCCCATCTGGTTGCTCGCTTCGTTTCTGGAACTTAAGCCTATCGTGTATTCAGAAACACAAGCTCCTTTCCTCTGATTTCGCCCAATCACTTTCAGCTGCGTCGGCTCACTGCTTGGGGCAGCTTCGCCTGCCGCGGCATCTGATACTCCACTCTAACCAGCCATTGCAGTGAAATGTCATTATATATTTCAGAATGGGTTGTACAGTTCATAATCGTCCTAAGTTGAATGAATGAGAAAAACAGAATGGCCTCTACAGTTGCTTACATTGAGCACCTTCAGGCTTTTGAGAACAAATATTAAGAAAACTAATATCTGGGGTACCTGAGTACAGACACTCGTAAGCTGCTACAAAATTTGAAACACAAGATCATAATATACTCAACAACGAACACTTTGCTTTATGTTCCATGTAATATGAATACAGCGCCCTCCATAATTATAGACACCCCAGGTTAAGATGTGTTAAAAGCCTTAAAATAAATTCAATTTTTATTGCAAAAGCATACTCTCACACTGAAAATTGTAGAAAAATATAACCTTCAACTAAAGTGAATTTTAAGGGAAAAAAAAAATCCCTGACAAAGAAATAATAATTTTTCATAAAATCACCTGTTCCACAATTTTGGCACCCCTAACAATTCCTAGGAAATAAATGTAATTGAAGTATTTCTGTCATTTCTACAGTAGTTTACAAAGTTGATCAGAGTATCTAGGAACATTTAATTAGTAATTCATCACTTCCTGTTTCCCTGGGGTATAAATATGATGTGACACAGAGGCCATTTCTCTTATCCACTCTTCAACATGGGAAAGACAAAGGAACACACCATTCAACTAAGGCAGATGTGTGTCGACCTTCACAAGTCAGGCAATGGCTACAAGAAAATAGCCACTCGCCTGCACCTGCCCATATCTACTGTCAGAGGAATCATTAAGAAGTTTAAAACAACTGGAACAGTGGTTAACAAGCCTGGACAAGGACGCAAGGTTATTTTGCCACCACGCACAGTGAGGAGGATGGTAAGAGAAATAAAAAGTTCTCCAAAGCTCACTGTTAAAGAATTGCAACTAATGGTAGCATCTTGGGGTCACAAAGTCTCCAAAACAACCATCATGCGCTATCTACATGTCAACAAGCTGTTTGGGAGGTATGTACTGTAAAAAACCTTTTCTCACTTACAATCATAAATGAAAACGTCTGGAGTTCGCTAAGTGGTACTGGGACTTCAACTGGGACTGTTTGCTTTGGTCAGATGAGACCAAAATAGAGCTTTTTGGCAAGAAACACTCTAAGTGGGTCTGGCAGAACACAAAAGATGAGTATGCAGGAAAGCACCTCATGCCCACTGTGAAGTATGGGGGAGGATCGGTGATGCTGTGGGCCTGTTTCTCTTCCAGAGGCCCTGGGAACCTTGTTAGGGTGCATGGCATTATGAACGCTTTGAAATACCAGGACATTTTAAATCAAAATCTGGTGGCCTCTGCCCGAAAGCTGAAGATGAGCCGTCAGTGGGTATTTCAGCATGATAATGACCCTAAACATGTGGCCAAATCAACAGAGAAATGGTTCACCAGACACAGAATCATGCTCCTCCCATGGCCATCTCAGTCCCCAGACTTCAATCCAATTGAAAACCTGTGGAGCGAGCTGAAGAGGAGAGTGCAGAGGAGGGGACCCGGGTCGCTGGATGATTTAGAGAGATTGTGCAAAGAGGAATGGTCGAAGATCCCTCTGTCTGTATTCTCCCATCTTGTGAAACATTATGGGAGAAGATGAGGTGCTGTTTTGTTGGCAAAAGGGGGTTGTACAAAGTATTAACATCAGGGGTGCTAATAATTGTCGCACACATGATTCAATGTATAAGAATTATTTCTTAATGTGGAATTTGTTCGCCACTGAATAAATGCATTTGAATTAAAGAAGCTAAAGAACTCATCTTTACCAGGGATGCCAATAATTATGGAGGGCGCTGTATGCAGGTTTGGATAAAACTGTCAAACCAAGGCACTGCTTAAATGTGCCATATTTTCAAATTCAAAGTCATATAAGTAATAATCAAAGTATCACAGCAGTAACCAGACAGAGCGAGACTCTTTCACACCCTCGCAAAGTCACAGGTCTGCCTCCACGCAGTGTTATCAGTCAATGCCAGTAATGCATGAGACTGTAAGTTTTCTATAAACGTGGTGACATGGGCATGACTCAACCATTTAATGTTTACAGAGACGATTTGCTCTTCGAATGACCTCACTACGATTTTCTGACACTGGTTTGACTGCGCACAACTGGGTCATATACAGGTGCATTCAAACCGAAAATTGTTTGCTCCGACATCTGTTCCATTGCTCTCAAGGTGGTTTTATTCATTGAGTCATGGAAATAAATGATGGAGGTGTCTCTTCATAGCAGTATAACATTCGAGAGTGACCTCAGTGCCAACTGAAAATGGGTAACAGCACAGTCACGTAGGTTTAATTCGCGACTTGAGTCATGTCGGACAGTGCCGGTCTTCTAAAGAGGGGCCTGAATAACAGAACACTGCTGTAAATCTCAAAGTTAAAAATGGCAATAAGAGTTGAGTCTTTTATCTGATATATTCTACATCAATTGAGAAATAAGGCTTCTCTGTCTCTTGAGAGTATAATTTGTGTCAAAAATACCAGAGAAAAATTGTGAATACTTTTGTTCTGTCTAGTTTACCAGTAAAATTACTTTCCCAATTCACTGTATATTGATATAAGAAAAAACCCTGAGAGTCACTACACAATGAAAATTGAGTTCTTTGGTCATTAGACTGTCTATAATCCAGAGGATGTACAAAGCCCACCCACTTGTTTGGAACACAACAAGTCACAACTATAGTCCATAATACTCACTCAAACATAGGAGACCTGGACAGAAAAGGCATGAACACAACCAAAGCAGACGTGTGTGTGTGTGTGTGCGTGTGTGTGTGTGTGTAGGGGTGTTGGTGGATGTGTGGGGAAGTGCAACTGCCTGCAGGTTTAATCAAACAATTTCAAAACCATCACTTCAACTCTGAACCTGGAGCCGCAGTAGCCTGGCTGTTTGGGGAAAAGCTCAGCAAAAAGCATTTACCTGCAGTGTATTTCATCTCTGCCAGTGGCGTTGGAATTAAAGATTCACTACTTAACCTTTTGATGTTTCACATTTCAAAATAGAAAAGTCAAACTTCATTTGCATGTTCAAATACTGAAGCTAAATTAGTACGCAATGAAGAGGAGCAGAGGAGGATGTTATTGCACGATAGTGCGATTATTCTAGGCTACTTGTTAAAATATTCCAGCTCAAAGCCCATCCATCCATTATCTACCTTGCTTATTCTAGCACATCCAGTATCCAATGAGCTAGAGGCAGGAATACTCCCACAACGGTTTTCTAATCTATTGTAGGATGCACCCTTTCATACAACATTCACATACATAACTGTACAAAATGGGTCATTTAGAGTCACTAATTAGTGATCAATTTTAAATAGAAAATCATTAGGCTTATTTCACCCATCTGCCAGTGTATAGTAACAGTCTTCTACTTCAAATTATGTTTCTAAACTGCAGAAAGAAAGTGCAATAATCTGCCAAGATAAATGAAGCCAACTTTAAAGTGTGATTAGAATTCAGCATGCTACTAGCCAAATCGCGACCTGCTGACTATTTTTTAACATTCATTAGCTACAGTTGCAATCAAATTTATTCAACTCCCGTTGCAAATTAGGATTACTGGCAAAATTTACAAATATTTAGCTGTTTGTACGCGCAAATCAAACAAGAATAATTTAAATGGCTCAACACAACAAATATTACAAGTGGCTTCTCCAAATTCAACACAAAATGCTACTTTTAATGACTACAGCAGGCTCAACATTATTCAGCCTCTTCATGACAAGCATCTTTAATACTCAGTAGAGCACCCTTTTACTGCTATGACCTGCTGGAAATGTGATGCATAGGCGGACAACAGCTTCTGGCAGCATTCCCAAGGAATTTTAGCCCAGTCCTCATGGACAAAGGCCTCCAGTTCACTAATATTCTTGAGTTTGCATGCTGCTACTGCCTTCTACAAATCCCAACAGAGATTTTTTATGGGGTTTTAGTGAGGCGACTGTGATGGGTACCCTAGGATCTTCCCAGACCTCCTCTGAAACCAGGCCTTGGTGGATGTTGCGGTCTGCTTAGGATCATTGTGCTTTTGGAAGGTCAGCTTCCCTACAGATAGCATGACATTTTCTCCTTGGATATCCTGGTACTTGACTGAATCCATCTTGCCCTCCACACTCTGCAGGTTTCCAGTGCCAGAGGAAGCAAGGCAACCGCAGAGCATTTAAAAGCCCCCACAATTCTTCACTGTAGGCAGCCTGTACTTTTCAGGAATCTGGTGGCTGTCATTGATAGTTTCCTCTTTCTGCGACATCCTGGTACTGCAGCCACTCTTCCTTTAACTCTGAACTTTGTTTCTCACTGTATCTCCACAAACATTCAGTGCCTGTGCTATCTTTCTGTATCCTTTTCCTTGTTTGTGCCAGGCAATCTCCTCCATTAGCTTTTTGGACAATTCTTTTGACAGCCATATTTCTAATATGCAATCAAATGTCACTGTCAAAAAAACCCAAGCGAGTGCAAGTAGGGGATTGAATAATTTTAATTGCAACTGTAGATAAATTTAATCCGTTCAAATCATTTGTATTAGAGTCAATAATCTAATCTTGTGTTTATTTTGTGGTCATTTGGTGTCATTAGCTCACTTATAGATATTCGTCATTAGAACAGTACAAGCGACAAGCTGCAGCATAGTCATATTGTTCATAACTCATTTTACCCAGCTTGGAGTATTTTGAACAATAAAATTCAGAATTATTTACTTCAAGTAGGTATTTGCAAAAATCCATACAGACCTAGCATAACACTATCATAAATGGCGAGCTAGATAGTTGCCAAGCTAGAATGGCAAGCTGGACTTGGCCCAAAATTCTACTGAGAATAGGCAGGCATTTACTGAAGAATTTCAGAGTTCTGAGCCCAAAACAATACCGCTGTCTTAAGCAGGTCTGCTTGAGGAACAGGACAGTAAGTACCCATACAGGCCACTAGTCCATGATAGCAGTGCTACAGCCCCGACAATCAACAATGTGGTTCATTAGCAATCATGTAAGCAACTTAATCAGAGTTTTGCTTTAATCGCAGTGTTTATCACACTTGCATTATAAGAGTCTATGTGAATGTACTTATTGACTTATTGACTTCTTTCACTTGGTCATTGTCTCCACACATCTCATTTCCAATCTACCATATTCACTGTCAAACTCCAGCTAGACTGAGTTACTGAGGCCATTTAATGCAGACCTAAAAAAAAAAAAAAAAAAACCCCCAGCATACATATCACAGGCCTGGAAATTCACAAGAAAATCAAGTGCCAGGGAACTGGGATGCACAGGACAATTACTAAATGTCAGTCATGCAGAAAAAGTGTGGACACTTATATCAAAATCCTGTTCGCACTCCAGTGGTTCAATCTCCCAAGCATGACACAGATGTGTAGGGGTCAGGGAAGGGGAGTCTATTCTCCCAAAAAAGCAAAACAGAGTCGAGAAATGACTTCAGTGGGGGTTGGCAGGGTGGGAAATATCAGGTGGTGAAGCTATGAAAAGGTACCGTGCCGATACAGACTTCCACCCACAGCTCCATGTCAGTCAGTTAGCGAAGTAGCCGTATATCCTTTTCTCAGAGCCGAGACTCACCCTGATACTCTGCAGTTCAGAGGTTTCAAGACGCAAGTGCATGTATTCTACAAGATGCAAAATAAATACATGAGTTTTAAAAATCACCCATTGACGCCTCAACAACATGATTAGCAACTCGGTGCTTAACTCAGTACAGCAGTGGCGCGAGAGCATGGTTTTAGATCCGCAGCAGATCTAACCCCTCAAACCAGCCTTGGGCACTTCTGCTGCCGCGCGCAGATAAATCCCAAATAACAGCACAGAGACTTACATGCTCACATCCAGATTACAGCAAATGAACACCTAAAACCAGGATTTATTTCAGCTGGCAGATTTAAATGAGTTTGTGTTACAGAGCTGTATCTCAGTTGTCTGGCATTTAAAATAAGCGCAACGGCATTACGGCCAAGTGCTGGCATTCTGGCTGTTCATTTCTTACCGGCTTCCGACACTTCAAATCAACTGCTGTCAGCAAGAAGCAGGCACAACAAACACAGCATCATCAAAGGGTCTTTCCTCGAGAAGCAAGAGGCTTTTATTCCTAATGACGTTGCCACTGACAGCTCGGAAATTATTATTCCACGGCATTACCTGCCCACCAAATCCTGTGTTTCTCACATAAGGAGTTAATTATACACAACGGGCATTGATGGATATTTCAAAGGCAGATTTGGTCTCCATTAGAAATCAGCTGACATAATGTTTTCTACCCTTTGGTACCCATCAGCAACTTGATTTATTTTCCTGTGCGCGAGCACCTATCTCAAGAGAAACCATAAATAAACCGGCTTTTCTGTACAATCTATGTGTATCTCAGAAGTAAATGAGAGAACATGAATTAATAATGTCTTGACTGGGAATGTCACAAACATTATTATGTTTTTCCTTTGCAGGGGGAAATGTGACGAATGTCAGCAGAGTCACATTCAAAATAATATCTAATTATTTCTACTTTTTATGATGTTTCTGCGAATGTCAGATTATGCACTGTGTTTGATCACATCAACATACCATAACCTTTGCATAGTGACGTGTGAATATCAATCTACTCCAGGGAGCAACATGCTTTTTACATTTTAAAAAATGGCCATTGAAGTCAGTAGGTAATTGCGCTTCCCTTAACAAATGTATGTAAGGCCTCAGTCACAGGCGCCATGTCACAACAATCTCTTTTCCCGTTATGACCAGACGTGCAGCAGTAGGACGAATTAGCCTCATTCTGCTAAAAGCAGAGCTGCTGGTCTGAGTTCCTAAGCATCTGCCAAGAGATATAACAATTGCCCAGAGGCGACACACTGTCATTTGTGTGAGATGGCACACTCTCTCCTGCAGTACGGAGGGTATAAACAGTCCTCGGCCCAGAGCCAAGTAAATCAGCTGCCAAAAGTAGTGCTATGATGGGAATTTTAGGATGAAATTGGGGCGGGGGCAGGGGCAAAAAAAAAAACAAAAACTGATCCTGCATTCTGGTTTGTTAATCACAAACATAATTAACCCTTAGAGCACTAAATACAGCTAATTTTGCTCAATGATGTAAGACCTCAAACCAAAAGCTGTTGACAACCTATCATGTGGCAACTTGTTTAAAAGAGCTCCGGCAGTGCGGCTCTTTTAAACAAGTCGCCACATGATAGGTTTTCAACAACACAAAATAATTAAATTAATATATTTCTTAAATCCATTTCAGCATTCCTAGGCCTTAATAATTCCGCAGGTTACTGACTTATGCCAAGGAATCCATGCGCCTGAAAATATGCTGTTTTATCCTATACCCAGAAGATTTCTCCAATCATGCAATTATAACACTTTCTATTGCCTTGTATGTTTCACAAATCTGTTAGAGTTCTGCCATTTTTACCCTAAACAGGCAAAAATTGTTAAATTCTTTGAAGAGTGGTAAGCGCACAGTGTACTGCGCTGCTTGTTTTCAATGGTGAAGATGCCGCATGAGTGCAATAAACAAATAAATAAATTTCAGACCATACAGGCTCTCAGATGATCAATTATTACTCTAAAAAATATAATGGTTTGCCATGTTTTGATTATTAATGGTGGGCATACAATAACATAAATATTTCATGAACGTGAGTGAATATTTACAGGCTTTTACAATATTGTGCCACTCAAGAAAAATGTGTGTCTCCTGCATCCCTGAATTTAATCTCCATCATAATGACTGTAAACAGTACCGAAAATCCACAGGAATGTCTCTAATTAAATCCCTGTACATCATCAACATAATGCATCTTTTGCACAGATGTCTGCGCCTCTTTGAAGGTGGAAAATGTATTATATTTTCTAAAATAGACTCATCACCAATGCAATAATTATCATCGTTGCTGTTACCAAAGTGAGACTGAATATGAATTTATTTTATGCAGATATACAGCAATAATTATGACTACAGAGGGTGTTATAAAGGTGCAACACGGTGTCTTTGTCAGGCTGTATGTAAATTATTGTGTTTAGTTTCTGGCAAGAAAAAAAAAAACAAGAAAGATATACAAGTTTTTTGAAAAAAAGTGAAACGACTTTTCTACTCAACATGAAATGAGTAAGTCAAATCTAAAGTTAAAATGTGTGAATGTCTTCAGCTTGTCAACGCGAAAGAAAGCAAGGATTTGATTCCGGCAATAAAATTCAAAGGGCTTTACAAAGTGAACTCAGATTTTACAGAAAAAGGGACACTGCTTGCAATTATAAAACAGCTGTCCAGAATCGCAGCCTGGCACTTTTCTGTAGACCACAGGCAAATAATGACACCAAGGGCTGAATTGCCCATTTCTGTCATGCAGCTCTCTTCTCAATGTGAAAAGTACATGTCATCTTCTTTATTGTGAGGTTTGGTAACTTCACTCTCCTCGCAGATAACTTTTAAGTTTAAAAGCAGCACTGCTGCCTGTGAGATGGCTGGAGGGACATACAGTATATAACCGCCATCTATTTCATAGCATCGCATTCATTCACCCTCCACAGCACTGAGACGGCTATTTTCAGTCTCATTTTCTCAAAGCACTGTCTGTCACTTGGCTGTCCCCGCATGCCTCCAAGATATCGTTTGATGTGAAAGGTTAGGAATCTCTGAGAGCTTCTTCAGTATAAATGCGATGACAGGCAAAGTTAGAGAAAAAGCTCTGCTTACTTTTCAAAGAGTGTATTAGTTTCTTTACTCTCTCTCTTTCTCATGTGTAGCTGCCACACACACAAACAGAAAGACAGATATGAATTCATAACCAGTGATATGTTCTTTAGGCGTTTATCATTCAGAGAAGTTAGGGAAACCTTGCCCCAAACTTATGGCCCCAACAACTCACCCGTGGTGCACCCTTGTCAATAGAGAGCACAATGTGAGGGGCAGTCTGGCTACGTCTTGAATATTTGCCCAGGATAGTCAAAACAGGAGTGACTCAGTTCTCGCTCTGGATTTGCTTGTACATTCCGGCAACGGTGAAGTCATCTCAAGGTTGTTTAAAGGCCATAACAATAAAACATAAACAAGAACCCCAATTAAGTAATCTATAAACGTTTCAATGCAGTTGCCAAGCAATGCAGCTAAGATAATTTCCCTGACCCAAATTACAAATACAGACACCTTGCTGTAGGTTCGGAGTAGAGTGATTAGGAAGACGTTATCTTAAGGCGCAGCCATGCCAATTACTGCTCACGAGATAATATTCCTCTCTCCGAGTGAGGATTTCATGCCCAACAATTAACCTTGATCCAGTCTTTAAATTACCCGGCTGGCTAAGGAGACCGCCCTGTAAAGAATTTGGGTATATATTCAATCTCACCCCATGGCCCTTACATTTATGAGTTCAATATGAATTACTTTATTTAAAGCTGTTTCAGTTATTCTGATACTGTAGTTTAAATTAGTTTTAGTGCCTTCTGACTTTGTATTGAAAGAAAAATATAAGTTCAGCTCCAGAGGAAGTTAAGAATGAGCTATGTGTTTAACAACTGTGTACATTAACATCATTTGACAATACTGGCAGCCCAGGGTCCATCACTCCTGAGCGGAAAATTTGAATGACTACAATGAGATAAAAGTCTTGTAGCAATTCTGTAATATCACTGGAGAGGATATTGATGAAGGAGGATATTCTGGTGTTTTGATAAATGCATATTTTTACATCGGTACATGACAATGGAAATCTAAGAGTTTTGATGGCAGGAACAGGCACTGAACAAGTTCAAATTACAGTAGGAAAATATATGAATATCTCTAACTAGAAACATTATCGTCAATAGAATTTTTGGCTATGAAGCATGCAACTATAACAAGCTACCTTAGCAGTATTGGTGTCAGTGATAAATAATAGCTTGGCACCAGTGCAATAGGATGCAAACTGGATATCGAGCATGCTCACTGACCAGGGTGGGCCATATACTGGTGAGAAAGATGATCCTTTTTATGACACACATGTTTGCATAAAATGAGAGAATATATTAGAACAATTAATATGCTCCCTGAAGAATATAAAAATTTATATACCCCTCAAGTGAACATTTTCCATACTTCCCCAGTATGGTAAATATTTCAGTGACATGAGCACTCTATCCAGAAGCAACATTTGTCGTGTTGCCCCGCCCCTAAACATGTTTGGGTACCAATGTGACCTTTGATTTTAGTTTAGTTGCAACTTGCAGTTTAATTGAAAATCTAGATGGATACATGCTACATGCTACAAAAAAACTCTGCGAACAATATTTACATGAAGTGACTTAAGATGGAAGACTGGCCTTTACGTGGACCAAAACAATATTTACTCCTCCATCGCAAGGACCCATGATTATCTATTCATTTTAAAAAGGACAAATCAATAAGGATCATCTGTAAATTTCACTGACACGTAACCATCTGGAACATCAATTCACTGCAGTCAAGCCTTCGACTGTTTGTTTCTCCTCCAATGGCCTGACAAGAGCAGCTTGTGACAGAGTGACAGATCCAGCCATGCATCCATATGCAGTTTATAAACTTGGTCAGGGTTTGTGGTTGGCTGGGGAGCTGGAGCTCATGTTCTTACGCAACGGGTGGGAGGCAGGAATATTCCCTGGGCAGTGAGCCAGTTTATTGCAGAGAACACACAACATTCATTTTACTACATTTATGTAACAGGCATTCAGTAGATGCTCTAAACCGGAGTATCATATGAAACAAAGTGCATGAATACGAGTTAAAGTACATAGCCAGTCACAAACCTATTGCCAATTTCGAGTGTCTAATTCTCCTCGCCTAACATGCGGGTCTTTGCACCGTGTGAGGAAAGCGAAGTCCCAACACAAAATCCGCATGAACACAGGGAGAACACGCAGACTCCAGGAAGAAATGCCCAAGTTTGAGTCCACAGTCTTCTTACATTGAGGTAACCGTGCTACCCACCGAACCACTGTGCCGCCTCCCCAGCTGTCAGAGGATATATGTAACATGTCTTTGTTTCCGTCAGGATCTGAGGAAACATCCGCACCCCTTGGATCCTCTAGGCGAGACTCCGCAGAATCCAGAAAGCATGCGGGTGGTCGTGGAAAGATTCTGTACAATTTTTTTTTTGTCAAATTACTGCTCCTTACAGTTGACAGAAGAGGCCTAATCTCCTGTATTCATGACAGGTCGCCGGGATGGGAGCACTAGCTGTAACTTACATTCAGCAGAGAGAACAAGATTTTGGCTTTGAATCAGACAGGGAAACTGTCCAACGTGATAATTATTTTTGAAATATACTGAACTTCTTCAGAAGTGGAGGAAAAGTGACTGAGTCAAATTGTCTCTCATACGCAAAACCGGCCAGGGTGGCAGCAGCCATTTTGAGGTGCAGAGACACCTTGAGTAAAGGTGAGAGTGGAACTACAGAAGCTCCGATGAGAAGGATTAATTCTCTCAAGTACGAACATTGAAACAATATTATAAAGGGCATTCATCTATATTGAAATTTAAGTTTTAGCTGCTGCAGTCAAGGGCAACTCGGTGGCCCAATGGGCAGCAATATTGCCTCACAGCTAGAAGGTTGCGGGTTAGAATCTAGCCTGAGGCCTTTATGTGTGTGGAGTTTGCATGTTCTGCAAACGTTTGTATGGGATTCCTCCCGGCACTCTGGTTTCCTCCCACAGTTCAAAGACATACATGTCGGGCTAATTAGAGACTCCAAACTGCCAGTAGGTGTGAGTGAATGAGGCGAGCGCCCTGGGATAAAATGCAGATCTGTCCAGGATGTGCCCCTGCCTTTCGCTTATAGTCGGCTGAGATGGGCTACCGCTTCCCTTGTGACCCTAGTGAGGAAAACGCAGTTTAGATAGTGCTTGGATGGATGTTGCAGTCATCCTTAGTTAATGAGACTCACAACTGATTGCTGTTTTTCATATCAGAGCACAGCAGCAAGATAACATGGTGAATTAAAAGCCACACATTTCTTCCCCCCATCTTTCTTAGGTCTTTGCCGATATTGTACTTGGAATTCTGGGAATACATGACATGCAGCCCACTAAATAAACACCGGAGCGTGACCGTCGCTCCCACTGAGAGCCGCAGTCTGTCTTCAACGCCAGATCGCTCCTGAATTATTAACAGCCGTGTCAGCGCGTAAACGCTACCCCCCGCGACGACTGCTAGACTCACACAATGCCACAAGTTCAGCACCGTGACCGTTAGTCTTTACCGCCGTGTGGGGAGAGGCCACGACCGCAGCGCCAAAATAAGTGAAAACTTTCATGCGTTTTCACTGTGAATGTTCAATGATCGTATTGAACATGCCCCTTTTTGCACGTGCACAGAAGTTTCAATTCTCTAACGGAAGTAATTTCTCTGCTTTAAAAGAGTAAAGAAGCCTGACTTTGCTTTCTACATCATCTTTCTTGCCAAAAGGAGTCTGTGCCAAGATTCACTCTATGCCTACAGGCCAGAGGAAACGCAAATCAAAAATTCCCTCCCTCTTTTTTCATTCCCACTCACTCTCTTTCTCTCTCACACACGCACAAATGTGTACCAGTCCTCTGAAAAAGAGCATTTGAATAAATTCTACCGAAGTCTGAGATTTTTGATGTGTGTTGTCTCTATCGGCTGCACACCATGGGTGCACTGATCATCTTCGGGAAGAAAATGAACGAATGTCTTCAACTTGTGAGATGAAAAACAAAACAGTGATGACAGTGATGACCCATGGGAAATATCTCTGCAGCATAATGAGTACCCACCCTGTAACATACCTGCGGAAGCCGCCAGTCAGAGCCACAATGGCGTCCGGTACAATCGAGCGCACAGTCTCCTCCACCATTTTGCCCACTGCCTCTGCCTCAGCCTTCTTCAGGGACACTGTGATGTCATCATAGTACAGGAAACCTATCGTGCACCAAAGTAAAAATAAAGGTATCAGTCAATAAATCAAAGTCTTATTTGCAGTTCGCTGTCATTAACCCTTCGAAGGATACACCTTAAAATCAATCTTTTTCATGGTCCATTCTTGACACCCAAATCTCTGGTATTATGGAGGTCAGTCCTGAGATTCACATTAGAGTGAATTTTTAGATTATATCAGGCCAAACCCTGTGGGTCTCCCTACCTTTTTTTTCCGTCTAACAAAAACTCAGTTCAAAACTTCATCCAGTCTCAGCTTAATTAAATGGTCTCCCCAGTGATGGGAGTTTGTGGTTTAAAGAGTACAGGAAATTAGCTTGAGGCCGAAGTTGAAAAGCTCTACACTTTTACATACCAACTCATTCCACTGATGACATCACAACCTTTCAAGTTATGATTCTGTCCAGCAGGTAGCGCCAGTGGAGCTGTGTGAACTCACACCGTGAATTAAGGGCCAGTAGAGGCCCAACAGGCAATGAGGTCTTCCTGGTCTCATTTCTTTTAACAATGGGCTTTTTTTTTCTACATTAATATAGTGTTAGTGTTCTATCACAGAGTGACACATGTTGTTCTCACAGTACATTTTTTATTCGGTTACTTCCTGCTGTTGCAGTTTGAACAGTCCTTCATTATGTTAGGATTAATTTGCACTTCTGACCGTTCAATTCCTAGATTCCCTGCACAGACAGATTGAGCAAACCTTTCCCTGGACACAGTTACATGAATTATGCATGAAACAGAGTATTTTTGAGCAAATGTATTTGTGACTGAGCAAGTCACCTGCCCAGATGGACTGGTAGAATTTCAATCGGGGGCTGAGAATGGGTTTTGTTCATTCTAGCATGAATAGAAGGATCCCTCGATTTTTTATTAACCTGTAGCACACAGCGAAAATCCCGAAATGTCATGGCATATTAATTTTTCAGAAGCTGAAAACAAGAAAAGCATAAATTTTTCACTGAGTGTATTTTTTTTTGTCCCAAAACAAAGCTTTCATCAAGACCGGCAGACATGAATCTGTCCTCTGATTGTATCATTATCAGGAAACGTTTGCAATTTATTTTGCAGCTCCGGACTGAAAATTGGACGTAAAGTGACTAATGAAGCTCCTGTGAAAGTTCAGACAGGAAGATCTTTCTTTTGTGTGCTTCAGCCGTTTGTTTATTTCTCATTCTATCTGCCTCTCACTCCTCTCACACTTGCTCACAGACTTCCTGCTGCCATTGTCTGGGGCTGCAAATTGAGTCAACGGCTGTCCTATCATGTGATTCCATGTATCCAATACCACAGCAACACATTTATGACATCAGCCTAAAATCTTGCTACTGTTTTTTTTAAACCCTCACTGCCTTTTGTGCATTCATGCTCGTGCTAAGTGTCCACTCTGCCTCCCTATCACCGCTCAGTCCCCACAGACTTATCAGCTTTGTCATCTCCTAAACTTCATCATCCTATCGATCAGCAGAGCCATCAGTCAGCTCCACCACCAATATCTAGACTCCATGGGGGGAATGATCCTGCTGCGGCTCAGGGCAGATGCTCCTCAATCATAAAATCTTCCTGTACAGTCCAAGTGCCAAAGACTCACTGTCAAGACTTTCATCACTGATGATCGGTTAATCTGAATGCTCTGAAATCTGCACCAAATTATATTTTTACGTAATCCAGTGGTCTCTCCAGGTTGAAATACTGTAATATAGTACAGACAACACTGCTGGTTCAGCAACTCTGTTTCATGTGCAAAATTAGAGCTTTTTGCAGGTAGTAGGGTCTGGATAGTGTGTTCTGTCCCAGCTCATCAAGTCTGGCTGCGGGCAGATTTTGCGGATCACAGTCTGAAGGCTTTAAGCCCAGTTTCTATTACTTCAGCTTTTTCCTTTGTCGATCACTGTGTTTAGACTCGTGGCGTAATCCAGCTGTCCTTGGAAAGCACATTCCCACAGTCTGGCAGTGTTTCTTGATCTCCTGTTCAAGGGTCTGATAGATATACATTCCCCTGCGATTACCGTGACCCTATGCCATGACCCAGGGTGCACGTTCCCCACTCATTTTAATTATCCTTCGCACATTAATAAACAGTATACACAATTTTTTTGTTCAGACACTTTAAACATTTTTCACCCACCAGCCCATTAACATTCCCAAGAGGTGATGCTACAGTTCTTGAACAGAAAGCATTAATTATCTCTTGCCGGCAAAGAGAATGAGCGCCTCACAAATATGAACTGCTCTGTCGATGACATTTAGAGCTTTTCGCAGCATTTCACCTCCATTATACAAAAGATGGTTAATTATTCTGCCGAGCTCTACCTGTTTCCTTGCGACTCTCATCTGTTGACTCTTGCACTTCAAGGCCCCGAGAAACTCTACTCTTCTAACTGCTAACCCCACTACCTTCTACCTCATTTGGCAAAAACAAAATCAACCAAAACAGGCAGAAATCCTTTAGATTGCAGGTTAAATAGATTAGGATGGACTTTAATTTCTTTCTTTCAGCCCATTCATTCAGATCCCTAGTTCCTGTAAAATTGTTACTAATATGATCCTGATTCATATAAGTCACTGAGACATCTGATATTTACAGTCGGTGAGAATAGTTATTCAGGAGCAAGGTACATCAGACTCGCTACTGACTGCATAGAGAGCTCCAAATTTTTCTGAAAAATATGGAAGGTGGTGTTGTGTCACCATTATGGAAAAATTGCCCGTGAGAGCTTTTGATTCCTTACCATATTGACTGTGTTAAGAGATGTACGTGGGCCTAGAAAATGCATTTGTTTTTCGTATCATATGTGCTCAGACAGATGTGGGCCAAATTTAGATGAACGCCCCCCTAAAACCAACATATGGTGATAAATCAATGAATAACTCCCAATTTTCACAGTGCTAGTTCTAAAATTTATAACTGTTATTGTTGCTGCCATCCCAAGGAACAATTTAACACCGAACATGGCTTAATTGCTTTGAAAATATGAGACCCAGGAGGAATTGAAGCCGTAAAAAGCATTACTTGGATACATTTTTCATCACAAATTGAAAGTTTAACATTAAAATTAATATAGTTCCCAAAGTGATCCACCCTAAATATTTGCTAAAACGTAGGTGCAGTAGGCCAAGTTCGTTTGCACAAAGTTTCAAGAAATCCTTTCAACGGCAATAATGCAGTAGGACGGCTGTATGTATACCACCCTTGGAACATAGAAGGCAATCTAAAAAGCCGCTCTGGAGTCAGTTTCCCTAAAGCATAGATGCCAACTATGTTTGCAACTTACTTTGCTTTTTCAACCATATACAGCCAATGATACCAAGTAAGTAAGTTAGCAACTTTGGTTTTGGAAACGCATCATGGAACTTCCTTCTTGCTCACTCACCCATGCCCGAGGCTCCAGTTCCTGCTGGTACGCTCGCTGTAGCTGTTGGCGTTCAGCTACATTCGTATCGTCACTGATTTCTTCCTCATTTTCCATCTCTCTTACCTCTCCATCGTCGCTAGTTGATGAACTTGCACAGGAATCACCCTCTTCAACTCCAATGTCCAAGTCAAGCGAAATTTCTGATATTTAAGTGGATTTTGACGTCTTGCTTGCAGTGTAAAATACACATACAATAGCCCATGTGTCACAATTGATTCCAGAGTAACGTCAACACTCTAGGCCCGATTCTTTGTGATGTTCAAGGGTGATATTGGGGTTTGCTAAAAGCCCATTTTACACCCATGGTAACTCTATTCTTCAACCATCTCTGGGTTTATAGCGTTGATCATTAGCGAGAGTATTGCATGTCCTCTCGGATGACACCAAATATGACAATTTATTATGATCAATTGAATACGTCTACTTTAAGGAGCTTTACTCAGCCCTATTGGCACATCTTACTGGGTATCGTCGGGACACATTCCCATCATCGTTGCGAGATGGTCAAATAGTCCCTACCAATTTTTTTTCAGCAGACTGCTCAGAAACATGTCATATTGAATAGCTCTGCGAGGGGTTGACTCAGAAAGTCAGTTGGGTTCTGCCTCAGCAATGTTGAGGGAAGTGAAATATAATTTGTACATCCTCCCTGACATTTGGATCCACTCCTAAATTTAATGGGATCTTTCTGGGCCCGTGTTACACCGTTACAGCAGGTTTCATGAAAAATTGGTCCAGTAGTTTAATGTAATCTGGCTGACAAATAAACAAAGACACCAACCAAACCGAAAATACAACCCCTTTGATGGGAATCATAAATGAGTTTTCAGCCTTGCATTTTTGCAGTTTCATTTGGACCGTGTGTTTCATTTGCTACAGCTGAGAGAATCACAGAATCAATGACATTAACGCAAGGGCTTTCCAACAGCCAAATAGCTTTCCCCGTGGGTGGTCAGTAATCTCCATGGTAACCTGAGACCCTGAGTGCCTAAGAGATCAGTGCCTGTGTCGCGACCTCACCTTTGTATTTAACAAGATATTACTAAGGCATTCAATTGTGGAAGACAAAATACTGTATATTTCCCATGATAGAACTAGTGAAAGAAGAAAAAAATAGCCAAAAATCTCAATTTTGACATGGACCGTACTTCATTAATTATTTTTTTAATACTATCCAATCATAGTGTGGCATTAGATTTCTGGTGCCAGTGACAGTAAATGTCTGCCTACCGCTGCAGGACAAACAAAAACCCCTGATACAGGGTCTGAGGTGAGGTTTTAAGATGGAATTAATTTGCATATGGTTCTGTCTTTGTCTCTATCATGAATTATTTTATTAACTGTGTGCGTGTGTGTGTGTGTGTGTGTGTGTGTGTGTGTAATTGGTATTGCGACAAATGTACAATGTTTAAAAGATGTCCCTGCCAATGCTAAAACCAAACCTATGCCCTAGCTAGCACTTGAAATGTTGGTGGCTCAATCCTGACTGCTGTCTCCATTGGATCAGTGCAGTTGTTGGGCCCTTAAGCGAAGCCCCAGTGAGGATTGGCGCCAACTGTAAGTTGCATAGGATAAAAGCCTCAGATAAATAAGTAATTGAACTGAGTTCCTGTTCAGAAGAAACATAGCGCAGACTAGAGCAACTTAACGCAGAGCTGAACAGAGATATAAACAGGAAATCATGAAACAGCCAGGAAAAATGAGGGCACCCATGCTAGACAAAAGCCCTTAGAAGGAAAGTATATGAGTCCTCTGTACTTCTGGCAAAAAAAATGCCTCCACATGGTTTGATTTTTTTTTTTCATGAAGAGAATGACCCCACGCGCCCTTTAATTATCTAAACCCCCGCCAGACAAAGCACGTCAAAGCAATGTGTTAATAGTTTGCAGCGCATCACAGCCGCCTCTGTCAGGAAGTATCCCTGAGGAAGCCCTGCCCATCTGTGAGACTGGCATAGCTGCCGGCGCTCTGCGCTGCTGTCAGGTTTATTAATCTACAAAATAATATCGCTTCAGACATAAAAAAAACTAATTAAAGAAATACACAATGGCTGTTCGTGTCATGTGATTCCATTTCTGCCTGTCACAGAACTTATGATACAACTGCATAGATCTTCGAGAATTTTTATTTATTTATTTTTTTTCTGCTGATTTTGAACAGAAAACCACCGGTGTGACATAATTGTTTTCCAGGTTTGCAAAAAAAAAAAAAAAAAAAAAAACCTTTTCCTTTAAGAAGAAACACATGCACTCATTTGAATTGTTCCAACTGTATGTAGTGAGGAGAGCCAGTGCTCATTTGCTTACCTGCTTTCTGCATCTTGTTGAGATGAGTGCCAGGGGCCGCCAAGACTTCTTCAAAGTTGCGGAACCCTTTCCTGTACCACTTCTCTGCAGTTTTGGGTCCAACACCAAATACGCTGGTAAAGAGCTGCAAGCAAAGCCAGAGTAGAGTGTATTTCTTTTGACAGAACAACCTTGACTACAGAAAAGGCGCAGCGTTACACTGGGCAGCGGTGGGTCTAACCTAATTCTGTACAATCAAAATAATTTATTGATAAGAAGTATGAAAAATAAATAATAAATACATTTTGCTCATAGGAAATAACATGCAATATTAATACAAAACCCTGTTGAATGTGGCCTTTGAGGAGCTGATCCCTGACTTGGGGTTGGTAAACAAATGGAACTGTCACTCCAGTGCAATTCGTAAGTATTTGGACAGCCGTTTTATATAAAAATAGCAGTGATATGCAAATAATCACCCACCCATATACAATAGAGCGTCTCCAGGGTGATATTTGTTCAGGAATTGCGTAACTACAGCAGGCAAGGAGAAATCCTGATTTTGACACATCTGTACAAGAACCCTCAGTGAAATTTGAAGACCGATTCACTTGTTTAGCAGCATTTTTCAAAGACTTTTTAAAAATTATTTTCATGCCATAGAAACGAGGCACAGGTGATGGAGCAGTGCGCAGGAATAGGAGAAGCACCTTGAGCGTCTGGAATTTGTCATCGCTCAGAATGTCCTGCACTTTGGAGGAGACGCCACACTCAAGGATTTCCTGCGGGACACAGGAAGCAACCATTTTCACATTCCTGCCTTTTCATTACAGGAGAGAAATCCCACTCTTCAGACTTGGATAAGTCTGATTAATTCTGTAATTGTGTGTCTGTCTGTGAGGGAGTGTGTGTGAGTTAGCGTGTGCATGTGAACATGTGCCTGAGTGACAGAAATAGAAAGAGCAGAGAGGGGAGATAGCATCGCTCGACTGGACAGCGATCTGAGGCAATAGATATCTGCATACAGGGAAACCACAGCTAACTCTGCTTTAGAAGAAAGACCTCCATTAAATCAACATTTCTCCTCTACTCCCAATTACTGAGTGCGAGTCAGCATTTTTTTTTTTTTTTTTTTTGCCAAGTTTTACAAGTTAAAAGAAGAAATAGTTGGAAAGCTTCATCAACAAAACGTTTGCAAAAAAAGTGTACTGTTTTATTGAAAATTAGAGGTAAAGACTCAAGTTGATTAAATACATGAAAAAGAGAAAGAAAAAAGCTTAATGTTTCAATCCATCTGTCCATTAATCCAATTAAATAGGAGTGCTGCTTTTTTCAGTTATTATTACATTAACTCTCTGAACTGAGTTGAAGACAATAAGAAACCCTTTGTTTACAGTTGTGTCAAGGGCTAATGAGGATTGCAACAAGGTCTACTGGAACACTGAAATTACCTCCGCCAAGGAGGTTATGTTTTAGGCAGCGTTTGTCTATTTGTTTGATTGTTTGTTTGATTGCAAGATAACTCAAAAAGTGATGCACTGATTTCGATGAAATTTTCAGAGAAGGTGGGTATTAAGTCAAGGAACAGGTGATTAAATTTTGGCATATCTAGGCCAAAGTACGGCTGAGACATACGTCAAAGCTCAAGATTTCAAGTCTTTCCAATGGGCCGGAGTTCCAATCACCGTGCTTTTGGGTTTTGCTGCCCCCTGGCGGAGGTCTGCGCTCTCTGAGTGCATTTCTAGTTGGCGTTTGTGTTTAAAACCATTTAAATTGCAGGATATTTACATTTAAGGGGTCTTCAGTTTAAAGTGTAGGAATAACCATAATAATGTAAAAACTAAGAAATAAACATACTCAACATGATTTGAACCTCATAAAATTTCATATTTTGATCAAAATTTATATGGTTGCCATGGAAATGGCACTTTAATGACAAAATCTAAAAGAAATATTTTGTGGCACTGATATATCAATAACCCATGGTCAGATTTTACTCAAATTGGTCTCATAAGAAAGGCTTAAGATAGTGATGAAATAGGATTTTTTCCTTTGGAAAATTTATGGATATTTTATGAGCTCTGTTATGTAACCATAACGAAAATCGCTATCATCACATTGCTTCATTTTCAAATTTAACCCTCTAGGGATGCACCTATTTCGAAAATGCTATGTTATTTCATAGATCTCCAACAGATGCAACTTTAGCCCAAATTTTAAGTCAATCAGACGAATATTAATAATTTTATGAATGCCACAAGGTTGACAATCCATCAAAATTGGGATTTTTGGCAATTTGCATTTAAAGTCACAAGTAACAATTGAGGCGGACCAAAAACACAGATTCTTGGTGTTTACTGGCATCTCACTGCATTCCTTTATTTATTTTACTTATATTATGTGAAAATAAAAAATATTGAAATTTTCTAAAAAGAATTGAAATTTTTACCCTGAAGACCCATAAATATAAGCAAATAAACCGCATTCCCTCCTGATACCACTTTGCACATTCGTGCATGCATTTGCACGAACTTAAGTGCCTTTTTTCAGGGTCTTTCACCAATACCAGGTACCATTATAACAAACAATTTGTCTTATACTGAGGGGGCGGGTGGCACCTTGGTATGTAAACCTTTCGCATGTGGAACAGTAATGCATTTCAATCAGGCGTTCCCTTCTGCCACCTCACAGAGCAGTGGCCAGGGGTCTTCATGCTCCAGTCAGGATGACAGAGGTTTAGTTGAAGGTTATTCCTAGTGACAGGTCCTGCCAGCCTGTCAGGTGGCAGTTTTGGAAATAATATAGTTTCACGGAGACGGTTGTCACCTCTATGACAGCTGTGGTTTGGTCCCCCAGACAGGGAATCCCTCGCAGGTCGGCAGGACGGCAGACGGCAACCGGCAGACATTTTAGGACTGAGGCAGCACGCATGAACGCCAGACAGGGGCCCTCATTCTCACAGAACTCGGCGTTCTCCGCCAGAATGTCAAACGCATCCTGGAGAACAGGGAGGAGAGTGAGAGAGGGATAACAGAGGAGAGAGGGCAAAGTAGGGAGTGAGAGAGAGAGAGAGAGACAGAGAGAGAGAGAGAGAGAAAGAGAGGGAGAGAGAGAGAGGGAGAGAGAGAGAGAGAGGTATCAGGTGATCGATCGCTTATTCCGTTTGCTGATCCATGACAGATTGTGGTAAAGTTTGGGTAAGGACTCAGGCTCTCCCAACCCTGCCCTGCGCTCAGAGAGTCTGTCCCACCTGACTGGGCATCAGCACCGGGCTCCTGAGCGAAGGACGTGGAGCTCGGAAGTGTCCAGCAGCACAGGACACTACATCATCCCGCTCGCTTAGATCCAACAGTCTTAAACTTTTAACTGCCTCTCGCACTCACCTCAAAACACACGGTGACCAAGCTTTTATGGTCACAGCACCTACCTTAGGACTGCTCTGCCCATGTTTGTTAGGTTTGCTGACTCGGTGGAATCTTTTAAAAGTCACTTAAAGACTTATTTGTTCAAACAGGCGTTTGAATAGGACGCTGCCCTTCCTGTGTCTTACTGTTGTGTTCTTTGCTCCCTCTGTATGTATTTTGTTATTTTTATTGCATTTTATTGTTAAGTACTTTGTGACATTTGTTGATGAAAAGCGCTATATGAATACATTTTACTTACTTACTTACTGACAAGAAAGCTCTAGCCCTGCTCTTCTGATACCGTTAACTCAGCCAGCACTGAATGTAGGGAGCTGTATTTACCATCCAGTGGAGCTACAGGCACGTACTGTAACAGCATTGGAGGAGGCCATAGAAGAGATACTCGGCGATACACACGTGCAGACGCACTCCACAGAGAAAGCGCTATGGGCCATTGCACTCCATTTGCTTGTACAAGTGTACAGTGCATAGCTGAAATGACCAACCTTGATCCCCATTACATTTAAATGCTTAGTTACTTTTCAATACCAATACCACGGTATTCAGTCTTGACCTCAATTTGCTGAACAAAGCGTTCCTCAAACAATCTGCTTCTACCAGCTCTGGCAAGAATTTTCTCTAGAATTATTTTTATAATAACGCATTTCAGTGTATTGTCAAATTCTAAATGCTACTAAAGACACAGAGATGGGAGATAGTGTGGTGGTTTGAAAGATGATGGCAATACGCCTCAGAAAATGTTGAGACCAGAGTTTAGTGGGAAGAAAAAAAAAAACAGGAAATGCCCTGAAAAAAAGTGGAGAATCTAGCTTAATTGATATCGTGGAAAAAAAAGTGACCGTTTAACCCCTTCTCTCAAAAAAAAGTGAAAAGGCTTTCAGAAGGCTTTGAAATATTAACAGTATTGTGTGCTCTGAAGCTGCTGCAGGGGCTCTAAAACATTTCACTTCAGTAATTGACTTCTCCCCCGCAATTCGCACCATCAGCTGCCATTTTGTCTCCTTGTCTGGGGCGAGTTATATTAAACATGCAGAAGGAACATGACCATTTATACTACATGCACTGCTTTCCCTGTAAAGAGTGGTGTTGAATTTTTTCTCGGTACATCAGGCTGAATCTGCATTTTCTATCTGAATCATAAATCATAAAAGCATGTGTGGTTTTGAAATGTAGTACACTTGTTGTACACAGTACAACTGCAGGACGAGAATTCATGGTGTCTAATCATACTGGACTCATCATTACCAAGTTACCCCATAAAATCTATGGATCCATATATGGGTCTATAAAATGCAGCTGCTGTATTCAAACCTGTGGGACGTCAGGCATATTTTAAATTCTATTGGAGATGCCACGGTTTCCAAGAATTCCAAATATGACTTGCTGATTTACAGGGACATATATAGAAAATGATGTATAAGATCAAGGTATTCTCTTTTTAATGTAATGGTGTGCCCATAAAACACATTGTGTCCCAGGCTTTAATATTTCTCCCAGCTTAAGTGTGATGTGAAGTGCTTCAACCAGCAGACACATAATATGTATGTGATATTAGCCTATAATATGAAAAAAAGCTTTTTCTGACTTTGAAACTAGTCAAGGGAAATCTTAAGTGAAAAGATTTGAGTTTAAGGGGCTTAACCCTTTCCCTCCAGTGACTTCAGTGGCTCCAAAAAACGCCCAAAACTCAGTGTGGTTTGAGTAAACAGTGGGTATATACCTATATGTTCCTATAGATACACATTGAATAAGAGATATCACTTAGGTTTGTTAACTTTTAAGTTTTCTGTAATTATGCAATAATTTCTTGTTTTGTTATTCACATTTCAGGCTGAATTACCAAGCAATCGTAACCAACGGATCATTCTCTCAAGGGATTTCTGAAATGCAATGTCCAAGGTTAGTATGAAAGAAATTAACAGAATTTATGGCATGAACAAGATATCTGTGAAGGTTTTAGGTATCATGGCAAAACATGAAAACAAGAAAAAAATAAAACTTTTTTTAATGATAGGATATAATGTTACTGTGGGTGATTCTGCTCAGCCAGGAAAATTTGAGATGAAGGTGCTCAGGGACGCGATAAGAAAGACAGTCACTCTTCAGCTGAAAAAGGGCAGAAATCTTTGTGTCTCCAGTATAAGAACATGAGTGAACATCCCATCAGTGCATCAGCGACTTGCTGCCATTACCCAAGCCTCTCTAACAGCAGAACTCTGTTCCTAGAGGGCCGCAGAATATTTATTAGTTTTCAAAACGCCAGAAATTCAAGCCCCCCAGAAAGAATATTTCCCTGGACCCCCCTTTTAAAAAAAAAAATCCTACTGCCCTCTCCAGCTCCTCTTTTCACTAGGGAAGGTGGTCCTGCATAGTTTATCTATTTAAGTAGCGCACAGTTAACTCACCTGCTTTATTCGGCCTGAACTCGTTTTTGATCTTAAGAGAAAAACAAAATCTTACAATCCCTGTGGCCCAGCAGGGCATTGGATGAAAACAAGGTGTGAGAAACTTTAAAAAACGAATAATTTGGATTCGAGGAGCCGGCCATGCGGTTGCAAGAATTTTTTAGAAGGTGTTAAAGATGCAATCCAATTCGCCAAAGGACACCCTGCAGTCAGAGGACAAGGAGCCTTAAACCAGAAGCCCACACTGCTGTCACTCTTGTAGTGTGAGCCAATGAGCTCAGCCAAAGCTCCCACTGGGACGGGGAGAAGGTAAGAATCCTGCAGTACTGGGGACGACCTGTGAGCGCTTCGAAGATGGGAGGGTTTCACGAATGTATGCTAATCTCTGAATTGAAAAATCGGAGCCCGTGAAAACTTGGCAACGTGGGAGTTCTGGCCCTTGTTAACCACACATCCTGAAAGCTGGGCTCGTCTCTCCCATGGCATGTAAAGCACCAGCACCTCCACCTCGAGTCAGCGTAGCCGTATGGCTCGCTGCCCCACGGGATGGTGAAAACTGCTCGCTGTCTCTCGGTCCCCAAGCTATACTTGCTAAATCGCAACTGTCCTGAGCACACTCTCAAGCTGTCAAGCCTGTGTCCTTTGCGATGCTAATGATGCAACCAGGACAACACGGAATTCTACTTGTCAGTGCATTTTAGAGCAGAAAAGCAAGACAAAGACTGTGTGAGCAAAATAATCCAATGCACGGGAAATGAAGATGCACAGTGACCTACTGATGGCGATAGTCTTATGAACTTTGAAGGAACCAAGTCTTGGGTTCTTTCTAATGTCTGCCACTAAACACCAGTCAACAATTTCACCGATACGTTCGCAGCTCCTGTTTGTTTTGTTGCAGAGTCAGAAAACCATGTTAAACTGCCTTGCTGCATTATGACATATCCCAAGGAGGAGTCATTAGTCTCTCTGTGTGCTGAAAGTACAGTTGTACAATAATGCTCAGCTCAGGTAACAATAAGTGCCTTTGCAGGCAAAATATGATATATTATGTATTGCGGGAAAGGGTAGCAGTTTTATGCACCTATAGAGCACCACCCCAGGGACAAAACAATTCCACTGACTTTTAGACCTTTGTAGGAACTTATAAAACACTGTTTTTCTGAGATTGCTTTCCTGTTTAAAGTACAGTCTGGGCTATGAGCTGGAGAGGTAATAACAGAGAGAATCACTGAGTCAGGATGCGTATCCAGGAGAACTATTGGGTGAGAAATATGGACCATTTCAAAGAGATATTCAAGGATAGTATAACCGCGCATGGTAATGGGGTGGTGAACTGGAGAGGGCAGAACTCCAAAGCAGCCTTAAATACAAAAATTATACGATTTTAGCACTATATAAATGTTTTCATATAATGTGAGAAGTCAGAGATGTTTGGGAGGGAGGGAGTGGGCATTGAGCTGGACACTATCAGGCGTTTTACTGAAGCACGAGAAATGTAATGAACACTAATCCATACATGTAATTTAAAATTAATCATCACTTTATTACAATGTTTTAGCACATCTTTACATACATGGATGGATGCCTATTAGTTTCATAATGGACTTTTTTTCTTTTTTTTTTTTTGATCTCATTCATTTACAGGACAAAATGGAGCCGATAGACTCTAATCCTGCAATTGACTCCTATCCTGCAAATATTCTGTTATCATTTGGCTTAGTTCAGTTTATTGCAGATGTTACAACGACAACATTTCCCTCTTAAGATCTGTTGTATTTATTTTGGGAGAAACGCTCCCTCTGTGGTGAAGAAGCCTGTCCAAGAAGCTCTGGTAGGGATCCATTATTGTCTGTGCAGAGCTTCACCCAGAGAGCTGTCTGAGTGGGGTTTGCGCTGCGTGTGTTGTGTGGCGTGTGGCGTGTGTTGTGTAGCGTGTGGCCTGTGTTGTGTAGCGTGTGGCATGTGGCATGTGGCTCACTTTCCTCTTCAGCGGTTCTTCCTGTTCCTCCTGTTCTGTGCATCACAGATTCAGCCTGTTTACAGATTTATATGTCCAATTAGCCAGCCATTGTGCCTGGGCTCTGCACTTAGAAAGCGTTGGAGTATTTAAGTGTGTGTGTGTGTGTGTGTGTGTGTGTGTGCGCGCGCGTGTGTAGGTGCGCGCGTGCACACGTTTGTGTGTATGTGTGTTTGTGTGTGTGTACTGTAGGTGTGTACTTATGCATGTTTAGGTGTATTTTTTCACGAGTGGATGTATTTGTGCATGTTTATGCCTGCGTCTGAGAGCAAATGTATGCGTTTGAAAGCATGCAATCACTCGTTCGTCCTTACTGTGAAGATTTTGTTATGGTTCTCCGTAGTGGTTCGTCTCTGGCATGCATACTGAGACACTATCCAGTTTGGCGCGGTCGGCTGACACGGACTGACCAGAGGGAACTTCTCCTGTGCAGGAACACAATTAAAAATTATATTTCAAGGTTAAATCTGAAAGAGAAGATTTACAAGCCGAAGTTTTGCCAAGCCTTCAAGATTACACCTGTAAGCACTGCATAGAATGATGTGCAAATCACTATGTGCCCAAACTAAACCCCAGGTGCGCTAAATATGGTTGAGAATCTTTTGAATACAAAGCTTCATGGACTGCATATTCTGTATTTGAATGTTTCATTCTTTGCATTTATTTTGCAACATCAAAAAACAGTATTGTTGCATTGAAATTTTAAGAAATATTGCTGTGTTCTCGAAATACATGCTTTACAGCAAAGCAGAACACATATACTATGTACAAAAATGAATCGCATGGTAAGTTCGATCAGCTGGGGTGGTGTTGACTGGCACAGCTCGGAGGGAAGCTGGATTATGAATCATGAAACACCTGACTGTCAAACATAGGAGCGCCAGAGCAGGTCATGAAGGCCCAAACTGTTTAATACTACAACAGTGAGCCAACAAAAATTCTATCTCACTCACCAAACAAGAGAGAGACAGCTAAATTACTGCGAAGCGTCGCTGCATTTGAAAGCATAGTGGGAGTCAGCGTAAATGAGATTCTTATTACAACGTGTCAGTTCTATCTGATGCGAAGAGTAGCATTTGCCGCTGATCACAATGAATTGTTTGTAATTTCTCTCTGTCATTGCAGCTCATTATATATTTGTGAAATGTATTACATTTCCCAGGGAAGTCTCCATCGCTGGCAGTTTTACGTCTTCATTAATTTCCTGTATTTTGTCCATCCGCTAGCTCTAAACTATTGCTTTTCTGCCAAGACTGAACATTTTGGAACTAGAATATGTCATAAACTTGCCTCATTCATATGAATGAATCTGTCTATATTTAATATAAATGCGTATGCCCATGAAAGGAGGAAATAGGAAAAAAACATGTTCATATATATTTCAACAATGGCATAAATATTGCCATCTTAGTTGTGTAGCACAATATATCGCAGATGACATTAGATGATAAATATGACTTAGAGCTTTAAGTTGAGTGTATTCACTTCTGAATCAGGTGATTGGTGCAGGCATTACATGACTTTTTTCATGCCCCTCCCCCTTTTTTATAGGACACACAGTAATCAGACGATTGGGTTTATAGCTGTCGCAGGGCCAGGCTTGTGTCACATTGCTGATGAATAATCACCAGAAGCCTACTGAGAAAGTAACTCAAGACTTTTCCACGGCAGGAAAGTTGGATGTTCTGCAATGGCCAATCAGCTAACCTGAATCCAAAACTGAGTACGCATTTCACTTGCTGAAGGCAAAACTTCAGGCGAAAAGCCCCAAGTACGAGCAGGAACTACAGACATGTCGTGAATGCCTGGAAGAGCATCACCAGGGAAGACTGTCAATGACTTGAAATACGTATGCATTTCAGACTTACAACCAAGTATTAGAAATGACAATTGAATTTATGATTATGATCATTTGTCCAATAATTTTTGAGCCCCTAAAATCGGAGTACTGTGCATAAAAATGTTGAGTTATAAAACCTGCATAGTTCGTACAATATTTTTTGACAAAACCATTAAATTAAGGTTGAATGTAAACCCTTGGAGCACATCTTGATTGATTCATTTCAAATTCACTGCGGTGATGTACTGAGACAAAGAGATTAAATTTGTATCATGTTCCAAATATTTATGGATCTGTCTGTATGAAATTGATGGAAAATGAAAGGTAGTTGGGCCCTTCCCAGAACTGCATAAATCCAGAATATTCTGTCAGACTGCATAAATGGGAGTCCTTCGTAATGTTCAGTTTGAGCTGTACTGCTGTTCCAGGAAACTGCACGTCCAGTATGTACATTATGAAAAATTGGTCTGTTAACATTCAACATAAAGAATTTCCCAAGCCCTAATCCAATTTACTTCTTGCTAAATTGGCATTTCCTTCAGACAGAAAATTGATCTTCTTATGTAATATATGAAAAGGATTAGAGATATAATATCTATTTTCTACAGAGCAATTAAATGGAAATTATTTCTCTGGAAGTCGAATGCCTCAACCGCGGTGACAAGCAAAGTTTTAAATTGTGACAGCCCTCTTATCATAGCGAAAAATATGTGCATCATGCAAAATGTATTAATATTTTCATTCAAAACCAGACTGATAAGCCATGTTCCCTCTGTTACAGCCACATCAGCTCATCCTTGGATTGTAAACCCATAAGCCCTCTGTACCAAGTCGTTAATCCAAGACTGACGGCGTCTCCGCTTCGACAGTATCAAATCACCACACAGATTTCTGTTCCTGCTGCAGATGTGATGTGAGACTCCTGTCTCACCTTTGCTCACCTGGCCCCTGACAGTGACAAGCCTTGTGAAAATGAGATTGGGCAGAAAGTGTACGACAGAATGCGCATCCACTTGAAGTACTCCTGCATTCCTATGTTATGTCAGGTCGTCAAAATTCCTCTCATATAGCGGGGCCTATAGTCAGAGCAGGCAGAGAAAAACATGAGCTAATGTCAAAGCCTATGATTAACCCCTTTGTGCAGATTACAAATAATGCCAATTTTTCCTGTTATGCATGAGCGTATTTAGGCTTTATGATCGAGTATCTGTGCCACACAGACTGTGCAGAATTATTCCATTGAAGTAAGACATTTGGAAATTCAATCGCAGAATTATTTAGCGATTCAATTTCAGAATTTATAGATGCCGGCGTCTATATCTGTGCAAGGGGGTTAAAAACGGCTTCGGAGAAGACAGGTGTATAATCATAATCATAATCATAATAATGCTGCACTGCTCTTGTCTTCGTTCTCATTCATCTGAATAAAATTAACAGCCATCCTCAACACATACTTAAAAAAGAAAAAAAAACAAAAAAGGCAGATGCACCAATTTTATCTCATTGCCATGGGTACGCAACGGTTAGCATTAGCCTCACCTTAAACTTAACCACCAAAATTAACTTTCAAATGGCTGCTCGTAAAACAGTATCTAGTGTGTGATTCTCCTTCTTGATATACCAATGGAAAGGCCACCTGATAGGATGTATTATGGTATGAACAGGGCAGATTTGTAAACTGATGTAAGCCTCATTTATAAAGCATAATAGTGCTCTGAGCTGAACTGGATCCATTGCAAACAACTGACAGTTCACTGTTTTTTCATTTTTTAGCAAACAAAAAAGCCGAAACTTTTTCACCTCTGTATCTAACAAGCATTATTTTTTACAGCCTTTGTGCACCATGTCAGCTCTGAAGATGGTAGGTGAAATATTTACAACTGAAAAAAGATAAAATTTTGAAAGCAGAAAAGCCTTGAGCAACGCCAAGATATATTTACAAAACCAGTTTACCTCCCGTTGTGTCATAAGCCTTTTAAAATGATTTACAAAGCATACTGCCAATCAATTGAACATAAAGAACCTTCAGTAAATGCTGTTTCTCATTGCTTCTCCTGAGTTATATGTGCGCATATGTATGGGTGGTATGTGTGCGTCCTTGCATTTATGCAGTTTTAAAGCAATTTCAAACAAGTATTTTGTAAGCTTTACCATGCAATTCAATGCAGTTGATCTGTCCAGGAGTCAGCTAGCAGCATGACTCTCACGCATTGACTTCTCCCTACTGTGCCAGTTCAAAGCGGGGCTGCAGAACATTACTTGTTTTGTCTACTGTCCAAGGTTAAGACAGACATTGAGCATGCAGGACAATACATTTAAAGAAACTGCCCAACCTACTCAGATGGTTGTTGATTTTGGTTCGGATGGGGGGGCCTTTGATTGTGTGTGTGTGTGTGTGTGTGTGTGTGTGTGTGTGCGCGTGCATGTGTGTGTGTGTGTGTGTGTGTGTGTGTGTGTGTGTGTGCGCGTGCGTGTGTGTGTGTGTGTGTGCGTGTGTGTGAGAGAGAGAGTGTGTGTGTGTGTGTGTGTGTGTGGGTGCGTAAGATAGAGAGAAAAAGAGGAACGGAGAGAGAGATTGCAATGTAGATTTGATAACGATTGCAATTTGCATCCCCGGGTTCTCTTAGTATCAGAGATTCATTAAAGATTGAAATTTCAAAATAGATTTTGCTCAAAGTTATTTCCTGTTCATTTTTAATGCATCTACTCCTGTGTGAGCCCTGGAGCTGCACTTTGGTCTGTGGTGCTGTAGGAATCCCAAGGGCAGCTTTAAATATGCAAACCACACATACCTTGAGGTAAGCTTCCATAATTGGCATACACCTTTCAGGGTAAATTCTAATGCTTCACTTTAAATTGAAGATCTGCTAAAACGATAAAAGCTCGCTGGTTTTTCCTTAAAAATGAAAATTAAGATTTAGAGATAGGCACTGTACATAAAAAAAATCTCACGTGGACCGTTGTTTGGACACGTAACACCATTTACAATGTATGTGTTATGAGACTCATAGTTATATATTACAACGTTGTATATCTATCATTACTTTGTTATTACCTTTGTTATATTACTGTTGCGATCAACCAATTCAAAACACAAATAACATACAGCTTTATTGTCTATTCCCGCCATTAACTTCAAATTCACACAGATCAAAACAATAAAGCAGAAGAGATGAGAGCGTCTACAATCTGCGCACTTGCATTCTCCACTGGCTCTCTGTGATCAAACTAGCATGCATAGCTGATGAACTACTCCCACTCGCCCAATCTCAAATTAATCCCCTTTGGCTTACAGCACACCCTAGTGCATGGCAGCGGTCATTACATCCCCTGGTGACTTCACGCTGAGGAAAGAAACAGCCATGGACTATTACCTAGATTTAACAGATGCTCTGATCTCAGGAGAGCAACTTTAAAGATGCTAGATACAAGATTTTTATGGACATGAAGGTTTTTTTATGATAAGACATCAACAGGCTGCCTAAAAAGTGCAGATTAAAAGTATTTATTGTCCCACAAAAATCATTGTGATGAGGATTTTTACAATGTTCAGATTTTTGTCAGGTCCGAAATGAGTCCTTTGTAAATTTTGGTCAGCAACAGCGCAACTGACGCAGTCGTGTTTCGAGATTGAAACCATGCCCATCTTTGTAGCTGGATTCCTGTGGTTGCCAGTTCACTAGCTGTTCAGTGAGGGAACGGTGGAGCTCAGGTTTATGCACCAGGTTTCAATGCCAGCATCTGAGCCTTTAAACACAAAATGGCCATTAAGAAGCACTGGCATCTATCACAACAGCTAACAAAACTGGAGCGAGTCACAAGTGAATATCGTTGTAGCTCCTGGTCACTGGGGCGAGCTGGTGGACTGAGAAGCCAAGTCGTTGCAACTTTCCTACTTGACAGGTCACCAGAGGGCTGCTTGCCAGTAAAGCTGGCTTTTATCTCCACGGCTTATTAGTGCTGCATAGAATTTAGACATTAGTTTATGACAACTTTACCAAAGGAATATGGAATTTTCATTTTTACATCATCACACTGAGTCATTGGTAGCTAGCATGTAGGAATGTTTATTTGCTTGTCAACATCATTAAATATACAAGTAAGGTAAGTTTGTTGTTGGTTTGTACCTGCCCTGCTAGCACCAACAGCAATAGCAGAACAACATGAGAATTTCAATCCTGGAGCATCCTGGCAAACGTTTCCAAACAAAATTAACCACTGAGATGCTATTACATCTTTCCATGGCTTGTAGCCTTAGGTTAGCTTCTTTTGTGTATAAGTCTAGCCTACACAGAATCCTGAAACTTCTTAGCAAACTGTTTTAAACAAAATAAGCCGCTGAGAGGCCATTATGTCAGTCCATAGCTTGTAGCCTGAAGTAAGCCACTGAGGTGTAAGTCATTCCTAACTATAGTAAGAAAACAAAATCCAGACATGATACATTTTAGTGATGCTCCATGTGTCTATTGTTCACAACATAGCCCACAGGCAGCAATCAGGCAAGATTCCTCATAACCTACTGAGGGCGCGTGTGGTTCAAGCAGATCTTGACTGCAATTCTCCCCAGACACACTAGATGGCGGCAAAATATTCAGAGTCCAGTCAAATCTTGTATCTAGAACCTATAAGAGGCAAAGAGTGTACACCTATGGCTATGCATAGAGACAGATTCTTCACATGCAAGATTAAGAGAACCTCTCAGATCCAGTAACAGTACAGTAATCTGAAGAAAGATATAATCAGTCATAAAATGCAGCAGATTACATGCCTTACCCATTTGTGTGGTTGACAACTCACCCGTATGCAGTGTCTGGCCTCCACTATGACAGGCCACCCAGCTGCCATACTCTCAGTAAACCAGCTGATATCCAACACCTGCTGATTGGTCAGGTTTCTCAGGCCCTGCTCTCTCAACCACGCCCACAGCTCTTCGGCAGGGTTTTCCTCTGCCACAATGTGTGTGACATCATCGCTAGAGAGACAGATAAAGGGGTTTAGATATGTTAGTAATTATGTTGTTGCCCGTCATCCAAATTTCTTAATCCCTCAGTAGCTTGACTGAGCTGGGTAACCCTTAGGAAACCCACAGCAGTGATCCCCTCTTTCTTTGTTTGTTATTATTGCTAAACTGGTCCACTAAAATGATGATATCAATCTTTCTCACTCCGTCTCAAAGCTTACACTGCACACGTGTTGCAGAAGAATTGTAATTACCTCCGCCAAGGAGGTTATGTTTTTGCCAGCGTTGGTTTGTCTATCTGTCTGTCTGTCTGTCTGTTTGAGTACAAGATAACTCAAAACGTAATGAACGGATATCTCTGAAATTTTGTGGATGGGTTGCTATTACATCATTGTAATTGATCTCAACCGCAATTGGCCAATCAATATGGCCTCCACAGCAGCCATCTTGAAATCCTATGTTGTAGATACCTTAAATTTCTTATGACCCATGTTCACTCAGCAAGATTTCGACTGTGCTGCCTTGGCCGAGGTTTGCACTCTTGGAGTGCCTCTAATTTATTTCTGTTTTTATCCCTAATTAGCTCTTGAGTATCAGTGAGGTGGTAATTTATCAGGGACCCAAGGTGAGGCCCCCAACGTGTCCAAAGAAAATTTCAAGGCCTGCTGTAATCATAGACCACCACAATCTTTTCAGCAAATTCTTACCCTCAAAATCCAACACACTGTGTTCCATCTGCGAATTCTAGAATCAGCGAATGCCTTTGACTGTATTGTTGTGCAGATGAGAATGACTCCTGAAGTGCCAAAGCTCATTTCACTCACAAACTCACACATTCACCTATGCCCATGCCTCCGCAGCCACGTACATGCCCCACCAACACACACACAGCTTTTCCCAGACAATAAAAAGTTAATTAAGCGTCAGTAAGGTCCACAAGAGGGCCAGCATCCGAGAAATAAAAGAGATGTAATTGCCCGAAGTGAAGATGCAGCTGTTCTGCTGACTGCAGGAGAAATGGCTTTGAAACAGCCATTTAAAGCACAAGCATATGCGCAAAGCACCAGTAGCCATTGGGCCTCAATATTAAATCATGCGTCTACAGAAAAATCCTTCAGAATGAAACTGGCATACTGAAACTCTTCATCAAAGGCATTATCAGAGCACAGCGAGCCTCCCTCACTGATACTGCCTCCTGAGAGGATATCGCTACACACCTGCAGAGAGAAAAACTACAAATTCAGTTTGATTGAGAAGTGTGTGTGTGTTTGTGTGTGTGTGTGTGTGTGTGTGCGTGTGTGAGTGTGTGTGTGTGTGTGTGTGTGTGTGTGTGTGTGTGTGTGTTTGTGTGTGTGGGGTTGGGGTTGGGGGTGGGGTGGGGGGGTACAAAGCGATGAGTAGCATGCAATGTGGTCTATGCTATCGTTCTTCAGAGCGACTATAAACACCGTGCAACTAGGCCAAGGAGGGTCCTAGCTGAGGCGGAAGGTCTCTGCGTGTTTGCCTAAACAGCCAGGGAAAAGAAAGTATTTCCGGTCTCCATTATAATAATGGGGTCTGGCTACAGCGTCAGTGCTAGACCACTGCCTCAGGCCAAACATGATGACGTCTTTCACGTTCTGCTTTTGAGTGGCCTGAAATATGCCTTGCGGATGCTGCAGTCCTCATGTTGTAGCGGTTGCAATTCAGAAGCAGCCAGAGTAAAGATATGCAACTGATCCTTACAAGGGGAAATGTTGCTCCCATTAAAAGAAAAATCCCCTTGTGACTCACTCGTAGCACTTGAATGACAAGCCATTACTGTACCTAAGATGTACCCATCTTAACCCAACCTCCGCTCTGAAGAAATGTGTTTTCTTGCCAGAAGATGGGTTTATGATCATTTGTCTCATCTGTTCTTAGTGCACAGTTGAACAACTGAAGATACAAATTTGCCGTGGTGCTGTAGATGTGTTCCCCCTCGGTGGAAGAAGAATTAAGTTCACGCCATCGTGAATGGAAATATATGGTCAAATTCAGAGCAAAGCAGATGTTCCCTGAGGACCTGGTTGTGATTTAAGCTTGTATATCATTACTGCTCACAGTGGTAACATATTCATCGACTCCACTTTTTAATGTAGGCCTCTTGAATTATTAAAAGGTAATTGCATGAATGTACTTTTATTAAAAGTTTTTTTTCTCTCTCTCCCTCTCTTGCTTTGAATTCAAATTAAGCTGCAAAACTTCTGTATGTTTTTTTCTTTAGTTTATTTTGGAGATGCTGAATAGAAAATTCCACATAACATAAAAAAAATCACGTTTACAAAGTAGCAATAAGTCGCAATGTTTCAGGAAAGAAATACCCAAACATACCTTCAATAAAAACTAATTCAGTGGTCAGAGAGGCACAAAGGCATACGTATGCACATAAAGGCTCACCACTGTGTAACTGATGTACAGTGAGCAGAATGATTCTTTGGACAGTGATGCATTAACGGCTGTGTGTCATTTGCAAGGCAGCATCCTAAGTAGGCGGCATGTGTTTGGAATTATGCCTGCTTTGGTCTGTCTCAACTCAGTAGGAAGCATATGAAACAACCCTGTTCCTCGTTTTGGCGAAATATTAAGGAAACATCAAGTGGGTCCTTCTCAGCGAAGGAAACCCCAAAATGCGATGCCAAGCTGGGGATTCACCGTATAGATCACAGACGAAGGACGGCAACAGTTGGTATTTGATCGAGTTCACATACCGTTTCATCAAGGAATTTATTTCTGATCATTTTTGAAGTGAGAAATTGACTGCATATATTACGAATATCGGCTATTTTGAGGGACATTTAATTTTGAATAAAACACCTGCGGTGACGTTTTCAATGCGCTGAAGCTCCACGAACTAGGCTGACAGAAAATGGAAACCGCTGACCCCGAACTGCAACATAAACCGCGCTAGTCACATGATGCTTCCTAGTTTGAGTGTTTCCTTTCACGTTTCTTTTCACGCAACCCTTTAAACGAATGGTTCCTAAAAGGTGGTGTCTTAACGCAGCACCGAGGTGATATGAAGCCTTCCTGCAAATGAGACAGAGCCATCGTTTCAATTAAGTTCAATACTGAATTTTGAGGCTAAAAGGATATAATGAAAATGAGGCGGAAGTGTAGGCAGCTTTAATTTTTTGGCCAACTTCGGACGCTGTAATCCAGTGAACTCGTCTCAATAAGTAATACTCCCCGTATTATAATATACAAATTAGACGACTCTGGTGCAGTCACTCGAACATGCAGTGCAAAGCACTCGTCACACTTTTACCATGGCCTATGAAAAGTAGAAACATATCACTTTTTATTTGTACAAAACTATGTGCTTACCTTCCCGAAGCCATGTTTGACCTTCCATAACTCCTCCAGCATGGGGAGTGTGTACCTGACCCCAAGTGTTGGGGTCAGGGGTTATGTTCTCTGCGTTTGATTGCTAAATACGTCACACTAGTCAACACGAGTTGACTCGACTGCAGCGCCCAAAGTTGGCCTTTGAACGGGGTTTTCATCCATAGCTGATGAACCATTTTGAAAATATAGTACCTTTTGCACACAGTCCACCCCATTATTGGACACGCCCAAAAAAATATTGGACAGATAAATATAATGCGAAATGAAGTAATCATTTTCAACCTATTAGCAAGTAATAAGTTTGCATTCAATGACTGCTCGAAGTCTGTGACAGACACCTCACGAGATCCCAGGCATCTTCCCTGGTGATGCTCTGCCAGGCTTTAACTGCAGCCATCGTCAGGTCCTGCTTGTCTGAAGGAAATTCTAGTCTTCAATCTCCTCTTCAGCATTTAAACTGTACTATATGTTCAACTGGATTCAGATCTGGCGATTGACCTGGCCAACAGAACCAAAATAATGAAAAAATATTGCACTGTCCAATGAATTATGGTGCTCAGTTTACATACATCAAAAAATGGTGTTAGAAACCTCTTTATAGTCGAGCTCATCACAAATACACCAGCTCAGAGTATTAAATCAGAATGAGCGAGCAAACACAGGCACGGTGCAGATGTGCACATATCAGGGCAGCGGCTCGGAACCGGGTAGACAGCACAGGTTACATTATCCTCAAAATATGACAGGCTGAACGTGGAGGAAAACGATGAGTCTAAATGTGCTCCAGTAACAACTGGAGGCATGGGATTCTATAATATTATTTTTGCACTAAAATGAGCATGTATAAGCTGGTTTTTACATGAGGGTGAACCTGATTAAAAATAGCTGATTGACTCCCATTTCCCATGGGAGTTTAACTTTAACTTTTTTCTTCAGTGTCATGTTGGACGTGTCATGGTCTTTGGAGGCTTTGAGAGCTTTCTTGGTTGCTCTCATCCGGAAAGATATCGGTTTGCCCCCTATCGGATTCTTGGGCCAGCTGGCATTAATTGGGGGCGTTGCCCAGATTCTATTTAAGCCCAAGTTCCGCCTCACTGCTCTTGCTAGAGTGTCAGTGTTATGTTTGCACTTTAGCCGGAAAGGTCTCTAGTAAGAAAGTTGTTGAGGTATTAACTGCAAAAGAGGAAAGTGCCAGATAGCAAAGGAATCTTTCTGTTTTGCCTCTTTCTGGGCACCGTCTGGTGCTAATTCTTTTTATCTCGGTTTCCGAGATTTTTTCCTTTTTCAATTCATTCTGTCGAGCTTGCTTTGCTTCCTTGCACTCGGACGAGATCTAGGTCCGTTGGAAGCGTGAGTCTCTCTCTCTCTTATTTTATTTGCTTGTCCCTCTCTCAATCTGCGAGACTTCCTTTTTATCCGGCCAGCAAGATGTAAGGATTTCATCGCCCAATGTGAAATATTTTTTAAGGCTCAGCCGTCACAATTTGTTAATGAGGATTCTCGGGTAGCATTAATATTATCCCTGTTGGCTGGTACTGCACTTACTTGGGTCGGCCCACTAATCAGATCTAGTTCACCAGTCGTCAATTCAGTGGAGGCTCTTGTTTGGGAGATGGTGTCAGTATTGGATCAAGGTGTTTGTGGTCAGGATGCGGCTACGCGTTTGATTCATCTGAAACAGGGCAAAGAAAGCGCAGCTGAGTTTTCTATCGCATTTCGCTCCCTGGCTACAGAGACAGGCTGGCTGGAAGCTCGCCTTATGATTGTGTTCAGTCATACTGAGGATATTAAGGACGCAGTGGCTACATTGGAACCCTGTTCGACTTTCGACTCATGAGTTCACACTGCTGTGCAAATTGGCACCTGCATCTGCGAACGTAACAGGGAAAAGCTAAACAGATTGCCGCTTGCTGACAATGGGGCTAAAGTTGCTAGTGGCGAGTGTGCGGCCCCTACTCCACCCACTGAAAACTGACTGTGAACTGACTGTGGGGAGCAGAAGATTTATTATTGAAGCGTTCGTGGATTCGGGTGCAGTAAATTGTTTAATGGATATTGAGTGGGCTAGGAAGCACTCCGTTCCCACCGTTACTCTTTCGCAGTCACGCTCAGACCTTTGGACAGTTGCCCGCTTGGAACGGGAGTTATAACCAAAGTTTCTCAACCGCTGAATGTGTTCATTTCCTTTAGTGGCCACTCTGAGGAGGTTTGTTTTTTATTATCAGTTCCCCTGCTTTTCCCATTGTTTTAGGGCATTCTTGGTTACAGGAACATAAACCTTGCATCAGTTGGGGGTAACAGAACAATCCTATTGTCCGCTGGGGCACTAATTGTAACTCTCATTGTAGAGATAATGAAACTTGTTTTCCCAGACATCAAGCTATGGGGCAGGTTGATGCCTGGAGCAAGTGTGAGGGAGGCTATCTCATTGTACCCTCCTAAACTTGAAAAAGAGGCAGAGATTTGATTGTCGACAGCCAGACGACGATTACCTTTCAGAGGATTTTAGTGATTTTGAATCAGTCATGGAGACATTAGATTCTGAGCAGGGTGAGGACTTTGGGGCCACCCTGAACTTTAGCTTGCTTTCTAATGTTCATAATGACTATGCTGATTTCATCGAAGTGTTTAGTAAACAACAAGCATAGACGTTACCTCCTCATCGTCCGTAGGACTGCAAGATCAATCTCTACTCCTCCTCGTCATTCGCTGTATTCGCTGCCAGGACCTGAGCGTAAGGCTATGCGAGAATATATTCAGGAAGCTCTTACTAATGGCTTTATTCAGCCGTCCACGTCTCCTGCCAGAGTGGGATTTTTTTTTGTGGGAAAGAAGGATGGCAGTCTGAGACCCTGTATTGATTATAGGGGTTTGAATAAGATCACCATTAAAAACCGGTACCCACTTCTGTTAATGAATTCCGTGTTTGAACATCTGCAGGAGGCCTCATTTTTTACGAAGCTAGATCTCCGTAATGCTTATAACTTAGTTCGCATTCGGGAGGGGGAAGGAATGGAAAACGGCAATTTAACATTCATAATGGGTACTATGGATATTTGGTCTTGCCGTCGGATTGGTTAACGCCCCCTTGGTGTTTCAGGCACTTTTTAATGACGTCCTCCGAGAGATGTTGGAGAAATTCGTCTTCGTTTATCTTGACGGCATTTTGATTTTTTCTTCAACACTCTCAGAGCATAAACAACATGTAAGGTGTGTGCTTGAGGGCCTCCTTAATGCCAAGGTTTTTGTTAAAGCTGAGAAAAGTGTTTTTCACGCCAAAACTGTCTAGTTCCTGGGCTTTATTGTTTCTAAGTGGTTGGTTCGCATGGACCCGGACAAGGTGGCTGCGGTCAGGAATTGGCCTGCTCCTCAGAGTTTTAAGGAGGTTCAACACTTCAAAGGCTTTGCTAATTTTTGTAGAAGGTTTATCCGTAACTTTAGAATGGTTGCTGCCCCCATTATTGCTCGCACCAAGAAGAATATCTCCTCAGCGATTTTTTGGTCCCCAGCAGCTGATGCTGCCTTTAAGAAATCCAAGAAACGTTTTAGCTCAGAGCCCATTCTGGTTTTTCCCAATCCCTCCCTCTCATTTGTGAGGTGGGTGTGGGTGCTATTTTGTCCCAACGGCTCATTGGGATTATAAGCTATACCCATGTGCATACTTCTCCGGGTCCTTGTCCGCCGCAGAACGCAATTACAGCATCGGTGACCGGGAGTTATTGGCAGTCAAGTTGGCACTTGAGGAGTGGTGCCACTGGTTGGAGGGTGCTGAACACCCTTTTGTGGTATGGACTTACCATAAAAACCTCCAGTATATTCAGCAAACCAAGCAACGTAATTCTCGGCAGGCGGGGTGGTCATTATTCTTTAACCGCTTTGATTTTACACTGAGCTATCGCCCGAGCTCTAAAAACATTAACCTGACGCCTTGTCACAGATTTATGACTGCACTGACCATGATCCTACCCCGGAGCCAGTTATTCCGGCTGCTCAGGTTGTTGCATCCATTCAGTGGGAGATTCAGGCAGTGGTTCAGGAGGCTTTGAAGACTGATCCTGGTCCTGGGGGGAGCCTCCTGGCTCTTTGTTTATCCCGCCTACAGTTAGGCCACAGGTCCTCCAGTGGGGACATTCTTCCCACTTGGCTGGGCACCCGGGGGCCCATCAAACCAAGCAGTTCCTGGCCCGACATTTTTGGTGGCCTGATATGATGAGAGAAATTAGGGAATTTGTTGCAGCTTGTGGCACATGCTCCAGGAACAAGACTTCCCACCTCCCTCCTTCTGGTCTGCTGCGACCTTTGCCCGTTCCTAGGGGCCCTTGGACGAATATTGCGCTGGACTTCGTAACGGGGCTGCCTGTATCTGACAGCAACACGGTCATCTTGGTCATGGTTGACCGTTTTTCTAAGGCTGCTCATTTTGTCACGCTACCCAAGCTGCCTTCAGCGCGGGAGACAGCTCTTCTTGTGGTTAACCATATTTTCCGGCTACTTGGGCTTCCGCAAGATGTTATCTCAGACCGAGGCCCTCAATTTACGGCCAGATTCTGGCGGGCAATTTGCAAGCAGTTGGGGGCCACTGTGAATCTCTTCTCTGGATTTCACCCAGAGACCAACGGGTAGACTGATCGTACTAATCAGTCTTCAGAAAACCCTCTTCGATGTTTGGCAGCAGAAAATCCATCCTCATGGAGTGGATTTTTAGCATGGGCTGAGTATTCTCATAAGTCACTGAGTAATTCCTCCACGGATTTTTCCACGTTTGTGGCTCAGGTGGGTTACCAACCCCCACTATTTCCTGAGACTGAGAATTATTCCGAGGTTCCCTCGGTCAACCATTTCATTCATCGCTGTCAGTCAGTTTGGACCAGGGTCTGTTCTTCTCTGTTACGCTCGGGGCTGAAACAAAAATCCGCCGCTGATAGAAGGCATCAGAGAGTGTGGCTGTCTATCCGAGACCTCCCCTTGAAGGTAGAATCCCGAAAACGGGCGCCCCGCTATAATGGCTCGTTCAAGATAGTGCGGAAGATCAATCCGGTCACGGTCCAATTAAAGCTCTCGGGATCTTTACGCATCCGTCCATTATTGTGTCTCTCAGATTAAGCCAGTGAGCACTAGTGTCCTGGCACCTGCCGACACACCCCCGCCACTACCGCAAATGATTGCTAGAGGGTCAGTGTTCTGTTTGCACTTTAGCCGGTAATGTCTCTAGCAAGACAGTTGTTGAGGTATTAGCAAAAGAGGAAAAGTTCTAGATAGCAAGGGAATCTTTCTGTTTTACCTCTTTCTGGGCACCGTCTGGTGCTAATTCTTTTTATCTCGGTTTCCGAGATTTTTTCCCTTTCAATTTGTTTTGTCGAGCTCGCTTTGCTTCCTTGCACTTTAACGAGATCTAGGTCCGTTGGAAGCGCAGGTCTCTCTCTTTTATTTTATTTGTTTGTCTCTCTCTCAATCTGCGAGACGACATGACCCCGCTATAAAACTGAATAAGTAAACCATAGAATTCAGCATCCGGGCCAGTGAAGAAGTTATGGTGTTACTTTTCAGATTCACTTCAGTCTTTCAAACTCAAACATTGTTACATCTTGCACAAAACAAACAATAAAATTGCCATTGGATGTGTTCCCAAAATTCTATGAAAAAGCAATAAATAATGGCTATTTAGCCTACATGGCAAGGTCCAGACCTTCAACGTATTGCAATTTAGCATGTCCCCCCAGGTCTCATTATTCCATCACTACCCATCGGAGCTGGAGCCAATCAATACCCGCGACTTCTGCAGAGTCATTTGACCCAAGAATGGATGCTGATTATATCCTTTCCCAATGAAGACAAAAACCAAATGTTCGTGCTTGTTAATGGGCTTTTCGTCCAGTGGGAAAGGTATGGGTAGCACTGCAAGGGATGGGCCCCATATGGCGTTTGTGTGAGGAGCGCCCCTGCTGATCTTCGGCCTTGGCTGGAGTCTCCAACGAGTCTCACACCCGCCTGTCTTCAAAGGGGCAAGAGGAGATGAGAAAAGGCCCATCGATTCAAAAATTTCCATTAGTCAACAATGTCTGAGGAGGGCCTCTTTAGACCACTGCCTTAGTCTGATCAAATTCAGCAGCAAACAAGAGAATGCAAACCCCCTGGAAAATAAATATTGATAAACACTGCCTGAGCAACGAACAAAGAGTCATATCTGCATCTCCCTGACAATCTCTTCAAGTAAACCTGAGCGCCATACAACGGCTGAGCAGTGTGTGTACTGGGTCTATTCTAAAGTAAAATAGAAGTAACCTTGGGGTTTTCCTCATAGTTACAAGCAACCGAGAGGGAAACTGAAATGTCATAAGCCATAATTCCACTGTAGGACCCACAGGTGCTGAAGTTGGGCTTCCAGTTACTGCTGGAGGCATTTCTGTGCAGCCAGATCCCAGGAGTTTTAAAAAGAGAATAACAGTACAATTTTAACTGCGTTAGATTGTTTTTGAGTGCATGTACGCATGCGCATGTTTATGTATGTCTGTTTTTTTTTTTTTTTTTTAAACTAGCAGGCGTGTCATATCAAATTAATATCAGATTCTTCGAAGGGAAATTTCAGTTTGAGGTGCAGAAAGCTTATTTCCTGTGGTTAATTTCGAACAGTTCAGAAGGAGGTTGTAACAGTACACACGTTCAAGCTGCGTTTCTGGGAATGTTGCCCATTGGCACGAGCAACCTGACGGCAGTTACACGCCCACCACCCCTCCCTCCGCAGCCATACTACAGCTGGGCCTGTTGATTTGGCCCAGTGTTGCATCCTCTCGCCAAACACAAAGGCAATGGACCTTTAAGCCAGACCCACAGCAGGATAGTAATCGAAAGCCCTCTGAGGAAATAGCCTGCGACTGACAGACGCTCGATGCCTGGTGCACTAGTTGACCCCCTCCTGCAAGGTTTTGAATCAAACTTGGATATGATGTCGACTGATTCCATGTGCTTCAATAAAGCAATTTCATCTCTTCTGTGGCAGGACCTTTGCCTGTTTTGATATGCATGTACACAGCAAAATGTCACATCCAAATATCATGCTCTGCTGCGATGCGCATCGCTCTGCTTTGAAAAGGAGATTTAGCGACACACCGCTGAGATTTTTTGTGTACACTATGTCTCCCTTCATTTACCCTGTATTTTTTCTGGCAGCTCCGTACAATGTCAAGAATGTTTCAATATGCATAGTTGGTGATACATGCCGCAGTCTTTTAGCTGCTGTAAAGTCGCACATTTATGGCTGTCTGTTCTGGCCCATGGGATTTGAAAGCAATGAATCTAAAGTTTGAGAAGATATTGTCAGCTTCAATTTGCAGGTATCTAAATCAAAATTGTGTCAAACATCTAGCAATTGCAGTGTTTTATATACATTGTGACTGTACATATAATTACTGTCTGCACTGAAGGATGCTTGGGGCAGCATTTTGAGATCAGAAATTATACTTTGAGAAACATTTAACCAAAAAATCCAATTGAAACTGGGACTGTAGTCCACAACTGACCTGAGGTTGTCTGCCACACGGAAGCCCTTGGTCCGGGCCAGGCTGGACAGGAAGCTCCTACGACTGAGGCCCATCTTTCTCTCCACCAGGTAAATGGTCACTTCCAGGAACCTGACTTCGTGTAGCTCGGGAGAGCGGAGGTCAGCAGGCCTTCCCCTTTTCCTGGGCAGCCTGAGGACCGGAACGTGAAGCATTCTCCTTCAGAGCCTGTCGCCTTCGTTTGCTTGTTTGGTATTGGTTTGTGCTTCCTTGCTTTCACATGGCTGTCTTCTCCCCTCCAGGAAAATTGCTTTTGGTGATGTCACAACCATCGGCTGCTCTATTTTTTCTTTGCCAGAACAAACACTGACAGCTGAAGCGCACTGACAGTAGGAATGCACAGGTGTCGAGATATGGCAGGCTATTGTAACAGCTTCACCATTCAGTAACCAAAGTTTCTTGTATGTAGTTTCTGCAAGTCTAAAAATTTTTGGGAGAGCTGAATCCTGTCACAGTAGATTGCATCCATTTGAGACACAATACTATCCCCCGGAATAGCCATTAAAAATGAAAAAAAAAATTTATTTTAAATAATTTATTAAATATCCAAATAGCATCAGAAGGCATGCTATGTCAATTTAAGTAACGACATCTGCAGGATGAACCCTCAATAGAACACAATTGTTTTTGTCATTTCTTTATTATCTGAAGCAATGTTTTCTGCACCAGAGGACCAAGAATAGCAACTTGAGTTTTTTCTAACTTTACTCTTATAACTTACTCTTCCATCCTCCATGAACAATGCAGAATGTTTCACAGACAGAAAAATGTAAATGTTGTAGCTCCCTGTTCATCACAGTTATAAGCTGGTTACAGGCCTGTTAAAAAAACTACACTCTGTTATAAGCTGGCACCTTTTTGCCAGTTATTTTAACTATAATTTTACAATCAATTTATAACAGACGTTCAGTGTATATTAACTGTAAACCACTGTTAAGCGCACACAGGACTCTATTTCAGTTACATTGACAAGGAGACAATGCGTTAGTTTAACTGTTAAATTCAGTCTATTTATAACAGCGCACCCACATTGACTATTTCAGCCCATTTTAGACTTTGTCGCACCCTGTTTACAGATTTGCGCGAAACACACACACTCTTCAATGACAATTGGTAACCTTCATTGCATACTATTGATTACAGCAACTATTGTGCCCGCAGTGACATCATCGGCACAAGGTGCAAATCCCAGGGGCCCAGAAGGTGCACCTCCTGCTACATTTTATTTCCACCGATTAACTCAACCAGCTCAATTCACTAATGTTTCTCTACCAGGTGGCTGAATAATCATGCCTCTAAGCAAATCCAGGAGATTGAAGAAAGAAATTGTGAGGACGGCCTCAAGCTTCTCCAATCTTGACCTTTTTTTTTTTTTAACTACAGCTGGTAAGTAATCCAGCCTTTATACTGCCAGAGTCTGGCCATATTTATAATCAAGATGTTTGCAAGATAACTCGGATTTACCATGCCATTTAAGATACAAGTTTGTAACAAATTTGGATTCTGTAACGTACTTGCAGGAATGGAATTCCCACTCTTGAGATGGGGGGCTGCTCTAATGGTGTTCTGGAGATTTCAATGCTCCATTGCCTGAAATGGCCAACAAGGATCCAAACCAGCAGAGGCCTGACTGAGCCTGTTCGAAGGCAACTGATTACTAGCAGTGTGAGCTCACACCATCTGTTGCAATACAATTAGCCAGTGAAGAGAAGATGTATAGAATCTTGAAATAACAAGCATAGAGAGATCTACGACTTCTTTGACTGGCCAGTTTGTGGAAACATAGCAACGAAAAGCTCACTCATGCAGACCCCAAGATCTTCCAGAGAGTCAGAGCAACAGTTACAAGTAGAAAGATTATTTTGGGAAAGGGAAGATGGGAAGTTTGAGGACACAAACTCATGTCGTGAACATAACGCTAAGCGTGCAGGGACTCGCAAAGAAGCCACAGAGGTGTAGAAATGAGCTCACATGCTTTCCAGATGAAGAAATCTTGCAGAGTAACTGCAGCTCCACCACAGACAGCTCTGCATGCTAAACGTGATGTATCATAACAGAGATAACAATGTCAAACATGAACTAACGCTTTCTCGGTCTTGGCAGATTCTATTAATATTTTATTAGGTATGCCAATCCCAGCACCCCAGTCCCCGAAACATTCCTGAGAGATACTATTATACAAAAATATGAATAAGATGCCCTGTGTGATTTTCAAACAGGGATCTCAAAACATTTTCCTACCTACTCTTTGGTAAAAAAAATAGAAAAATAAACATTGACTAAAATACCAGTGATATGTAAAAAGAAGCTGCAGTGAAAACAATATAGGCATTGGGGAATAAAAACTTTCCATTAAAGTTAAAAAGATCACATAGTTGTAAAATTGGTGCTTTTAAAGAACTCAAACAAGCATTACTTCAGTTAAAAGGGTTATCAGCTCAAAACATTCACCAGGAGTCTGATGTGTCAGTGCAGTAACACAGACCAGACACGTCCTTTGATGCTTCAACAAGTGAACAGACTGCAGAAATTCACTTGTTGAAATAGCCTTAGTATTATCTATGGAGGTTATGGCTTATTGCTCATTATTTACCCAACAACATGGCATTTTTTTTTCTTACCATCTACACACCGATCTGACATTTTCACACATTGTGTTTCAGTTGAAACTCAGCAGGCATGTCAGCGTGTGTGTGTGTGTGTGTGTGTATATATATATAGACACGCTGCACATTGTGTTATGCGGCGTGGAAGTTATAGCACATCTCTTGTGTTTGTCATTGCCAGTCACAGTGCATTGCAAATAGAAACATTCTGAGAATGGTTTCCTTTCATTGATAATTGAAATAGCTAATGCGTCTAAACCGAGGGCTTTAATTAGGTGTTATTCTTGTGGCTTACAACTGCAACAGAAATTCATATGATTTATTTAAAGCGTGCAGGATCTGTCACAGGATGTTGTATTTGACGGTGTTTGAGCGAGAGAGTGCAGTGAACACAGTTTGGGCTCAGCTCCTCTTTCTAAGGGCTCATCTGAGTTGAGAAACAGTTGAGCAACCATTAAGCACAGAGGAGCTGCGCTCGGAAACACGGCTGACTGCACCGGCAGCAAATGCCGTGGAGATCAACAGACCAGCCGTCCTTCTTGGCGCACACCCCCCCACCCCCCCGAACTGATGGGCTGATACTGGTTCTCTGATTAATGCATGATGCCTGAGTGCATGAACATCCCAATGAGCGCGGACAGGTCTGAGGGCAATTTAAGGAAGAAGAAAAGAAGTAGTCAGCATTTCGCTGGTCGGCGGGGGGTGGGGGGTGGGGGGTGGAGGCCGGAGGCCAGGGCTGGGGCCGGGGCCGGGGCTGGGGTGGGAATGTCCTAGCATGGGGAGCTAAGTCCTCCCTTCCTCTCAGACAGGCTGTCCGATATCATTTCCTGTGACACACTCCGGTGGACACTTCGAAGCTGAGCAGTGGGGAGTGACTGAGGGTAGTTTCACAGCACCGGGAGTGTCAGCGCACGAGTGTAGCTCAAGGAAGGATCCTCCTCGCTCGTACACTTCATTCACCCGTCACGGCTAGGATTAGCAGAGCAGTAGGTGATGTCATCGTTGGACCTGCCAACTAAAGAGCAGTGTGAAAGCTGGACTTTTTTACAGGTGGCCAACTTCCTGGCCCAGGTAATTTATGCAGCTGGCTCTGTTACCTGGTGACGCATTGCCAGGAATGTTTGATTGAGTTGTCGGAATTCCTGTCAAAAAAAATAGAAAAGAAAAATAATGATATGAATTCTGTTCCGTTGCGTAAATGAGGGACAGGAAATTATAGTAAATGTTCAGCTCATTGCGACATACTGTATTGTGTGCAACATCATACTGAATGACAGCAAAGAGCAAAATCATGGCATCAACAGGAATGCTACAGATATTCACGGAAGAAAGAGATTAAAAGTCTGAAAATCAGCTAAACACATATGTAAACAAGGCACAAGTTTTACAGTCTTAGAGCTTTTATGTTCCTCTTCACAATCTCTACCAATCATCCTTCATCTTTCATCTTTACCTTAACTGAAAGCGTATTCCCAGGTTGCATACAGCAATGCCACTGATGCCTTTATGGTAACTCTTTCACTTCCCCGCCTGTGATTTTTACAGAATGGAATGCACGAGTGCGCGGCGACCGTGAGGAGACTGAAGATTGATGGCTTGTGGTTGCTGGTGAGTTCTGTTTCTTTATACATTCATGTTGATTTTGCAGCCCAGCTCTCTGCTTGTGATGCGTTCAGCTCGGCATGTGGTGTCAACAGGTCTTCAGGTTTCACAGTAGCAGCTTAGATATTAGATTAGAGGTTTACGCACGACATCCCTTTGCACATAGTTTAGCATTATGTCATGTCAAAGAGCACAGCGGATTATATTTGAGTTCATAATCTCAATACCTTTTGCCTGACGTGGTACAAAGTAATGCTGTATAATACATCTCCTTGGACTCGGCAAAAAATGCAACCAATGTTGATGTGAAGTTTTTAAAATTTTCAAAGGAATCCAAGAAAATCTAAGTGACTATTAAAACTAAAAACTTCCATTTATTCTGCTCACAGACTAAGGGGGTGTTTAAGACGTAAGTCAAAAATAATTTATTGATGTTCGCTTGTTTCACGGCCTTGAACCCTCGTCAGATCATGCAAAAGAGGTAGAGGTCATTGGTTTAAAGACCAGGCTCCATACGTCTCTAAATATGCTTTTGGCAGTAGAAATCATACCAAGCCTGCAGCTATGTTAAAGGCTGAATAACCTTTTCTTATCCTCAAAAACCTGCTTTGTTCTCATGTAAATACTGCGAAAGATAAACTTTCAAAAAGAAAACTTTGCATCTTGGAATAACAGTCTTATTTAGGATGAAACTAAATTGCACACAGTGGAAAAACACTGCAAACGCGCAACCGCTGTCAGTGTGGTCTGTACAATTCAGCGCAGAAATATATTCTAATTCACTGCCTGGAACGGGTGCTCTACATCAGCATTGTCTAATAACAGAATTTCCTTTTACTAAATTAAACTGAAGTGTTCAGCATGCAAAATATAAACTGGGCTATACCGCACTTCATTGGCATGCAAATTCTGGCAAAACATTTGTGGAACTATGAGAAATTGTGTCATATTGTAACTTCCTCCCCTTTGTCTTATTTCTCTTTCTGCATCCTGAACGAGCGGCTGAGGTGTGTCCCAACAGTCAGACTGAAAGGATCATTTTTACACGTTTGAACACTTTAGCATGCAGAGTCCCTTACAGACCAACAACACATTGGCCCTTAATCATGAAATTTCTCAGAGTAAAAATTGCTGATCTGAGATCAGTTTTGTCTGAGTCTCTAATAGTGAATGAAGCAAGGAGGTGATTGGAGCTCCTTTTTGAGGGACTCATCCATAAACTGTAGGTCTTTAACTGTTATTTCACTAAGTTCTTTCATTCTCCAGGATATTCACAAGGGAAAAACAGGTTGTGCGGTCTACCTCACTAAACAATGGCAGCTCAATAGCAGAGGCACCCAAGGAAATCAAACTGATGATTTTGGTGTCACAAGCCAAGATCCATAACCATAAAACTCCATTATTCTGCTTTTAAAGCCGCACACAGTCATAAAACCATGACCCTGCAGCCAGGAAACAACTCATTAAAAATATTTGGGACATTATAAGACCTTTGTTTGACTCCCACTGGTCACTGGTCACGAGGAGATTTATATCCTAGTGCATGAACCATGACATTTTTTCATGAGTGTAAGGCATACATAATATACTGAACATAGCTATTTTGTATAATCCAACTCTATCCATCCATCCATCATCCAAACCACTTCTTCCTCATTAGAGTCGTGGGGAGACTGGAAGGAACTTAGTCCAGCTGACTATGGGCTAAAGGCAGGGACCCATCCGGGACAGTTCGCCTATCCATAGCAGGGTGCACGCTTATTCACACACACACACACACACATGCACACACATATACCAATTGGCAGTTTAGAGTCTCTTTTAGCCTGATATGTATGTTTTTTGATTGTGGGTACCCGAGGGAAACTCACGCAAACACGAAGACTTTGTGCAAACTCCACACCGAGAGGCCCCAGGGTGGATTCGAACCCGTAACCTTTTTGTTGTGAGGCCGTAGTGCGATGTGTGCCACCCCGCCGCCCCCCTGTGCACACTAATTCACTTTGAAACATTTTTTATTATCAATGTTTTGGTTCAGTTGGTTGAAGCCATCACTGGACCTGAATCCAATTGAATATGTATTTCACATACTGAGGGCAAAAAGTCCTTAAAAGAACCAGGAACTGAAAATGGCTGCTGTGCAGGCTTGGCCGCGCATCACCAGGGAAGACACCCAGCGTAATAACCGGAAAATAATAATATAACAGCTTAGTATAAAAATGTGTCACTGCTCAATAAATTACGGTGCTTACGGTATAAACAAATAATGGGGAAAACACTTTTATCCCAGGAATGTGTCATCATCCATAGTGCAAGACAATTTTTGCACAAATCCAACATTATATGAAAGAATTATCCAAATAAAGTCCAGGTATTGTGACAGATTTAAAACATTTTTTTTGTGAAGTTGTAAAGTGCTTCAAATAAGGAGAATGTGACTGAACAATATTAAAACTGAATATCGCCATCTTTTCATCCCTGTAACGCATATCACTATCAGTATTTGTACGTTCTACGTTGACTAATCCTGACAGTATCAACAAAGAGTTGTTTTCATATTGCTTTAAAATCACTACATTCGTGTTTGTTTGGTTATATATCACAGCATTTATTGGTGAATACAATTCTTCACAGATCATTAAAATTCCGGTTTGCTTGTCATGTTTCAGGACACTCATAGGGAAGCCGACACTGTTGAAGAGCTAAAGGACATTTGACGTCCCTAAAGCTAACTGTTAGGGTAAGAAAGGTAGATTTTGCGAGTGTTTTGATCTAGATACTGGATATTCAAGTGTTTATCAGTCAATATAGTTTTTGCCCCTCAGCTCGACAAGGCAACGAGGGGTATTGTCGTCCCTTCGGCGGGCGGGCGGGCGGCTGCCAATTTTGTCCGGGCTATTTCTCTGTAACCACTTGGGTTAGAAAGTTCATATTGCATATGTGAACTCCCCATGGGGGGTAGGTGTGCCTTTTCGAGGTTTTGTCCCAGTTTGACCTTTAACCTTGCAGCAGTGACCTTAAGGGCTGAGGGGTATTGCACGCTTCAGCGAGGCCCATTTTTCTGAAAATTAAAAAAAAAATAAAGAACTCCTAAGGGGTTGTTTTTTTTGCAGTACACTTAAGACAAAATGTTTGTTTTTTTTGTTTGTTTTTTTTTTTATTTGGAAGTAGCAGGACTGCATCTGAGTTTCCCTGCTATCAAAGGATCCCAGTTCTACAACTTCAGATGGGCAGGTTGGCTGAATCTAACTGATCTTGTTGCAGTCTGTCACTAAAAGAACCATGTAAAATGTGACCCCAAAGGAAATTTGTCAGGGAGGCTGGAGTCAAACCACAGACACTTCTGAATATACTTACTAATACTGCTCTTACTATGTGATTCTCCGAGATGGATCACCAAGCAACAACTGCAAAATGGCGACAACTTAATTAGTCATAAGGCAGCCATTTGGGTCTTTTAAAACGAATGCAAGCTGCATGAAATATAAAGATGGCTATTTGGGAAAGCTCTGTGGATAGAGATACTAATATGAGCTACTTTTTCACTGGAATACAGCATTGAACTATTAATAAAAAAGCTCTGACCTTGAAGGGGAGAGAGCAAGAGAGAGAGAGAGAGAGAGAGAGAGAGAGAGAGACGGACCAACAGTGAGAAACAGAAAGTGAGGGAGAGATCCTGTTTGTTGGATGCAGGGTTTGCATATTCATGATCAGAACATTTCAACCATCTGGTTATTTCCAAGCAAACATTCCAAGTGGATGTGCAAATCAGAATGTGGTGTTTTGCCGTCTTCATTTTATCCATTTCAACAGAATATTAATACTGCTTTCTCAGCTTTTTAGGAAAAGCTGTTTCACCAAAACAAATGTTCATAAAACAATAGTTTAAAAAATCTTTAAATCCAACAAAATATAAAGTTGATATAAATGGTATTGATTTTGGTATAAAATGTTTTTGTTTTAATTGCAACGCATGAGCTGTAATGCACCAAGTTAACAAAGCCTCAGCATCACAAAATGCATTAAATGCAAAAGACACGGACAGAAAACTCATGACATCACTATTCTATCACACTTCCCTCTTGTCTTCTCTTTCATGTTCATTACTTATAACTGATAGATTATTTCAATTGTGGCTAATCTGCTCCATTTTGTGTTACATCGACCATCTGCAACCATTTATTCTTGTAACTTTGGATATTAATTCTGCAAAATACATGTAATGCAATGCAATAATACAACAGCTCAAGTACATACTTGAATAAATCATTTTGGAGGTGTCATGTTGTCATATTTTTTTAATGTAATTACCTCTGGTTAAGTGACAGGCCGAACTTGTTCATTTGTTGGTCAGTCTGCAAGATTACGAAAAAAAAAACAAAAAAAAACTACTCACGAAACTATTTTCACGAAATTCAGTGGAAGGGTGTAGTATGTTGCATGGAGGAACTCAGCAAATTTTAGAGTAGATCTGAGTCATAAGGCAGGTACACAAAATATTTTTTACTTTTGTTAACTTTGCAAGATATGGCATGTAGCTGCCAAGGAAGGGTTCATGTCACACATCTTATAATGCAGAAATGGTAGTAGAGTTCAATAGTGACTAAACGTACCCAAATGTATAAATATGATGACGGCGCTGGTAGGTTCGGGTGCTATAGAAGAGAGAATTATCCACCTTGCGTAGGCCTTTAGTGGAGGTCTGCCTTCTCCAACCGCAGCTCGGGTTTTTCTTTATGTACCCTCAAGAGGAAGAAGATAAGGTGTAGGTCACAGGGTTAGGGCTCTAGGTGTGAAACACGGTTTAGACATGATGAACAAAATAGGAAGCAGGGACTTTGATAGGCACTTGCATTGGCTCTAAAGTTGAAGTACAATATTTCGACTGTTTTTATGTGTTAACCCTTTGTTGCATGTTGTCCAATATTTTGGACATAAGTGGGGTTTATTTTCTCTTGGCTCATAAATACCCTGAAAACACAAAGGGCCTGATTTACTAAGACCTTTAGCACATGCAAAAATTTTGGGCAAAATCTTTTTTGCCCATGCAAAACCAATAACATTGCCCATGATTGGCCAGGGTACTTGCCTTGCACCAATCAGTGGCAAGGTTTCTGGTTTTGCGCAGGCAAAAATATTTTGCATGTGCTAAAGGTCTTTGCATAAATCAGGCTCAAAATGTACATTTTACTGGACATTTCCAGATAATAATTTCCTCAATAGGTGCCTCTCTGATTATTCACATGATTCGCCACAAACAATCACAATGGCTGCATCCACAAGTAAGACGTAAGTTGACAAAAGTCATAAATAGTCTTATATTTGATGAGTTTTGATCAGACTTTTTTCTGTTGGGGGATGGAAATACATTATACAGCACAAACTGAAAACACATAACCTATGTACTGCATGTCTATTTGTTGGAATACATCTGAGTCTCTGCTCTATCAAAAATACTGGACATTATGCATGCCGAGTAAATAGCTCAAATAAGCAATGTCCAGAATGCAGACAGATCATCATGCAAATCAATGACCAGGTTTCTTCAACTTCGCATTATTTCTGTCTCTCCACATGCATAATGTCCTAAATACTGGATGGCAGTGTGCATCCCACAAGCATAATGTCCAAAATAATGGACAGACAGACCACCCACTTGTACCACCCTCCAATCCCCCCCCCCCATACACACGCACACACACACACACACACGCGCGCACACACACACACACACACACACACACACACATATATACAGACAAAATATTGCACCAAATCCCAACAAGTGGTCCGAGGCATTTGTATGTACTCTGTGCATCAAAGGGTTAATTTATGATTTAATCCATGGATAAACTCACCAGCAGTCTGCACTCATCTGGGTTTTGTAGATAGCTGGCTAATGATTTTGCAAAGATTAGCAAAAACAATTGGAGGTATTGCAGGGCTCTGAAGGTTTTTTTTTTTTTTTTTTTTGGGCTGGGGGGGGCTTCAGTTATTACTCAGTATGAGGAATTAAACCCCTCCATGAAATTTCTTTCATTATTAACACTGCATGTTCACTGGCCCACTAGACGCTCAGTCGGTCAACAAGCAAGTTATCTTTCCCCACAACAGCAACTAGAACACCTCTCCTGTCATGGCTCAGCAGTGCGGACGTACTTCTTCAAGTACGCCGCCGTGGTTTTAATTCCTGTTTGTTTTTCAGTTTTTGCCTGTTGGCCCCTGCAAAACTGTGAGAAGATCCAAGATTTCTCCCTTTCCCCCGAGCAGCTCTTAGGGAAGCCTTTTTAATATGCGTGTGGGGTTTCTGGGCACTGGCCTTGTGTGTTTCATCCTGACTCTAGGAGAACTCCACTTAATTAATGCAGCCCCTCAATGCACCCGCTCTGAAGCACAATATTTCATTTTTCTCAATTCACTACCAAAAGAGGAAACTTTGGTCCTCTTTTGGCATTGAGTAAAATCCACAATATTTCAGTTCTTTGTTCTGAAGAGCTAACTGGGTGCTTTTTCATTCTTTCAAATTTTACAGAGGTTATGTTTTCACACGGACTGGGGGTATTAATCCAGACTCAAAAAGGGTGCATCAATATCTTGCACACTTTTTGTGGTGCTACTTTTAGGGTTATTTCAGCGCAATTTGTGTTAAAATGACTATTTTATGAAAGAAATTGCTCCTGTCCAGACTACTAACGCAGGTTTTGCTGAAAGCATCACATATGTCTTCCATAAAAAGACAAAGAAGCAAAGTAAAAATGACACATTACATCTTGTGTTCAAATCATCCATTTTGACACAGCAGTGCAGTCACTCGTGCCTTTGTAATAATTGCTGCTGTTTAACAACTGATTATATTTAGCCAATATAGCACAGATTATAATTTTAGAGATGGACTGTATTACCTACAACCCAGATCTTGCAGAGTCACTGCAAAGGATGCTGTTTTTACTTGCTTAATTTACGTTATAAATGTAAAGTCACCTTTAACTCATACCCAAGAAACTAGATGAGGTGAAGTTAGTTTTCAGTTCTGCACTTTAAACAGCAGCTTTTGTTGGTGAATTTAGCACTGAGTTGCAACATTTGTGCAGCAATTTTGTCACTGAAAAAAAGTATATTTGGATCTCAATCTTTATAGCGCCTCTAATAATATCGTGGCACTTTGCGTTAAAGGATGCAGCTCAGTAAACCGCCATGACAGTGTAACGCCTATATACAGTACAGGGTTGCCAACTTTCACGCACACGGCCTGAGTTTAAGTGGCATATTCACAGTCCTGTGCTGTATGTCAGCAATCATTCAATCAGCGCGTTTGTAAGAGATTCTCAGGCGGAATTGAAGTCCTTGTGCATGAAGGTTTATCAGTTTTATATGCGTTACAGTGGATTTCAGCACTAGTAACATGGAAATAAATTATGACTCCGGATTTCTCACGCTTTTCTTTACATAGGGGTTGAAAGCAATGGAATTACATAAAAATGCTTATTTAATTTAACCAATCTGAACAATGGTGAACCAGATGCATTGCGTTGATTGAATAATTGCTGGCTACGGCACGGGAACGTGAATATGCCACTAACTCTCACCCCAAATGCGTGACAGTTGGCAGCCCTGACTGTAGGTGATGCCAGGCAGTTATCTGACACCAGCTCTCTCACCAGCTTCTTAGCCAAGCAGGAAAAGTGAAAAGATCTCAGCGGTCTAATTCGAGACCCAAACTCATTATAAGGTTTTCACGTGGTCCACATGATTTCAACTGAACCAAGTCTAGAACAGCAGGGTACAGAGTAATGTGCTTTCCTCCAGATACCTGCCATAGAGGATGTTAGCTTTGTTGTGCTCTGCTGTGACCCCCGTTTCCTGAAGACTCCATCATCTTATAAAGAGCGATGATTGACAGATGGCCTGTAGCCTGCAGCCAGGTGGTTTTGAGGTTGAATCCCACATGGAATATTTGCTCAGTGGAATTACTGGTTAACAGCAGGATGCATCTCACAGTAAGAGCAGCAGCAGCAGATGTTAGTAAACAAAATTCCCCAAAGACAGACAGATGAAATAAACAGAAAGAACTATCAAGTCCCCGCAGTTCATCTACAGACAGACACAGAGCCCTTGAGAACGGTCTTTAACTAAAGACCACAAAACAGCCTTCATATTACTCCTCAAAAAGCAGCCTCATTACAGTCAAGGTCATTTATGCCATAAACAAGGGAATGAACCAGTGTCTGATTTGAATGCCAGCAGTACAATGTAAAACCTCAGAAGAAAAATTCCCATGTGGATTCTCATATCTATTATGATACAGAATGAGCGGGAGCAGAACAGAAAGAGAGAGATTGTACTAATAAATTATATATAATCTTGAGGAGCGATACATTATTTATGAGCATCTGGAACATATTTTATGTTAATTAGTTCACATTAGTTCCTTTTTTGCACTGAATATGACAGGCAGTTCCCTTTCATTCCTTTTAAGGACCCCAAGGAGCAGCTTCTTTTTTTTTCCTCACACACACACACACACACACACACACACACACACACAAGTGCACTCACACATGCTAACAGACACACACTCAAATGTTCACAACGCACTTCTTTATCAGACCATTCAGAAACTTTCTTTATTATTTATACTGTATTTTAAGGGTGACATTAATTCGAAATTATAGTTTGACATAATTTAATCTATCAAAGCCTACATTCATAGAACAATTTGAATATGCCTCAGTGGTTATTGACTGGCACAGTGTTAGTCTGTATTTTTATGAGCTTCCAGGCTGAAAATGTTAGGGTGCCACCTACAGTCGAACTGTGGAAAAATCCTCACGACTTCGACAATGCTCCATGCAAGGTCTTTTACATACAATCTACTTAAATGGCAGAATATTTTCTACAGCAGTTCAGTTTAAGTATCTTGCTCAAGGGTATAAGAGTAGTGCCCCAACTGTGAAATAAACTGCCATACCATTCCATAATCATTACGCTACTCAGCCAAGGCAAACAAATGCTATCTTTTGTGATTGCAGTCAGTTCTTCTCACTTTCAGTCCCCTTTCATTCCCGTTAGAAAGGCTATCAATACCGTAATACTCCAGCGCACTCTCAACATTAACATAAGCCTTTAGGTGTTATACGCTTTTGTGGAGAAAGGTGAAAGGAAATAACGTACCTGAAATGTAAGTCAGGGTGAAGAATTCATAAAGCGTTACAGTTCAAATCATTCAGCACAGTAAGAATTTGTGAAATGAAACAAATGAGCGTGGCAAAAACTGAATATTGAATTAAGTAAAAGGTTCAGAAACTACATTGAAAAGATGCAATTGATCTCAGGCATTACTGTGCTTAAGGCGCCTTTTGCTGAACTGAGCAACCCAATTTCTCCATCTCAGCTGGGCACACTGATATGACTTTTACAGTGAATTTCCTCAGTAAATACGTCGCTGTATGAACAATGTTCTGCAGCCAGATTTAAATGAATTATGATTTCTAAAAAATAAAAAAACCACTGTCTTGCACATAAGTAAGTTGTTCTCCTATAATATGGTCGCATGCCGGTATATTGCTAGCACAGATCAGCAGTAACCACCACATTTCCCAATACACCAACCTGCAACCTTTTTTCATAGGCAAATAGGCCATCAAACTCAAGCAATAACAATTTGTGCATGATTTCCTTTATATCCCTCAAAATATTCCATCTTTGTTGAGGTCCTATTTTCCTAAATCCAGGATGCAAAAAATGGATTAATTTTGCAATTATGTCTAACGAACAAGCAAAAAACTACCAGGATCAGTCGGTGCACAGCTGTATCTCCATAATGTGCCAACATAAGTGAGTAGGGTCTTTGTCTAGTGTTACTGTGCTAATTCTCATAGAATACACAATAAGCTTAACAGTCCTGAGGGGTTCATAATTAATTTGTAGAAATGACACTTAATGGCTGGAGTTACATGGCAGTACCTCTGAAGGGCCTGATAGCCCAATTAAAGTATCTTCAGCTACTCCCTCAGAGACAGTGTGCGTAGCTCCAACTAGACATTCGGGTTTCAAAAGGCCTTTCTGTGTTTGTTTTCGTTTCATTTTTATGGTCTGACATCTGCTCCCTTGCTTTGTGTAACACTCTGCTGGTTTTTAACAGACTCCTTCAAAACAAGATGGATCTCATGGGGTTTTCCCCCCACAAAATACATTGCTAAAGTTGCTAAAGTAAATAAATAAACAATGCTCTGAAATGCTTGCCATTTTCCGTAGTAAGAGCAGCAACTTCTCTTAGTTGGTTAGTAACATCGCAGTGTCCAATGCAAGGGTAGATATTTAATGGGGACTCATGGGGTGTGGCTATTACTAGTGACTGATGTGGGGGGGTTAGCTATGCTTCCTCACAAGTCTCATAAAGCAAACATCACACACGCACACACACACACACACACACACACACACACATACCTCCCCTACGATAGCAATCTTAACCTACCATCCTCATCTCAATATTGTAATCTGATAACCGCCCTCCACCCTTCCATAGCGCTATGGCAACTCACTAGTTTTGAGTATTAGCACTGCACTTGGCAACACTGTGTCTTTGAAGCAGCTGCCAACCAGGTGCCAGTCAAGCACCTTAACCACCAGGCTACAAGCTGCTAACTGTTTGTTTCTCACAAAAACCTTTAACACAACGCAAAAAAATATATAAAAATTCACTGGATCATGAGCGACTTAGTCCAATTAACTGCCCAGATGGTAAAATATGTGAGCTGGTCTATTAACACAGAAGGTGTTTGTTTTATAGTAGTGCACCATTACAGACTCTTATCTTTTGTTCTCTTATTTTGGACACAGAACCTCTCTGACAGTGACCTTGGCAAATTCAACCTCCTTCAGCTGCCGTGAGTATTCCCACAATCTCTCTCTCTCTCTCTCTCTCTCTCCCCTCAACCTTCTTTACAGACGCTGGTCCATTCCTGAGTTGGTTTATGAGTCTTTGCTCGTATTGATCCCCAGTACCGTGTAATGAAACAAGTCCATTTGCAGAGTTCACTGTCAGGAACCTGTTAGAGCGAAACTGTGCTACCTGGTTGTAAGTGAGGAGTGATATGAAAGTATTTCCCTCTTGGGTGCCGAGTGCATGGGGAACACACAGAGGAAGCATTGTGTCTGCGGTTCACCGTGGCATCAATCTCAATTACCTTTTTTTGAGCTCGAGAGGACAGGCTTTTTTTTTCAGAGGCAATATTTCGCAATATTCTCTTTACATATTGTGAAACAGATGCATATTTGTACATTCGGTACAATGGGCAACTATAGTTGGCCAATGATGCAAGATATTGGAATCAGATGCTGTTGAAAAGCTTTCATGTGGCAACTTGTTTAAAAGAGCTCCCCACAGGGGAGCTCTTTTAAACAAGTTGCCACGTGATAGGTTTTCAACAGCTCAGCGTAATGACATTTTTAATTCCTTGAAAATCTATTCAGAGGTCAAAGGATTAATTGCACTTGCCTTTTCAATAGAAATCCCAACAACTTCCATATAACTTCACCCCCCACCAACAAATTCATACTGACATAGAGATGCAAGAGCGCGCTGACAAACTGAGCTTCATATTGTGATCAGTGGACTGAGTTAGATAGCAATGCAACCAGAGGAAATTATTTGCCAGTGAAATGAGGAAGTATCAGCAGTGAAAAACAAACCTGGCAGTCAGAGACAGGCTCACACTGCGGGCAGGTTAAGCAGCTCAGGTAGGGATTACAGCATTAAATGGTTATTTTCAAGCAGATTCATGCTGGCGTTGGCACAAACAGCTCATATCTTTTGTTAGTCAATACTCCATTCTGCTAGGCTTAACTGACACACCCTAATAAGCAAAGAGGGAGTTAGTTCTCTCAGTCTTCTCCCCGTCGCATAACCAATTTCATTGTACGGAGCAGAGTTAGGCTCAATGAGGAAAACCAGCCCCAATACTGACCACACCACCTGAAAACAACAGCTCAGTGTAGATGAGCCCATTTTCTCTGTATGTAGCACCTGACATGGATCAACTGAGGAACAAATGCCATGTGGCAGTCATGAGCCACATTATAATTGTGCTGCCTGAAGGGAGTGTAGAGCCTGTGCTCTGCAGATGAATGTGATTATGGTGGTGAAGTTCATCTTTGATACGCGTTGTTCTTGTCTTATAAATGCAGTCACAGCCCTTTGTGCAATTAGTTTCTGGGAATTCAGTACGTTACTATGAGGCCTAGTACACCATTTTGGTTTCACATATATTCCAAAAATTATTAACGGCATGGTGTGCATTTGCGTCAGGGGTTTACCAGGATTTCTCTTCAACATTATTTTTAAATTACAAGATAATGTATCGGAATTTGGTTTTAACCTCAATCAGATTGCCACATGTATGAAAAACACATTGGCCTGCACAGTTAACGGTTCAATTAATGCTAAAAAAACATTAAGGCCATTCATAACTAAACTCAAGGGCAGACAAGAAAAGCCTCTTCCTGTGACAGTCAAACCATTTTGATAGAAAAAAGTTAACCATTGCTGCGACTTAAATTCCATATCCTGTCCAGACTACAGCAGTTTAACCCACTTCAAGATAGAGAAAAAAAAGAGAAACATTGTTTTTCACAGCCATATCTGCCATGATCACAGTTGAGTGGTTACAAGACCTCCAAGTATAGCAAACTCCAATTCCAAAAACATTAGCAGATCATTCAGAATATGAATAAAATCAAGAAGGACTGATCTGAAAAGTCTATTCACCCTCTATTATTTTGAAAACAATGAAAAAAACATTATTCGTTGTGAATTTCATTGCTAATTGCAACTATACAACACGATACTTCACGACTTCACCAGCGTCCAAACAAAGTTGGCGCAGTCAACTGATTACCACAGTGAAACACCACCATCTCTTTAAAATAACACTAATTAAGCTTTTGGACGCTGTAGATCCCAGCTGGTCGAGTCTAGCAGGCAGAATTCATTTGCATAGTAGAGCTCCAACTTCATTTGTGGATGCAGCAATGAATGGTGCTGTCCCACAAAAGCCCATGTTTAGACATCTATATACATATACATATATATATATTGCAGTTGCATTGATGGTTCATAAGACAGTGACATCACATGCATTCAGAGGTGATGTTTGGCCTTGCACTTAATGCTCAAAGATTCAACAGGCTTTGCTCCATTTACTAGTCACTGTATGTTATGGGGTAAAATTTTTATTTTTCTCAAAAACATATTCTGTGTTGCAGACATCCATAGTACATGGGAAATTTGATTTAAAAAAAAAAAAACACAAGTATAAATACACATGCAATATACTATGTGTGTGCAAAATAATTTCTTTTATGCCGAGTGTCAGAGGGTTATAAAATGCTCATCTCATAAAAGTAAGGCTACGCCTACGATGTCGGCACTAAACGGCGCTAAATAGTGCCCCTTGGCAGGCAAACGCTGTTGTTCGACGGGACAGCGAAGCTGACACGGCCGCAGGGAAGCCTGTTGCCCACCAAAATGGATGATGGGATTTGTTTTCAGGGTTTACTCCCCAAGATCCGCCATGTTCTGCGTTGGTAACAGGGGCACCACGAGTAGGACACATGGTCGGTCTTCACCATGGAGAGGCTAGCGTGGTCAGCTCTTGAGTGACCATGTTTTGCGCTTCACAAGGTGCTGGATATAGGGAGACCAGTCTAGGACGCCCACAGGCCACTAGGAAAGGTACTACTCCTCCAGTGATCCTTAAACCCCCAGAGGGTTATACTGAATATGTAAATAGCCACAAGTAATTCCAAATTTGCATCTCATTTTTGTAGTAATGAATGTGATGTCGTAAAAAATCTGCACAGAATCGTTTTATTTTCTCAAAGAGCAGATAGAATATCTATGGGCCTGTGTTGGGTGCTAACTTTGGACCAGCTATGTTGACAGACATCCCAACTTTTTCAGTGGCTTCTTAATGTAAGCAAGTGGTAACAAATATCCTGCCAGTGAATAATGTGCATCCCGACCGAACTAAATACTACAAGCTATGAAGTCCGGGAGTCCCCTGGTCATGTTTTGTGGAGCATCCATTTTTCAGAGAATGCAGCGTGCCCCAAGCACTCCCCACACCCTTCGGTCGGATAATTGGTCTCCTGCTGTTTATGTTTGCAATGGTAGGATAACTTTAGTTCAAAACAGCGGGGAGGGTTCGGAGAGCAGCCAGCAGGGGGCAAGAAAGTTCATTCATTCCACAGCTCAGCACTTTCCTTATTCAGAGGGTCTGTGCCACAAGGGGGCACTGCGTCATTTTATATGGCTCAATTTATGCAGACTAAGATCGCAGAAAATGATTCATTGCGCAAAGTCAATACCTTCTAAAGGGGAAGCAGGCTAAAGACCACAAGTGCTAATATGCTGTAAGAACCAAAATCCAAACTAAACCAATGTGGAAGTCATGCAATCTCTCTCTCTCTCTCTCTCTCTCTCTCTCTCTCTCTCTCTCTCGCTCTCGCTATGTTATTGCAATATAGGTGGTGAGATGTCCTCTTAATTCAGTGTAGACCTACTCGTACTCTTTTAGCAAGCTCATGGACAGCTCACTGCAACCAGTCCGCTGCTGTCTGATCACGGGTTATGGCAGCAGAATGCAAGGGTGTTTGCAGCGCGTTTCCATCTGTGTCAGCTGTTTTAGAGAGGCAGAGCTTCACTCAGGCCAGAACACAGACAGTGTTGAGTTAATTATACACAAGATGTTTCACAACATTTCACCAGTTACGTAAGCCCACACGCAAATGCACTCACAAACATTCACAAAAAAACACAAAGACTCAAAGACATACATGCAAACGCGCAAATATTAATGCACAAATCACAAGCATGAAAGCATAGCCATGTACACAGATCAACTGCCATGAAATTTATAGTCCAGCATTGTAAGAATGATCAAAGGCCCGTTCCAAGAGGGATTCGTAAATCTCATACTGCTTTGCTCTTTTATGCTGGTGAATGTTTGTGAATTTAGTTAAATTACAAAAGAACCCAAGACATTCACAAATTCTCATTCTTTGAATTTGGAATTTTTTCCAGTAGAAGTTAAATGTTAAATGAACACGAAAATCCAGCAATAGGGCAAATGTGGTTTGTTGTTTGCCTGTCAAAGCTTGGAAAGAACATGTCTCGGTCCTGACGTTTGCTCGTATTCGTGTCCCATCCAAACTCGTGTGGAGAAAATTTGAAGCTAAGCAACACAGAAGTGCCTCCATCTCCTTCTCTTTAGTGTCTCGGGGTAAAGGCGTACAAACATAACCTTAATTTCAAAAACGTTTTCACATTATGGAAAATACTAATTAAATGCTAATAATATAATCAAGTCATAAAAGAGCCTCAAAAAAGGCCTTGTCCCTCACAAGCAAAAATAGGTTGAGCATGAGGTCTATAAGCCCGAGTCTGTCAGGGTCTGTGGGTGTGTCAGTACACATGGTATAGGTGACCTGCACATTTTTGAGGGCATCATTGATGCAGAAAGGTATGTATGAATTTTGGAGCGACAAATGCTGCCATCTGGATGTTAGCTCCAGCGAGAGAACACCAAAAACATGCATCCCAGGAGTTGCACAGCAGTACAGTGGGTTGTGCCGTCGTCTCACAGCAAGAAAATCATAGACTCTAATCTGGCCTGAGCCTTTCTGTCTAGAACCCAGGGATGTTGTTGCCTTTCACCCATAGTTGGCTTGGATAAGCAGTGAGTAATCCTGATGAGGAAGAAGAGGTTTAGATCATTGATGGACAATATCAAATCACGTTCTACATGCATTGCAAGTTCATAGCCACGTAAGTAGAAAGTACAGGTGCTAGAATGGCTTGCTTGAAGTCCTGATCGGTCTCCATTTGAAAATACAAAGCACGTTATGAAGCAAAATATATAAATGAAAAGGCTCTGCACAGTTTTGCAGCTGTACAAATTCCATTTGCAAGACTTAAAAAAATGGTGTCTTCTTGGCAAAATGCTTAATGAGCATGACATGGTGATGTTACATGACATGGTGATGTTGCGTGACATGGTGAGGTTACACAGTGGTCTACAGTTGATTGTTCCTTTTTTCCCCCAATGAGCAATTAAATTCATGCAAGAATATCATAAAATGTGTTGCTCTTCTGCTTTCAATATTGGAGAGGGCGAATGGACTTTTGAGATGAGTCCTTTTCAATTTTATTTGCATTTTCCATGATGCACCAACTTTTTCAGTCTGAGGGTAGTTTGTTAATGTTTTACGTTTAGGAGAGAAGCATATCTTTTATGGCTCTATTAACATGTGAAACAAGGCAGAGAGAGATTTGATCATTCCCACCAGTGTAAAGTGAGCAAAGCAGAACTGATTGCAGTTTTTATTCAAGGGAAACACCTAAATGAGTGGCAGCTCACCAATAGCAACTGCGTGTCTGTTACTTTTTCCATGCAAAGTCTCACAATGACAGCTCAAGGGCATACTGTCAGGCGTATTATGAAGACCATTTCGCCCCATTATTAGTGTTGTTATTGTTCAATTTACACAGCTTAGTTGCATGCTGGGAGTAGTTTTGTATCTATTCTGAGGGCAAGATACAGTATGTCTCATAACCTTAGGCCTCTTTTTAGGCACTTTTCTCAGGATTTGAGCTGTACGCAGGAGAGCTGCCTTTTGTAAGAGCCTTCTTTGTGGGGACAAGTTGTCCTCAGGTGATCCATAAGGTTACTCGTCACCATGCCTAGAGCTTCAACCACCACTGGTACCACAGATGTTCAAAACGTAGCTTTGCCACCTCCCTCCTCAGATCCTGGTATTTCATGATCTCCTCCTCTTGCGCAGCAAAGCATCACCAGGTATAGCAAGGTCACAGTTCCTTTTTTGTGTTTCTCTGGTTTCAAGTGCACAGACAGTAGACATCTCTATTGAGCAAAAAAGTTAAAGGGCATCTAAAGTTGATTCCTATTATTTTTGTTTATCGGCCAATCAGCAAGCTGCACCTGCGCAAACGAGCCGAAATAGAAGGATGATCTACGCATGTACGCAAAACATTGGTTTACGAATGAAATTGGTCATGTGACAATGCAAGATGTCAACAAAAGCAAGTGATTTGTTTGTAAACATTGGACGCTCAACGTCCCGTCTGAGAATCAACTTTCGATGCCCTTTAAAGCACCACACCGAGCCCACAGAGGAGGCAGACAAAACAAGTCCCCGAAACTTACTCGCCTCTATCAACTTTAAGAACCTGTCCGGTTCCCTTTCTAACATCTGCCATTCTCCTGCGCCAGCCCGCCGAACCCGTGTCCTGTCTGCTTTTTATCTGTTGATCTCTCCAATCACGGAATGATTAATAACCAGCTGCAGGTGTGCTGCCATCAGGTAGGGGAGGTCCTCCACACAAACACGCGAGAGACTTAACACAATGAACAAAAACACCCGATTAAACCCACTGCAAATTAACCACAACATGAAAATATAATGCAACAGAAAAAACACGGTCTCTCTTGGTCACTCTGTAACAGCAACGTTGATGATTAAACACTAGTCATTGCTCCTGTTTGCCAATGCTAAATCCAGTCTCCAGGCTTGTATTTCCTTGTCTGTCTGAATGTAGAAATCTCAGGTGTTTCACTCCTCTGATCATCTCTCCTTCCAGCTAATGCTCAGACCACTTGTACGGAGCATCAAATCCATGCAGCCTGGTCAAGCTCCAGTGTAGAAATTTGTCCATCTTATCATGTTGGTGTTTATATTCAATTTGTGCAAATTTTCTGCACTCGCAAACCATGTGACCTATTGTCTCACCTTCTGCTCAACACATTCACCTGACAGGAGACAACTTTTGCTTTTCAATTTTTGCCTTGATCACGTAAGTCCTTAGTGCTCTGTGTTTTGCGGCAGTAATAAGCCCCTCTGTCTCCTTTTTGTGGTCTCCCTTCTTCGCCCAATCCCAAGATTCCTCGCCTCTTACATCCTCCGTGTGGCACAAAAATTAGCTGTGTAGTAACTTGCTCTTCCACATTTGCTATCAGGTCACCTCCACCTATACCAGTGGCGGCTAGTGAACGGGCGATAGGAGAAGCTCAAATCAATCCCTTAAAATGAATGATTGGTCTTGACCTGTTTTCAATCATTCATTTAAATTACCATCACAGGAACTCCGACTCTCAGCTTTATCGATTGGGGCCAGTTTTCATTTATAACGCATACCTGTTAACTCTCACGCATTCGGTGTGAGTTTAAGCGGCATATTTACTTTCCTCTGCTGTAGTTAGCAATTATTCATTCAACGCGTATGTTAGAGATTCTCAAGCGGAATTGAATTTGAAGTCCTTTTGTACTGGAGGGGTTGGAAGCAATGGAATTGCCGAAAGATGTTTCAAATTATCTTATTTTATTTAAACGATCAGGAAACACATGCATTGCTTACAATCCCTGAATAAAGAAAAGCACGAGAAGTCCGGAGTCGTAATCGATACGCGTTATAAATGAAAACTGGCCACATCTGATAACGTTGAGAGTTATCGGAGTTTCTGTACTGGTAATTTAAATGAATGATTGAAAACAGGTTGTGACCAATCAGTAATTTTAAAGGATTGTTTTGAGCCTCCCCAATCGCCAGTTTGCCAGCCGCCCCTGACCTACACCTAATCCTTGACAGCAATGTGCCCATGACTCCCACACCTTCTAGGAAGGTGTTGACGATCCAAGGCCACTCACGGCTGTATCATTCCTTAAATGGAATTTATTGTCCTCCTGTCTATTTTTTCTGGTCCCGATTTGTTCCAGTTCATTACACCTGCCCCACACTGTAGAACTGACTCCGCCCACGTGTCTATCACCATAGGCACATTTTTTTCTTTTAGCTTCTATTTTAACACTTTCCTCAGTCTATGGAAATACTCGCTCCTTAACATATTCTTTATCTCCTCATGTAGAAGGTAACTTTATTCAAGGACACCCATGCAAGTACTTATACCCCGCTTCTTCAAATAATTTCATCCTATGCCCGTTTGGCAAGTCTATTCCTTCAAACCTCACAACTTTTCTCCTCTTGAAAACAGGAAAATCACACTTCTTAAGGCCAAACTCCGTGCCGATGTCACTGCTGAACGCTGAACAGAGTTTACCAAGGAGTCACAAGTTATCCTTTCCATGTTCCATGGAGATTATCTTTTCCATGTTCCATGGAGATCCATGTTCAATCAGATTTCTTTCAGTTGGTAGTTGGTAGGAATTATTGACTGTGGTATGAAAAAAATAACACACAGCAAAGCAGATAGACTGCCACCCTGAAGTTTGTCCATTCGTTGTCAGCACCATTTATTAATATTATCCATTCCACTTATTACTATTACCACTGGGGAGCTGGAGCCTATCTCAGCTGGCTGTCGGCGAACAGCTCGCCAATCCATCATGTTTAATTTAGCATCTGGACAGCATTTATATAGCACCTTTCTAGTCAGATGACACAAAGTGCTTTACAATTATGCCACCCATTCACCCTGATGGCACCAACCTGCACATCAGGAGCAGTGTGGGGCAATGCCTTACATCAACACATCCTCTGGAGGAGCCGGGGATCAAACCAGGAACCTTCTGAGTCCTAGCCTAGCCACTCTACCTCCTGTGGGAGGAAAGCGGAGTACCCGGAGAAAACCCACGCAAACTCGAGGAGAACATGCAGACTCCACACAGAATGGCCCCAGGCCGGATTTGGACAAACAACCATCTTGCTGTGACGCAGCAGTGCTTACCACTGAGCCTTTGTGCCGCCCCCATTATTATTATTATTATTTATTATTATTATTATTAAGAGTGAAAATGCAGCATAACCATCAGCTTTCTGAATAATTCCTGTGATTGGGTCAGTCAGTACTTGCTACAGTATTACCGCAGTCTGTACTAAAAATGACACTTATGATTTTGGACATAAACAGAAGTGAACGGATCTTCAGCAAAGAAGTTACACTATAGGACCTAGCAACTAACCAATATCATTTCCAGTTGGGAATCTTGACATTAGCGGATATGGGCAAGTCTTGCGGACAAAATGAGGGGCTGCATGAGGGAGTTATTTTGAGTATACACTAAGTCAACCATGGGTAAGAAAAAAAATCGTTTTAATTAAATTAGGTCTCATGTAATGCATCTCACCAGCTTTAATGTATGGATTGTCTGCAGCAACCCAAGTAACACCCAGACCCTTGCTCAAGCAATACGGCATCCTAAATGTGCACTGCTTTCAAAACCACCTTCACACTTCATTTGTACTAATAAAATCACCACCACTTCCTCGTTGCGCACTGTAAAGCAGGAAAGTACCTTTACTATCCGTCCAGAGGACGCACTTCGCCAGAACTACCAACCTACTCGTCTGATGTGAGCTGCGCGCATCCAGTCCTGCGCACTCAGTGCGCCAACCAAGGAGAGCGCGCGGCGCGGGGTCATTCTCTGGATTAAAAACTTTTCACAGTTAACAATGGAAAAATTAAACAAAATTACCGCTCCCGCCGGTGAGAAACTAAGGTAAGAGGAGTTGATATAGTTTTGTCGTTTTGTACTCAAGTTGTGACGTCCTCTGTTTAGGCATATAAGGGGAATGTTTTCTTTTTTCTATCTCTCGCTTCCATGGATAGTTTGACAGAAACTAAATATGAGTTCATCATTAACGATTACCTACGATGGTGCAAAAAAATAAATAAATAAATAAACATTCTTTTCTAAGCAGGAGTTGGAAAACAGAGTGGAGAGTTGATATGGGCAACAGCAAGCGTTTAGATTATTTAGATCATCCGTTATTTTTAGTCTACTACTTCCAATAGCTTTGCATTTTTTTATAGCCCTCCTGGGTTTGGGGTTCTGTTTAAGGCCACGGAGTGCGAAGAGTTCCAACACAGGTGTAACGTTACAGTGAATGCAAATGTTTTGATTTCTCGGTGAAATCAGTGCTTAACTTGTGCGCGACACTTCATTCCAGTACAGTGTGCTGTGTATTACACTGGATGAAAATGTGTCCATGAATTATTTCTTTATCATTTTGTGCGGAAATTCAGCATTATTTCATGACTGAAATGAGAGCAGAAAGATTGATGCAATGGCCTTCAAACAAAATTGGCAACCTTGATTAATATTAGCAAAGAAAGCCTGTAAAGAAATAAGCTGTTTTTATTCACTCTCTCACTGAAAGTGTGCTGGACTTTCAACAAGATTTGCAAAATGTGTAATGCATTATCGGTACTTGACTTTTCGCGACATCCTCTCCTCGTTAGTTACATTAAGTGCCTATCTAAAGCGCAGGTGTCAATTGTTTTTTTTTTTAATGTTCGTTTTGGAAATGAAATATTTACCCCCATTTCAAAGGGTTCTGCTCATTTGCTGTCTCCATCTTATACAGACGGTTTCAAGGGTGCTAATCATTTAGGAGGGGATTTTCTTCGTCAGCAGTGTATCCGACCTGCAGTGGGGTATAGATTCTTATACCACCCCATGACATAAAAGAGGAACGCATCCTCTATGGGGAAACAGAAGCACATGTTTGGTCTGGCCGGTGCGCTTCCCCTTTAGATATTCCATCTCACCAAGCCCTGAATTCTTTTGAGTTCGATAAACAAATGATCTTCAACCGGTGACGTTTCTGAGACGCTGTGCACCATGATAATTAATGTGCGCTCATTTACAAGATTGTTTTTTAGTTGTTTTTTCTATTTTTTTTTTCCAGCTCAGGTACCTCCTCATTTTATTTCATTATGACATCGGAAAGCGAGCTCACTTCAAAATCTAACAAAATTTAAAACGCAGATTTGACAAAATGACCAGGCCTGCAGCTAAAGCGCAAGCGGTAAAGGAGAGCGGAGAATGAGTCACGCGCAAATGGAGACGTCACTGTAATTACACGTCTCGTCGCGCGCACTATCCTTCACTCTACAAACAACTCGTGTTTTCATCACAACGGCCCACTTATCCGGGCCAGGGAACGGGCACGCGAGCTGAGAAGTCTGCAGACAACACACGCAGCGTTTTCTCGGCGTTTTTGCATTATTGTGACATCGCTGCATGTTTGTTTAGAACTTCTTGGAGTAATTTCTCCCGTCAGTCCGATGACGAAATAGTTATGGCAGGAAAACTACCATGGCTTGGTAAACTGCCGCCAAATGATATTATGACTGGCTTGAATATTCTGCTTGATAATTGTTGATTCTGAATCACATATGTGCGTGTAAGCAGGGATGTACGACCAACTTAAAAACGGTGTGGTTGTAGGTCTTAGTTTTACCCAAGCACTCAGACACCTGATTCTACTATTTTCAAATCCTGGTCTTCACGGTTAACCTTGGGAGAAAACAAAAACCCATTGCCACCCTGGATCTGTGATGTTACTGTGGGTCTACTGTGTGTCACAGAAGCCGCATCAAACTCAATTCACAGTTGCCGCAGTCACTCATTCAAAATGTTATAGCAACAACTTTCTCTCGCATATTGTTCTCAGAACAGTTATTGACAGTTATATTACACTACATTACCGACATTTAGCTTACGGATATATCAATGGCGATATCCAACACTAAGCTCATCAGCACGTTCAGAAGTTTTCACCTCAGAGAATAAGTTCTAAGTACCATAGGTGAGCACAGAGCTAGGACTTGGACATCATTGCCTTATCTGAATAATAAAACAATTATTGCAAGTAATACAAAAGAAATTACATTGTTCCCATTACATATTCATATACTTCCATAGACATTGAATCCAAGAAAATATAAGCAACTGTATTTCTATGATGAGGATAATTGAAAACCAGAATTTCCTCCATGTGAGTGCAAGTAACATTTATCACAGAAATCAATGCTGCTTTCGTTTTGCATTCAGCGTGCACTTGGCACCCAAAAGGTCACATTGAGGGCGAAGATATCAAAACTAAAGAATGTCACATTTGTACAGCTTATTTTCCTGAAGAGTTAGAAGCACCATCAAACAAAGCAACACTTCATTTTTATGTATTCATTTCATGTATTATGTATTTTATGTATTTTTAAAGTATTCAGCTCCGTCCGTACGTACATACATCCGTCCGTCCCTCCCGAACATTGTCAGCATGATATCTCAAGAAGGAGTCAACCTATTTTAATTCTTTTTGGTACCGACCTTCCTACTGAGAATGCGCAGACACCAGTCGGTTTTGGTGACCTAACGGCAGGGGATATAGTCACTTTAGTGACTTTTTTTAAGCTAGTGCCCTCACTTGGCGCACGTCGTCGTGTGTCGTTGTCAGTCGTAAATATTTTTCAAAAATCTTCTCCTCTGAAACTACCGAACAGATCCAGATTATAATCAGCCATAAGCATTTTTAGGATATCTATTTTAAAAAGTGTGTTGATTATGCCCGCTGTCTGAATGACATGTTACTAAAAATAGAACATGGGGTAAAATCACCTATTTTCAGCTGTATCTCAGGAACTAAAGCAGTGAGAGAAAATGACTGTCCCTCAAAATGATCAGCAGATGAAACTACAAAAGTGTCTGTAGGATTTAAATCATATAATGCCTCCTTGTGGGAGTTATCGGCCTTGAAATTTCGTCAAATTTGATGATATTGTGTTTTTTTTTTTTTTTTTTTGTTGCCTGTATAATGAAAACTATACAAGAAAGAGAAAACCTTTCATTGCTAAAATGATCAGCAAATAAAGCTCTACAAAGGTGTTCATTACACTGAAACTGTACAATGGCTCTTTGTAGGAGTTATTCGCCTTAAAATATCAAATATGATTATTTTTGTTGCGTTTCACTATCGCATCCGAATAAAACATTGCATTCAATTTGCTTTTTAGATTTTTTAAAATGATAATCAGAATCCCCTGGAAATTCCGTTTGAGTCAAACTGATTTTTTTTTTTTTTTCTTTTCCATTTAAAAATCGATTTTGCAAAATTATGGGACGAGGCTGGAATCGTAATCATGTTTTTTGGTAATTCATTAAGATCCTGTACCTTGTTACTTGTACGCTGCAGTAGATTATGTCTCTGCAATGTTTAAGTGAGTTAATTTTCATACAGATCCAGGTGAGCGATTCAGGCTCTCGAGAGCCTCTAGTTCTAACTTCCAGACCATTTTATATACCTTGGCTAGAAAACTTAAGAAAAGTCATCGCAAATTGTTGCAGGTGTCGCACTGACATTTGCCTGTATTTGTATCATCAAACACAGAAAAGCACCACCTCACCGAGTTGTTTGTCTTCCAGGCAGCTTCAGAAGATGGTGGAGGGGATTAAGAAGAACGACGGGAGCATCATGAACAGGCTGAAACGGTGAGACCCCTCAAAACACATCTCCCCGCGGAAATGTAACGGAAATGTTATTTTTATCATTTATTCAACACAGGCAAACTTTTCCATGGAAAATTTAGGAACAGAAAATGCGCGGATCTGATTTTGTACCGTGGCCCTCAGATCACTCTTGGTTCCGGTTGCATTTTCAGCTTTCATTGTCGCTAAGACCAAGCTGGCGACAATTATGTCATAAATACACAGTGTGTATTTTTTCTGTCATGGGATGCAGTAAAGATCTTTGAAGTGTAACCGAATGTGTCTGAGCAATTAAGGTGAAATATTGGTGCGCAGCTAGCTGGGTTTTCAAGCAGTAAATTTTAGGCATTTAGCAGATGCTCTTATCCGGGACGACTCAAATAATTTTAGATAAACAAACCAATTACGCTGCTGGATATTTACTAAAGTGGTCCAGGTTGAGCTTTTAGCTTAAGGGCCCAATAGCAGAACCCCACTGGGGAATTAAACCTAAACCCACTCGAGGACACAGTTCCCTAAATCATTATCAGGCTGCTGCTTACATTTTTGAAAGCTTATTTGTTGTCAGTGGGAACAGAACCCAGCAGTACTTAAGGATGGTGTCTCCGTGTTCCAAAAGGTGATCACCTTATTAGACTCACACTACTGCTGCCACCGAGCCTGGTGCGATATGAAAATATGCAACATTTTTTTTGTTAATTTGTCAGAAAAGCCTTTAGGGTGATGTACCCAGTGTCAGGAATAGACCTTGTGGCAGGTATGGTCTTCATAGTGTCATTTCAAGGCATCAAAATCATTTGAACAGAGTGTTCTTTCTCTGGTTGACTTGAGATGGGGCAGATTTGATGAGGGGACTTTCCCCTGTACGCACCAGGTGGATTTCGGGTATCATCTCATATGTGAAAACAGCAGCAAACTGCCTAGGAGAAAGTAACTCAGAATAAAAGCATTTTAGGGAGAGACTTGCGGTAGAAAATGTGATGCAGCAATGTTGGGCATTGACCTGCAATCATTATCAGCCAATTCAAAGTAATACAATATATGCATGTGAAAAAAAACCTATGATTGACAGTATTCAATGACAGCAAGGGGAAGGTAAATGTGGACTCCCAGTTTCAGACCATTGCACAGGTCACTGTAGTAATTCACTGTATGTATCTTATAATCAAATGGTTTTGAGGCATTTCTTCTGTTCGAAGGACTCAGTAATAAAACCACAGCAAAGGAAACTTGCAGCTTTTTACTCATTCTGCGACAAGCAGGTGCACTATAAGCCAAAAATAGACGGAGAATGGAGAAAAAGTGAAAGGCAAGTTGTTCGTCATGGAATCAAGAAGCAGACAGGAAGAAGTGAACAGGGGGACGGAGTGAGAGGAGAGCAGAGGACATCTGCCGCCAGATGGCTCGCCTCTTTCACTTCCCTCTTTCTACAACCCTGAAACCAACCTGCCCCTCTGTATTCTCCATTTTTCACACTTTGCGCAGTTCGCTCCCATTGCGCAAGGGTCTGTTTAATTGCATTTTACTACCGTGGTCTTTGTTTCTAAGCCCATAACGCAGCATGAGAGGTTATGGGATACACTCAGCCGCAACTGCACCCCACTTAAGCGCTCATATTTTCATCTGTTGAAAGTATAGCCCAGATGGTGAATAATAAAGTTGTCTCTCCCCTCTGACTGCGCAGGTTTCAGAGTGAGCAAGCGGCTTTGATACGCAAAACTGGGAAAAGCACGTGGAACCGGTAGGGAAGCCAGAGCAACACTCAGGCTGCTATATTTCCCCGCAGCACTCCGCACAAACTGGGCTCCTTTTCCAAGTGCGCTAAAGCCAATATTGCTTTCACCTTGTTAACAAAATCAAGCGATGGGCAGACGTGGGTATTAGCAGGCTGGGCTAGCCTGGGGGCCAATTGTGAGTGCATGTTCTCACCGCGACATAATCAACATCAGTAGTGTCCAAATGAAGTCCTGGAGGGCTGCAATGCCCACAGGTGTCACTGGTGCCTTTCCAATCAGAAGCTAAATTAGGCCTTGTAAACAAGGTGTTTTGGCTGTTCAGCCAATACTGTTGAAAGACACTGGAGCTGTCAGACTCGCCAGCCCCACTACAGCTACACTCTGACATCTGCACAGCACAGGCTCTTGGACTGTAGTCACCGTTAGCATTGCAGAAGGGATATTTTCAGTACTTTTGTGCTTTGTTACCTGGTGTAGATGTTTATAGATGCAGGATGTCGCTCTTGACATTCTCATGTCTGCACTGCCATTTCCTGTGGCTTATGGTGATCATGTGATTGACAGCTGACTGTTTCATTTGTATCTATCCTTGGTTTGTTTTTGGTTCCAAAATGAAAGGCAGCATGATGGATTGCGACTGTGTCTGGCATAAAATGCTCCAGTAAAATTACCACTGATGTTTCTTGGCATTAACCCTGGAGTGATCCGTAATAAGCTAACATCATTAAATTCAGCTTGCTACTAACTTGGAATGTTGCGGTATTAACAAAATTGTTGTGCACGATGCTCATTTTGGCACAATATGACTTCACCGTGTTGGTGTTGTTCCAGGATCAACAAAGCAATGCTCGTCCAGGAATAATATTTTTATCCACCAATGAATAGCAGCTCTGTTGTCTCTATGCTACGCTTACAAAGGTTATGAGTTTCAGTTGTCTGAAGTTAGCTTGCTAATGTTATGCAGCTTTTCTAGCGGAAGAGCAGACACTGCTGAGATGCATGTTATCAAGAAAACCAAACGTTTTTGCAATATATACATACAACCCCAATACCGAAATATTTGGGACAATGAGTAAATTGTGAATAAAATCAAAATGCAATGACTTTCAGATCACATGAGCCAATGTTATTTACAAGTGAACGTAGATAACATCTCAAATGTTGAAACTGAGACATTTTACATTTTTATCCACAAACTTAGCTTATTTCAAATTTTCTGGCAGCACCAGGTCTCAAAAAAGTTGGGACACAGGCAAAAAAGGGCGGAAAAGGCAATTAATAAGAGAATCAGCTTAAAGAACATTTAGCAAGTAATTAAGTTAACTAGCATCAAGTATGCAACATTATTGGCTATAAAAGGGATGTCTTAGACAGGCTGAGTCTCATAGAAGTAAAGATGGCCAGAGGCTCTCCAACCTGTTAATGCTTGCATAAGGAAATTGTGGAATACTTTAAAAACTAGAAAAGCACTCAGAGAGCGCAGAATCTCCGCCAGGGGGCAGCAAACCCAAAAGCACGGCGATTGGAACTTTGGCTCATTGGAAAGACTTGAAATCTTGAACTTTGGTGTATATCCCAGCAGTACTTTGGCGTAGACATGCCAAAATGTAATCACCTCTTCCTTGACTTAATACCCACCAACCCTGAAAATTTCATCAAAATCCAGCCATAAGTTTTTTAGTTATTTTGTACACAAACAAACCAACAAACAAACGGCACCGAAAACATATACCTCCTCGGCGGAGGTTAACAATGTTCCTCAACGTCAAGTTGCAAAGGCATGACTCTGTCATTGACATTACTGAACGGGCACAGGAATACTTCAAGAAACCACTGCCTGTAAACACAGTCTGCTGTGCCATCCACAGATGCCACCTAAAACTCTATCATGCAAAAAGGAAGCCATTGTTGAGCATGATCCAGAAGTGCCGCCGTGTTCTGTGGGCCAAGTCTCATTTAAAATGGTCTGTAGCAAAGTGGCTAAGTGTCCCGTGGTCAGTTAAGTCCAAATTTGACATTCTTGTTGGAAATCATGGGCGTTGTGTACAATAGGCTAAAGAGGAGAAAGACCACCCCTCCTGTTATCAGCGTTCAGTTCAAAGGCCAGCATCTCTGACGGTATGGCGATGCATTAGTGCATATGGTGTGGGACACATGCGTGTTTTAAAAAGCGCCATTAATGCTGAAAGGTACTGTATATAAAGGTTTTAGAGCAACATATGCTCCCCTCCAGAAGACTTTTGTTCCAGGGAAGGCCTTGTGTATTTTAGCAGGACAATGCAAAACCACATACTGCAGCTATTACTTCGTAGTAGAAGAGTCCGTATGCTGAACTGGCCTGCCTGCAGTCCTGATCTTTCACTGATTGAGAACATTTTGCGCATAATTAATGGAAAAGCCCGTCAAAGGAGACCCAAAACTCTCCAGCAGCTGGAAGCCTGTATTTAACAAGAGTAGGACTGAATTCCAATGGCTAAACTCAAGAATTTTGTCTCCTCAATGCCCAGACAACTCCACTTTGTGTTAAAAAGAAGAGGGGATGCTACAACATGGTAAACAAGCCCCAGTCCCAACTTTATTGAGACCTGTAGCAGCCATAAAATTTGAAACGAGCTTATTTTGTGGATAAAATTGTAAAGTTTCTCATTTGCTATGTTATCTCTGTTCTTTTGTGAGTAAAATACTGGCTGGTGTGATTTGAAAGTCATTATGTTTTGACTTTACTCCCAATTTGTCCCAACTATTTCGGAATTGGGGTTGTTTGTGTATATATTACTTTACTTCCACTCTTACATTCACTCTTAAATTTCTTAAAACTGCTCAAATGCAGGAATTTTGCTGTTTCAAACCGCTAGCCAAAGGTCCTTGCTAGTCTCGTGCAATTCGGGTTTGTAAAACCCTTGTGGTTTCATTACATAATCATAGTAAAGCTATAGCAGACTATAATGTTACTCCTGGATGATGTTTTCCATTTTGATCCCATAACATCTGCACAGTGCTTCAGTTTGTGCCTTATTTTGAATGCTGAACACAAGTAGCAGAAAAACAGTTCTTGTCCAGTACATTTTCGGTGTACATCTAACCAGCTAACCTAGGAAATCCTTGATGCATAAAGTTTTGGAACTCAGAGATTTTCAGAATTTCACGCTGGGGAATTTAGAGTGTCATTTCAAAACCTGGCAAGTAAGCGCACAATGAGAAATTAAACAACTGTCACTGACTATATTCGTACTTTCAGAAAGAAATTTGCCTACTGAACTGTTAAGAGAAAATGATTCCTCATGATCGCATAACCACTCCTTCACAATTTGAGCCTGATGAATGTGGCATTGTCATTCTGTAATATGCCTGTACCATCAGGGATTAAAAATCCAATGATTGGGTAACCTGGTCATTCAGTACATTCAAACACTGATTTCATTTTATTACTGCATAACATTGCTGAGCATACGGATACATCTTCCCACAGGGTTGTTTAAGGAATGAGAAGCTACAGATCGTGTCAGACTGGGTAAAAAGAATTACTGCCTGCTGAAACATATTAATCACTGCTATAAGGCTCTTAAGTATTTCGTACTTAAATCCAAAGGGAAACTTTTTTTTTTGGCCCAACAGCGCATGTGGCAAGAAGTTATTTAACCCTAATGATGCAGTGAGTTGCTTTTCACTTCTTAACCAACCATGTCGGAAGAAGTATCCTGTAGTCATGAAAAAGATGTTACTCTGTTTCAGAGGGGTGAAATTATTGGCTTGCATTAAGCACAGAAAACTATTGAGGAGATTGCTGAAACGACTAAAATTGGGTTAAGAACTTTCAAACACATTACTGAAACCTGGAAGGATAGTGAGGAACCATCATCTTTGAGGAAGATATTTTGTCCAAAGAAAGAATCCAGAATGATCATAGAACTCACGGCTATGTTAAATAGTGGAAGCAACAGCTTTTCCACATGCACAATGTGAAGAGAATCCAAGAGATTGGGATGGAACAGCTGTGTAGCCTTCAAAAAACCACTTATCTGGGAGGCTAATCAGAAAAAAAGGCTTCAATTTGCTAGGAAGTGTAAAAATTGGACTCTGGAAAAATGGTAAGGGTCGTGTGGTTTGATGAGTCCAGAGTTACCCTGTTCCAGAGTGATGGGCACATCAGGGTAAGAAGAATGGGGGGTGAGGTCATGCACCCAGCATGCCTAGTGCCGACCATACGAGCCTGTGGGGGCAGCGTCACGATCTGGAGTTGCTTTGGTTGGTCAGTTCTAGGTTCAGCAATGATATCGGCCCAAAAACTGTGGTCGGCTGATTACCTGAATATACTGAATGACCAGGTCTTTCCATCAATGGATTTTTTCTTCCTAGTTAGCATGGGCATCTTCCAAGATGACAATACTGGGATTTACTTGCCTCAAATTATAAAAGAGTGGCACAGGGAGCGAGACATCATTCTCAATCATGGATCGGCCACCACAGAATCCAGACCTTAACTCCATTAAGAATCTTTGGGATGTGCTGAAGATGATTTTATGCTGCCGTCCAACTCGTCCAAGATCTTGGAGAAAAATTAATGCAGATCTGAACAGAAACAAACGTGACATATGTTCATCAAAATGATGCCATGGCAAATGCATAAGTTACCATAATCAAAGCTAAAGGCAGTCCAAAAAATATTAGTGTGTCTGACTTCTTTTTTTGGCCAGGCAGTGTATTTTGGTGCTAATATGTTAGCAAAGCAAGCAAAAAGGTAGAAATGAATGGAACTTTTCCAGCTTTGTGCACCTATAAAGTACCAACTCAATAGTAAGCATTTTAGGAACTTCTACCTTTTTCCTGAAAGTTCTTCACATGTCGGAATTATCATTCACTTTGTTTTCGCTCTGGCAGAATAAAAAAGAAACCGCCGCCGAAAGTTCCCACAAGGGACTACACTGCAGGTGAGTGCAGCCCTGTTACCTGGTAGACAGGCAGTCTGAAATCTCCCACACAGCTGACAGCCATCTAAGGTGCAACTATGCTTTCTGTGAGCCTTTGTGCATTCATCTAATTGCACCTGACCGCTCAAACCCGTACCTGGTGCCGGGCAGCGCCCACTCTCGATACGACAGCTCAGACATTGATTCAGTAGTTTTGAGTGTAGAGACTTAGGGCAGATAGACTGGTGATGTCAGAGGGGATTTTGGCAAAAGCCCTGTCAGCGCTGATGAATCCGACAGCAACAAGCTGCAGCGTGACATGGGCAGTGATGTCTCAAACACACAGTACCTCCCACTCTCCTCGGAAGTGAACAAATAGCCAAAGAAAGAGCTTTGGCGGTAGCAAGAATCGGAGAAACCAGTCCAAGTTACGTGTGAATACTTGGTAATGTTTTACTTGGACCTGTCGACACACGGCTGGGGCAACACTGCCATATATATGATGTAAGAGCTGTCGAAAGATCGCATAAAGTCCGTTTCTGTCAAATAATAGGTCTGTCTTGTTTATCACTGGTAAAGTTTATGGGGAATGACACCGTCATATCATTTACCAAAAAAGTCATGACTGCTTCATGAAATTTTTCATCAAAAAGCCTCATTTGCTATGCCATCGAATGACAGCTCTTATATCAAACATGCTACAATGGCAGCCTAATGTCCATGGCTTTGAGTAAGGATCCACCGTACATGCTAACTGCCACATGTGTTACTACAGCCTGGGCTGTACCTCACATGAAAACCAATGAATGTACAACATACACATGATAAGTGATACTAACTTTTGAGAGTACTTTGCAGACCTGCAAACGTACAAACTGTCTGTCAGTTAATTGCGTATGTCCCTAAGCCATTCTGCAATGCAAGCTAACATGGGATCAAAATGCATATACCCCTCCCAAATAAATATTAAAGTGACATAATTGCCATGCGCATATGTCAATGTGAGCCAAGGAGACGGCAAATACAAATACATCCTTAAAGCATAAAGTCTTACATGTAACCCCATATTTACCATTACTATTCAAATTCATTGTGCTGGAGTAGGGGAACAACGCTAAAACAAAAATATACAGACAGTCATATTCAAGTAAATATCTGTGTTTCAGTGTTTACATATTACTGCTATAGGCTGATTTATTCGCAAATGCAGTAACTCTAAGGTCTCCTGATGTATCTTTTCTAGACGACGAGGATGGTGAGGAATGGTCAGGATCTGACTTTGTAAGTGCGGCGTGTCAACATGTTCACTGCCATCGATGGCTTTCCACAATGCGTTTTTGAACAATAAATTGTTACACTTTTTATTGAGTGGCAAGAAGAATACGTCCTTTGTGTTCTGTCTGTGCTATCTGCATGCTGACTGGCACCATAATGTGCTGTGAGCTTGGATGGTTGCGCAGATGAGCTCAGAATCAGTCAAAATAATTTCATGTATCTACTTGCTTGATAACAATGGGCCCAGTCTTATCCCGATGCGTCATATGGTGACGTTACCTCGCCAAGCGTCGATATATGACGCAATAGGAGGCTTTTGGCGTACTTATTTGACGCCCCTAACCCCCCTACCGTTACCCTGAACCCGAACCCTGAGTCAAATAAGAATGCCAAAAGTCTCCTTCTTTTGTGTACATCAACACTTGTCAGGTAACATGACTAAATGACAAGTCGGGATGAGAATATGGCATATCAGTTGACCCTCTACAAAGAGGCAAGGAGGGTCAGTATGCTAGTGCAAGTAAAAATGCTGCCAATACGACCGGGGACCAGACAAACAATAGAAATTACTATCTGTTTTACTGCATTCTACTGCCTCTTGATTAGTCAGCATATGGGCCCAAGCAGGGACATGATATTTCACAAGACTTTACTGCTGAGACTGAGCGGTGCATATAGGGGTCAAACTTGAACATTTTGACTCAAACACTGACACTGTTTTAATCAATAAAAGTAATTAACATTTCAATAGCTCCGTAACTGCTATTGTATCGTAAATAATCGAAAGCTTTATTTTATTGAAACTCACTTGTCAACAAGCTTGTTGAACAAATTTTGTTGATTTCCACTGAATGCACTAAATGGTTCATCTAGAAGAAACAGCTCCTACATTAAAATGTGGGGTCAAAATGAAGAATGATCAATGACTGAAATTTGGCCTAACGTGTTTCAGGACAGCGACACGTATGAGGATCCCTTGGAAGATGAGGATAACAGTTACGAGCCCCCTCCCTGTGAGCAAGCGAAAAGGGTCTTCACCCCGGCCCCCTCTGCCTCCTTTCCCAGGGGGGAGTATTTAGGTAAGCGTCCAAAAACAGATCCCATCACCCGCTGACCTAATACACAAACACTGCATAACCAATTGAGGATTCAAAATTACTTCAACATTTCGTCGACCCCGGAGACAAAATTACCCAACCTCTTGCAGTTCTCTATATCCAACATAACCACAACTACGCAGTCAATTACAGTCAATTATTATTGCCCTTAAACCAACAGGAGTCCACTATGCTAGACTTACAGCAGGTCTGATCATGCAAATAGAATAAATGATGAACTAGTCGTCAAGCTGAAGTTAATCAAGACTCAAATGTTATAACTAGTTTGCTTTCTGCCATCAAAAGAGGTGAGGAGAGGGGTGTGTTTCTCTCATGCTGGACGCACTGTAAAAAACATCTTGGAGTTGTGGGTCTTAAACTGGACAAAACACCAATTTATGGGGGGGGGCATGTGATTGTCCTGGCTGCAGACATCCAGTTTGAGCCAGTTTCAGTTGGTTGGACTATCACAGTGGGCTAATAGGGCAGGTGAAGTTACGGCTGTGTGTTTAGAGTAGTGGGAGGATGAGTATTCCTGACTTCTGGTTGTGCAGTGTATGGCGGCAAAGCCTGATGGATGCTGCACGATGTCCAAATTCAGTTATACCTTTTTCCGAAACTCTTCATGGATTACCTGTCTAAATATATGCACTTCATGTTGGCAAAATGCATCTACTAAGCATATTTAAGAAAGATAATCATGTCAGACCCTTTTCTGAAGGCCACATAGCAGCTGCTCAGAAGTTCCTGTTGCGTTCAGTGGACCATGTTACTGGGCTATGGGGGGGTTGTGTCGGTACACTATGCAAATAACAGCATCCTGTTGCCAATTTTTCTTTTCCCACCAGACAGCGTGCGAAACAGGCCCACCCAGCACCCTAGACACCCAGCCCGGTCCCCAAGGGACCACAAACCACTGCCGCTCCCCAAACAAGCCAAGCCACGGGATGACAGCGTAAATCCAACTCTCTAACTAACTTTATTATCTGACTCTCGTGTCTGTGATATTTATTCATTTTAATGTCCCATATTTTTCCTCTCATTTTTTTTCAACAATTTAAGGCGATCTTCTTTTGTCTTTAAAAAAGGTGGGGGAAAATATGTGCATTTGCAGCCAGTCTCCAGTCTCTCATTCTCTCTGATTTTTAACTGCAAGTATCTGCTGTTTTGGTGGCCAATGAGTCAGTGAAAATGAGGCTCCTCACCATGTGGTTCCCTCATTGCGAACGGTGGAGGGTGAAAGTAAAAAACTGTTTTTTACAGGGTTGTCCTACGGCAATGAATCCCTTTGTGATGCTAACAAGGGCACAGAATCTAAATAATTTGCTGAAGCACTTGATTTCATCAGATGCTTGGTTGAGAGGGGACCATCGTAAAGTCCTTTGAGAGCTGCGAAGACTCAAGATTTGATGCCATTTTGTTTCCATTGCATGACACTGAGTTTCACAAAATGGAAATCTCTGGATATTTACATTTTTTTCTCAGTAGGAAAGCATTAGTTTCAAGGATAAAACAAGGATCCAGCTGGCAATCGAATCAATAAGCAGAACTGGGTATATTGTTCAGACATGAGAAAAGAGAAAATGGAACAACGAATCAATGAGCAGAAGTAATTTCAGAAATTCCACGCCCTTCTTTCAAAGCATTCTGTCATATTTTAGGTAGTTCCTCTCTGTGTGAAGCTAGGATCCCTTTGTTCATGGTTCTCTCGCCCTTCTTTTACAATTACACCTACTAATAAAGTCCCACTAAAGCAAATACAATCAGTGGGCTCTATTTTTGCGCCATTATAAATGGAAACACACATGGCTGTAACAGTTGCGATTTCATTTCAAGTAACTTATTGACTGCCTTAGCCCAGTTTGGTAATTTCATGCTCAGCCATAAATGTGTTTGTGACCTGGGCAGTTGAACTGTGTATTAAGAGATGTGTCAATCAATATAGCCGACGTAGTACAATTTTTTTGCCGTTTGACTCATCTGGACCACTTTAACACAAGCGCTGTAGCTTAATGGTATTTTCATGGGAATGAACTCCAGCCAGTGGAGCTTTTAACTGACATATCATTCACATGGTTTCCTTTCACTTCTTAATATTTACTTTAATTATGCAGGCTACCTCGTAAATGATGCCTTCGAAATGGCGGTGGGGTTAAATGGGAAGGGGACTGCGAAGGGGTACTTTAACATGCACATTTTTTTTTTTTGTGTTGGGGAAATACAAACAATTAGCCCTCAATCTTGCTCTTGTTATGACACCACGAGTGCCATTTTTTACATGGTTTACATAGCCCACATTCATATAAGAAGCTTTGAAGCTAGTTTTTGCTTTTTTCTTCACCTCGTCGTTAAACCACTTGTTATACTGGAGCACAGTCCTCAGAGAAGTGATGAATACGGCAGGTACGCAAGCCAGGTACTTGTTCTGCACCTGATGAAGTTGCCAGTTCACAATAGTGTTACCAGGCTGGTTTTAAAGGCAGTGATAGCAGCTGATATGATTGGCCTTAATGGAATCAAAACTGCACCGCACCCGCAGGTGAATAATACATTTTTGAACGAACTCTTTTCCCACAGCTGCACTATTGCCTCCTGCCAAAAAATGTCCTGAGTGGAGTTAAACATGCCCAGTTTTTATTAGCGATGGCGTTAGCACTTGCGGTTGCCGAATGAGTTTGGGTCATCAAATTATGGCTCATTATCAGTTTAAGTGTAAATTACTTTACATTTTAAATATTTCATCGCTTTACCCAGCCATCATACAGCCCTTTCCTTTCAAATGAATGGTTACATTTTCTCGACCATATAGGCATTTGCAGCTTCTGTGGGAGAGAAAATGTAACGTTTGTCCCAAAGCGCAGGGCATACTTACGGCAAGTGAAAGCAGTGAAAATATTATAAATTTAACACAGACTCAATCTGCTATTGTTCTTTTTTTTTTTGAGGGCATTCTTAGGTGGCCAAGTGATTTGCTGTACTTGGGATGATTTCTAACATTTTTCTGATATCACCAATCTTGCCACGCTATGTCATACCATTTACTGCAAAGAATATGAAAGTTGTTTACTTAATTCACCTTTGTCAGAAGCACAGATAAAAAGTATCCTCCTTCCCAGACAAAATTAATAGACAGAGGAGGGACTTGCCTCGCAAAGAAACGATGACGATGACGATGTCGGTTTTCATCTTTCATGGTGGGCTTTAATAGTCCACATTTTAGATTTTTCTGGACCAGCAAGGAACCTGTACATGTTCTGGCCCTTCATTAACCTATTTCTGCATCCACAGATGTAGCAACCTGATGAATTTTGGTGATGCATTTTAAATGTATTAAGTCATTCACATATGAACTAATTATTGATGAAACAGCCCTCAAAAATGCGATGGAGACAAGACATCTCTGTATTTCACAAGACCAGAGTTTTCATGGACCCTCATGTTTCATCTCTTTCTATAAAGGGACTCTAGACCAAAGTATATGAGTTGGGGCAAGGAGAGGTGTGATTTTCATAATATTGGACCCTTAAGAAGTTCAGGCATTCTAAATATAAAAGAAACAGGTAAAAGGTAGTAAAAACTAAATAGACTTTTATACGTGTGAATTTCAAGGCGTGTGGGAACTGGCCTTGAGGCTGACACTCTATTCCATTACGCATTTGCTAAGAGTTGCCTTTGTTTGAAGTTACTGATAAAACAATCCCTCATTACCACTTTTAATTAAATGTGCCCTATAACTAGGGCATCTTACATTTTATAGCAGAAACTTTGCAAAGCTCTGCTCATGTGGGTGACATTTACACTGGTACTCTGTAGATTGCATAAACCTGTCAGATCCTCCATTGTTCGGTTTAATTCCCAGAACACAATGCCTGCACAACAGAGCAGGATTGTCTGACCTCCTGTGCTCTTGTGCTACTAGGAGGATTACATTGACCCAGAAGAGGGAGAGGACGATAACTACATCGATCCCTCGGAGAGCCCAACGGCAGGTAATGTAAGGGGCCCGACAGGCTCTGCCCTCCGACGCTAACATGTCAGCTGCTCATACTGTCTGATAAAAAGAATTTGATTCAAAGTACACAAATGAGAAGCCATCCTCTGAATGATATCTTCATCTCTTTCTTAGGAATAGGTGGTTCTATGTCAATTGGACCAAATTTTCAGGAAAACTGACCCTCCTCAAAAATTAAAGACATATCATAGTGCATCAAGAACGAGGTCAGCTTTCAGAATTGAACTCCCTAGTCTTTAAAGTTTTTTACAAGATATGAGCTGGTGAAATTTCAGCCTCTCTGGAATCTCAAGTGCCATCAATTTACTTCCATTTTTATGTTTTAGAAAATTCACTCAGAATACAAATATAATTTTGTACATAGTCTTCCAGTCCTTACACACAGTTTTGCATTGCATATAAATTTCCACTCAAAACTAATGACGGATGTAGGGTTTGTGTTTCTGACCCATTCGACAATACGGCAGGCCATGAAAAAAAAATCTACATTTTTGCCTCCTGAAAATGCACTGCTGACCTAGTATTGTTTACTAGCCGCATAATACACCAAATAGCAATCCTTTCGATCTAATGGATTCCATTCTGAAAGCGTGTAAAATCCTGAAAATTCTAGATTACCCTAATATTTCAGCAGTGTTCAGCCATGCCTGGACAACATTCTCTATGCTATAGATATGAGTACAAGTGCATAATCTGCATAAAATTGTACATAAGGCAGAAAATTTGCAGCTTTCTCGATGTATTCAGACTGCTTTGTCTATGTGGCTGATTATGAAAGAAAGTTACGCTGACTCTAAAGATGCCATTGTGCCCAAATTTCAATAAGCCAAATCTCAGCCAAACTTGCAGACAGGCGCCCACAATTTTAGCAACTCCTTTCATTATCCATAGATTAACTTTTTTTTTCTTCCACAAATTTTAAAGTGATTTACCACCCATGGTCCTTCTGACATCATGTGACCCTTATTTCTGTCTTCCAGACCCTCCTGTTGTAAACAGAGGAGTCAAACCAGCAACAGACCACCCTCCAGTTTCCAGTGCCAATGAGGAATCAGACTGTGCAGGTCTGTGTACAGTATGTGTGTGTGTGTGTGTGTGTGTGTGTGTGTGTGTGTGTGTGTGTGTGTGTGTGTGCGTGTGTGTGTGTTTACTCTATTCGGCAAACTGAACATCAGTGCCTGACAGTTGCTGTTCTAAACTGTGAGTTGGATGGCAGATGTTTCCACTCCTCAGTTCAGGTGTACATGTTTCTCTGTGCAGCATCATGCACTGCGCTGTACTATTTACCTAACTGCAATAAAATATAAACTACACTATTTAGTGTACTACTCTTCTACATACTGTACTGAACTACACTGATATTTGTGTATGGGAAATAATTTGAAGGATTTCTTCAGATGAATTTCACAATCCGCCCAGTGGCATTGCAGAAATGCTTAAAGTGCAAATAATTTCCAGTCGCTCAGGTGGGATCAACACTTATCTTTGAAATGGGGAATTCAGACAAGTGAGGGGGTTTCACACAGCACGCTTACATGAGATCATAAATCTTAACTGCCAGGCTTTAGAAACATGTGGCGCAGCAAATTTTGAAATTATCAAGGGAGTAATATATTGCTGATCATTCACAGCAGTAAGGTATGATGTGCAATAATTTATTTTACATTATCTTTCAAGCGTCTTCTTCAGGGAAAGAATAGAAATATGTAAGACACAATAATATGCCTCATCTGTTGATTTATCTGTTGCCACTGCTACTGTCAGTTGTAATGATCTATCCAGTAATTTTGATGCAATGCAAAGCTGCGGTCCATGGCAGACATTTCTGTCAGAGCAGCGTATCTGTATGAATTGCACTGCCATTTATCATAAGCTTGTTGAATACATAAAATTAAAAATGCGCATACTTTTTCCAGGGTAAAATTTGTACTCAAGATTGCATCTGTTAAATCTCGAAAGAGATCAGTTGCTGCTGAAGGTCCAAGATGATCATTTCAAACTTCCACCGATGTTTACTGCTAGTAGTTTGACGACTGTCCTCGTCTTTGAATTTGAGTGCTTATAGCGACCTCTGTTGGAGAATATCTGAAGTACATTAGGATCATTGAAAAACTGGCCTCCCCAACTGTGTCTGCTCTCATTTATGAGGAGTTTCATGAACATGAAGCCCAGAATTTTCACTGCATGTTTATTTCAGTTTATAAAATAAAAGTGGCTCAATGCAAAGACATCTGGGATGAATGCCATTCTTTCCCGTGGGTTGCATTCTGCCATCAGTTGTGCCTGAAGTCATCTGTGATTCTATTTCTCTTCTAGATCTGTATGAAGTTCCAGAATTTGAGGTGAGTTTCAGCTTAGTTCATACCACTTCAGTGTTCTTTGTTTATGTTTAATAATTAAGATATGCAATACCATAATATGCAGTGAGATATTTCATAATTACATGAAATGAATGACTTTGGAAAATCATCTCGCCTCTTTTCAGTTGCTCATAGCAGTTAAGTTACACTTGCAATTAGGTGTGTCAGAAATAACATTTAGTGTGTTATTTTTAACACTCCTCCAAGACTATTTTAGAATACAGCCCCTGTTAAAAAGTCTCCCTTTGTTGCACAGACGCTGGGCATATTTAGCTCATAAGTAGCTTTTGACGCGAAGTTCATTTAGTGTAGCACTAAAGCCAGAACATAAAAAGCATTCCCGATAGAGGACATCTTTATTTGTAATTCAATATGGTTTGCTTCCAGCTGATGATGTTTCATGGTTACCAACTGCTTGTGCCTTCCTCTTCCCAAATTTCAAATAGGATAAACCGCCTCCGGAAAGAAGGTTAGTGAATTATCATCTCTCCTACTGCGAAAATTGTTTTGCCTGTAGAGATGTCATGAATGAGAAATGGCAGTAATTTTGATCAGGTCTTGCACATTGCCTTTTTTACTGGGCGTCCTCGGGCCTTCATTACTACAAGATTTTTCTCTTAATTATTTTATTCGCTGGTCTGGATCTCTGACATGACACAGACTTGAAGAAACATTCACCGCAGTGCCTGAGGTTGGTTGAAAAGTAGCCCAGTATTTCTGCATCAAACCAGCTAATTGGAGAAAAATGTTCAATATACAACAGACCAACTGTGCAACTGCCCTTAATCCCCTTTAATCTCCTTAATGACCATCTGAACAGATATGCAAATGCAAGGTACCTACGTTATGACCGAATGGCATGTACATAATTTGTGGCCTCACAGTGCGCTGATTTCTGGAAAACAACTATGGAAAGAATAGTGTTTGCTTTGGCATTAGTTCCAGTTCTTCTTGGTAAACTTTGACTGTTGGTCGGTTGAACACTTCCCCAGCTTGTAACCTTCAGTCAAAAATTCCCAACCAGAGGCACTTCCAAATGAATGTATTTCCTCTTTTAAAAGGCCAAGTGCGCATCTAGGACCGCCGAAGCAATGTACGCCCCCTAGAGCCAGTCCGAGGTAGGACAGAAGGTTTAAGTTGATGCAACTCAATGAAAGATTTTTAAAATAAAAGTTTTATGTTGAGTCAGACTTAATAACAATACCCAGTTAATTTCATTATACACAATATCACCCATGGATTTAAAATGTGCTAGCAGCAGTTCCTATCTAGGCAAAGTCATTAATACCATAGGGAGAATTAATAAAGAAAATGCACTTGCCTGTATGAGGGAGTTCCCTGGAATCTCCAGGTTCTCAATGCTATTCGGGATGACAAAAGCACTGAAATAGTTTTTTTGTTTTATTTCCTGCAGACTTCATATCAAGAAGCCACTCCCTCTCACTGTATGTACTGCTTTCTTGTTACCTGTCTCTCTCTCTCCCTCTCTCTCACACACACACACACACACACACATACACGCACATACATACACAGACACGCACACACACACACGAATACACGCACATACACACACACACACACAAAACAAACTGGCTAACTCAATCAAAAAAGCATGTACTCACTCAAATGCTACAACATTATCATGTATACATGTGCATGCGTGCAAACACATGCACGCACACACACACACACACACACACACACACACTCACACATACACAAATGAGCTCACACACATAAACATACGTTTGTTCTCCTTTTACCAATAAAGGTAAAAGAATAACAAAATGTATACCAAAATTATTCAGACTGAAATTTTTGATTGCAGTGCCACATCTCGCCCGTCCTGTGAGACTTTGCGTAAACTTCTGCCTGTCAAAATCCATTGTGATATTTTCTGCAGTGTTTCTAATTCTAAAAATATTGCCATTCTGACATCTTCCATTAAATATATTCACACTTTTCTTCAAGTCAGAGTGCGAATAATAAACTGATACAACTCAGTGAGTTAATTTCAGCAAAATTAAGCAGATGTGTTTAATATTTACAGCTGCAACTGCTTCCTGAACAGGTACAACATTCCTTTTTCACAGGAGCCGGTGGATTATGAGGATGAAGATGAGTACGAAGTCTGTGATCCTGATGACAGTAAATATCATTATGAATATGGATTTCTGAATAATTATACACAGATGCACATGTGAATACTTTCGCCTACCAGAGAGTAATGTCAGCCACAAGACTGTGGGGTGAACCGAATATGCATTTGTGTAATTATTTTTAACAACAAAGAACCCACTCTCCCTGCCTGGTAAAGGCAACTTTGAGGACATCCTGCAATGAAGTTTTACGTGGTTCAAGTAACAGTTGTATATACATTTATGAAATTGGTTCAGCAGAGACAAGATTCTCAATTATCTAGCAGCACAGTGATCAAGTAATATACGAAAGTACGCGTAAAAATGGCATGATATTAATTCCCCACTAAGATTATTATTTATCAAACTTAATGGTCGTAATATGCCCTCTAGTGGGCACCATTGTAAGCACAGTTGTAAAGGAATTATCCACCCCAGAGTGAAAAGAGCAACATTGGAGTGGTAGTGGTTAGTTTCTCCAGATCACTCTTCCCTTTAAGAAATATATGATGGTCGGATTGGGACCTGGACAAGTATAGGATAAATAAATAAATAATTTAACCAAACATCCTTGGAGGGCTGGCTGTTAAGTATGTCCACCTAAAGAGAAGCACCAAATCCTGACTTAGTTAACAAAGAGATTCCATCTGTGTTTACAGAAGCTTTCAATTTTCAGCTGCAGAGCTAGACTCTATCACCTAATCAACTAGTAATTAACAAATCAAATGTAGACTGTAAATATACAGGTTTTAATCACAAGTATTCCAGGTTGATTTGAATTTGGTGAATTTAATTATCCAGTAATTCTTATTTTTCGCAAAAATTGTGTTGTTTCTCTTTTCTGAAATTAACTCTGTCTGTCCCACCAAGGTGACAGTGCGCAGTCTGAGGAGAGTTCCTCATCGTCGCAGGCCGTTCCGACACCACGCCCCAGAGGCCTGTGAGTAAAGTATTTCTTTGGCTTAAAAAAAAACCTAAAACTGAAACCCTACGGTTCAAAATGAGCTTAGATCTGTGGCATTACTGCCAGCTGCCAATAGTGTATATTGATTCACAGTTATTTAATATAGCCTTGTGGATACAAAATTTTCTTTGGTAGGTGTAATATTGAACATTTGTTGTAAAATCAAGATTATTCGAGTGACTGACAAAGTCTAATTTCTGCATATCTATATCATGTTTGAAAATTATTGGATTTTGGTCAGTGTAGTAAATGACAGAACTAACTGGGCATAACTGTTAGCTCAGTCATTAACATTTATCGGGAAAAGTATTACAGGTCAGTTAACCCTCTATTAACCAAACCCATTTCCAATTGTGTTAAACTTATTTCCCTGTGCAAAACTGTTTATTTTGGGCCATTATTTGAAAAACAGTAGACAAAAAAGTTTTAACACATTTGACCCACCTTTCCAAATTGTAGCAAATCTGCTACATTGGGTAATAATGCTAATGAAAAAATTAAAGTGACGGACCATTCAAGTTATTCTCAAATGTTTATTTGGCAATAAGAAACAAAACCAAACAGGGTGTCCAGGCTGTTAACCCTTTAACTTCATGTAGCAGATATGCTACGCTGGCTAATAGAGGGTTAAACAGATGAACCAGAGTGTTAGATGTCTATTGAGAAGACAATGTGCAACTGGTTAGTTTATTTGAGCATAAAAATCACTCTCTAGAAAAGCTGAGCTGAACTATTTTTATAGCAACTCTGTTCTTATTTGCCGTGGGAGTATTTTTTGTTTTTTTTGTTTTTTTTACAAAATATCCACAGTCAAATGGAAAAATTATGTTGATCTATTAACATAAATGCCCACAGCATATTAGAATGTAAAATATTCCTTTTTAATTACAGGAATAAACCATCCATCCCTACAAAACCGGTAATCCATATTTCATTAGTTTTGATTAATAAAATGTGCATTATAAATGGAGAAAATGATTGTGTTTTATGTAAAATGTCCTTTAGTACTGTGGCGCATCTGTAAAAGAGATGGCTCACTCTGATTGCTTAATTGCTGTAACAACATTCTGAATCATCAATATGCCAAAGTCATCAAAGATTAATGCTGCAAGCTACTGTTTTCCATTCATTATATCACCACACTTATTCAAATGATCATTTACTTGATTAAAATTTACTTTCTGGAAGCTCCAGAACTGCTCCTTTTTGATATGGTGACTTCATGTGTGGAGTTGTTACGGTTCTCTCTTTTCACAGAGCGCTTTTCTGCCAAAACGAGAACAGGAAGGTAACTGGCCCTCTGTCACATTTTACCTTCAGCCACAGTGCATTTTGGGCCACAGAAAAAATATATTTTTTCAATTTACTGAAATACCTGACTCTTTTGAATCAGTTTTTCCTTCTACTAAGTGTTTGATTTGCTTGTATCAAACTCCGCTCATTACGCTCATTGGTGAAATACTTAAACTAATATTAGAGTAATAATAATGTTAATGTCATTGTAATGCCGAGAAATATAACACTTACGAGTTTCCTGCAATATTTGGTCTGCATTTTTTAACATTATCAAGCCACATGCTGCATGTAATATATACTTTCCCTGTGGGTCATGAGCAGCCCGACCAGTGGCCTTGAAGCACAGCATCCAGAGCGCCACACCCCCGCCCTTTGATTCCACACGGGCAAGGTATACATTGCAAAATCATTTCAAAACCATTTACAATGTGTCATATCTATTTTTTTTTAAACTTGTGGTAAAACAATTCACTTTCTTAAAGTCCTTTATTACTACTGGTCACCCTTAGTGTTCTCCATGCAGTGATTGTATAGTATTTTACACATGTACTGCATTTGGCTACGTAATTTTCACTTTTTCAGCCTTTTGCTCTCAAGAGTTGAAAACAATGAATATGCTGGTCATGTATGAATGACCAGTTTTTTGGGCTGACCGTGCTGGGACTGCACTCCTTTTTATACATTGTCTCAGATCAAATATTTCCAGACCAATTTTCGATTGTGAGTTGATATCCAAAGTGTCCAGCCACTCAAAGTCTGGTGTCTGAACTCCAACCCCCCCCCGGCAGAGGAAGCCTCCGTAATGCTGTCTCTCCTTTCAGGTCCTCACTCCCCCAGCGAAACTCCCCACCAGTGCAGCACAGTTCCCCCCCAGCGCACCGCTCTCTGCCCTCCGTCCAGCGCACCTCGTCCCCAGCGCACCGCTCTTTGCCCTCGGTCCAGCGCGCCTCACCCCCAGCCCAGCACGCTTCCCCCGCAACCCAGTGGACTCCAGTCCAGCAGACCTCCTCCCTGAGTGAGTGAAAAACCTGCGGGGAACAGGGTCACAGAATCATGGCTGCCAGCCTTACGTCTGCAGCCCTCTGCATCATCTCACCAAGCTTATGGTGCCTGTTGTCTGAACAGAGGCCTTTAACCCCAAATTTCCCCATAACACTGCCAACTGAAACTTGCATGTGTGTCATCTCAATATAGTAAAATTAGTGTGTGTGTGTGTGTATATACTTGCTATGAGGATAAGCTGTCAATCTTTACCTCTGACGACTGTTCATCATTTGATTACCAATTAGAAGCTTTGGCGTATAGAGCTACATAAGGAACAAAAATAAGGACTGCATCTCAGTCCCAAACATTATGGAGCTTACTCTATCTACCCCATTAATAGATTAACTTGGGGTTTCTTTCTCGTTTCAGAAACACCTGTCGATAGGGCTGCCACAGATGGGACAAAGAAGGCAGAAGAGGTGGGACAGAGCGTCACGGTGCCTCATGTCCTCCCAAACACCTGACAGTCGAGAGAGTATCACGATGGGGGCGTTTCACTTGGTTTTAACATGTGTTTTGGGTGATTAGATTACAAGTGGTTGGTCAGACGAGACACACTGCAGTTTACACTTGACCACTTGTGATCGAATTTCGTTGCTTGCTACGTAGCTTCCACTAAGACCCGGCGCACGGTTAACACGTCTCATAACAACAATAGCAGCCATTCCTGCCAGACAAAGCAGAGATTGTGACTCCGTTTCATGCTGTATTTTGGGCAAAATAACATGTTTCTTCCTATGGTTAACATGTTCAAATTATTTCAGTAATTGAAATTAGAAGGACAGGCGCATTTGCAAACTGAAAGGGCACGCAGGACCGCATGGAAGAGGAAACTTAATCGGAAACTGACTCGTTTTCTGCTGTAAAATTAACCACAAAATCTAGAAGAGCAGTATGACGATGTTTTTCTGATTACATCCTCGTCAGGGACGCATCACAACAGATTAGTGTTTGCACCACCAAACATGTGGTCAGATGTGTCCCAGACCCCCTCCGCAAGTGGTTTGAGTGATCGGATCTCAATGCATCCAGGAGCCCGTTTACACCTGTATTTAGTGCTGACCACTTGTGATTCGATCCCCTAAAACCATGTTAAAACCAAGTGTAAACGGGGCTTGCAAACACATTGAGTGGTGGGATAGTATAAGGGCTTGGGAATGGCCTTACAAAGCAAGGGCTTTTTTTTTTTTTTTTTTTTTTTTTTTTATGGGATAGAAAAGCTGGGATAATGCCTGATTTAAGAGACATAGAAAAAATAAATGTTAAAGGATCAATAATTAAGGTTGCAACTTGTTTTATCAGTGAAGCAGGGATTTCGTCATAACCTGGGGAGGAGTTTTTGAGGCATGCAATAATCTCAAGTACTTCAGCAGTACTTACATCCTCAAAGACATTTAAAACAGAATAATTTCCCTTTATAGAATCGGTGGGAGAACCACCAACCATGACAATTTTCTTTGCAATATCTGATCCCACATTCACAAAATAGTCATTAAATTTGTTTGAGATTTCGGATGGCTCTGTTATCTCGACTTCACCATCCTTAAACACAATTGGGGAGGGAGAAGAAGATTGCCTGGTATTGAGTAGTCCCTTCAAGGTATCCCATGTAGTTTTAATATTATTAACAGAGTTATCTAATTGATCACTATAATACTCACGTTTAGCATTTCTAAGAAGATGGTTGTACCGGTTCCTATGTGTCTTGAATATAGCATAGTTCAAAGGAGTAGGATTTTGAAGATATTTTTTATATACTTTATTTTTCTTAAATGCATAATTATTAAGTTCCGTTGTAAACCACGGTTTATCTAATTTGGAATTTCTTTTGTTACTGAAAGTGATAAGAGGAAAACATTGATTGAAGACAGAAAAAAACTTAGTATAGAAAAGATTATAAGCAGTATTTACATTGTCAGCCTCATAGATTGTTTCCCAGGACACTTTTCTCAGTCTCTCTTTGAAGTTGTTAATGTTTGAATTGATGAACCTTCGAGATGAGGATTTCTTTTGTTTTTTTATAAATGGATTTAGGTGCATGGAGGAAAATTGAAAAATAGGCAGGTGATCTGAGATCTCGGTATAAAAAATTCCAGATTTTAAAACATTAGACAATGCATTGGTGAAAATGTTGTCTATCAAAGTAGAAGACTTATTAGTTATTCTTGTAGGTTTGCTGATTAGAGGAAAGAAATAATTGGAAGACAGTATATTTGTTAAATCATCTATATGATATTTGATTTTCTCATTTAGTAGGTCAATATTGAAGTCACCTAAAAGGTAACAAAGTATAGTCTCCTTATTAACATGTTCAAGCACATCAGATAAACCTTCTTTGAATTTGTTCACGTCAGTATTTGGGGGACGATATATGCATCCTACAATCACTCTTTTTTTCACATTCAGGACAACAGTTTGTATTTCAAGAAAAACAGATTCACTATTAGAATAGTTGCAATAGGCTGCAGGGTCTACAGGGTCTACTTAAAGGAAGAACAGTTCTGTTGTACTGTTTTTTTTTTTTTTTTTGGCATCTCCAATCCCACTCGAATTTGGACTGCCCAATCCGAGAACTATGTACAAGGCCTGCTCGTACACAAACCCCTATTGCCAGCCCAGGAGAGAGAAACAGTTTGCGGCTTTCCTTAGAAGCACACGCCTGTCAGCCCCGGCATCTTTACACTCATTGGTTGAAATGTTCAGAATGAGGGTGGAGGATACCCGAACATGAGCAAGCTCAGAATCTTACTGAGGAGCGCCCGGCTGGCCAACAGGAAGCGCTTAAGCAAGGAACAAGGCAACCATTGTAAAAGAGGTTTCGCTGCGTATAGGCAAATTTGCTCGCAGCCCAAATTGAAAAATCTTCTGGTTATATGTACCTACTTATGAGACTGTCCTGAAAATAGATTTGAAATGTGAAATTCGCATACAGAAAGTGAATTGTGACCTATTTAGTGATTTCAAGATTTTTGTGGGGCAAGGCCTCAAAGTCCATATATAAATGCATAAATGATTATTCTGAAAAACCAGATGATTTTTAATGGCTACACAACAACATGATGGACATGTTGATACCAAACATAAGTACACATATGAAAAACTGAAGAAGTTTCAGACAATTTTCCATTGAAAAATGCATCTGTCTTGATGCAAAACGTAAAGTTCATCTTGAAAAATAACCAGGTTCCAATGAAAACACACCTAAGATATTTCCACACAAGTTGCATTGTATAGCTTGCTAAATAATGTGCAAGTGTCGTTAAATTACAAGACCGGTAACATGGTGTATTCTTTTTAATAGCTACACAACAACATGATGGACATGTTGATACCAAACATAAGTATATATATGAAAAACTGAAGAAGTTTCAGACAATTTTCCATTGAAAAATGCATCTGTCTTGATGCAAAACGAAAAGTTCATCTTGAAAAACAACCAGGTTCCAATGAAAACACACCTAAGATATTTCCACACAAGTTGCCTTGTATAGCTTGCTAAATAATGTGCAAGTGCCGTTAAATTACAAGACCGGTAACATGGTGTATTCAAGCCATTTTTACTATATACTGTATATTTCTCAGAAAACCCATTAAGATGTTTTCATGAACTGTTGTACATTGTAGAGGTTGTATACAGGCCTTGTGGATTTTAGGATGTAATTATAGACTCAGAATTTTTGAGGAGCCATTGGTATTGTTAAGCATTGGTCATCGTATTGTTTACAAATGGAACAACTTCGATGTGATGATTAAATCAATAGTTGGACAGGAGACATTGAGAGGAATCCATTGGATGAGGTCTTCCTCATCTGCCAAGATTTCCTGAAGAAGACAGTTCGTGTTTCATCAATGTCATTGTTTGATGTAGTAACATCATCTGTTGTGTCATTGTCATTGTCTACGTCTGGTTTTGGTCGTTTTTTGACACATTTGAAATAACATTTGCTGCATATCTTGTCACCATCTTGTATTGTCATCCCCGCTTTCACCAACAATGAGTATAACCATTGATTTTGTTGTCAATTTAGGTTACGAGCACCCTTACTACACTTTGCATTATCTTCGAACCTCGCAGTGCAATTGGTTACCACACATTTCTTTGGCATAATTGTGTTTTTGCAATCCAAATGTACTGTATATGACTTATAAAATGTGTCACATGAAACAGCGGCAGTATGTAAAGCATGAGCACACAACAGGGGCAGGGAACCTTATCCAGAAACAGCCACTGTGGGTAACTAAAAACCCTTGCAAAAGCTACAAGACAGGGGCACTCAAGCAGGCATAAGCTGTCATCATTTTCTGTTGTATTTCAGGAGGCTGGTTTGTATAAGAAAGCATGGTACACAAGCACCTGTGATCGACGTTCAGCAGAAGCGGCCCTGACTCGCTGCAATAAGGTTAGTGGAGGGTTACCATGGTGAGATTTAACTGTGCTTCAGCTGAGGAGTGAGAGTTATTGTTCGGGGGGCTTCTCCGCATCTCAGCGCCACAGAACAGAACTCACTTAACTGTACCTCTGACCAATCTCAATGTCATGTTTGTAATTTGTAGCTGCGCGCAGTTGAAGATCTAGATCCTGTTGTACTGAGATATTGTTGAGGCATTATATTGGGGGGGAAAAAAAAACTGAGACACCTGGAAGCAAAAATGTTATTTCTACTCAACATTGATGGAAGCATCGTTGAAATCTCTGGTTGTAGGACGGCGCATACCTGGTCAGGAAAAGTTCTGGACAGGACCCCAGCCAACCTTACACATTGGTGGTGTTTCACAACAGCAAAGTCTACAACATCCCTATACGCCACATCGCAGCCACACGGCAGTATGCCCTGGGACGTGAGAAGACGGGAGAAGAGGTACAGAAACTCCCTGCATTATTCTAACGTTCCATATATCACATACAGTCAAGGTCATTGTCTCCAGAACTTCCTGGCTCCTACTCAATAAACACAGTAAAGACAGGAATAGGGATTAAGTATACTCTTCCAAAAAAGAAACTGTACATTGTTTTTAGCATCAATGTATTATACATAAAATGTTTTGACAAATTTTTTTTCCATACTTCATATCAATATAAATATACGGCTGAGCTGATTTGATGATAAAAGCCAATCGCTGTGCAGTTAATTTTTTTCCTTTGAAAGATGACATCCAAAAATTATAGTTGAAATTATTGCCACAATAATGCTGTCTTAGTCTAAAAATGCATGTCGTTTCTCCGGGTATAACTAGAACAGTTATGTGCTTGCAGCCTGACACAATTCATGCGCGTGCATCAAGTCGGCCCAGGGCCTCGCGCCCCCCTGCGACGGCCCTGCACATAGTGCACCACTTCAAGATCATCAATGGCAGGCTACTAGTGAAGCAAAGTTCAGCTCATAGCAACACAGTTATGTCCCAGTTTTTACCAGGGCTGTCACTAGACCTAATACTGTACTGGGGCACAAACAACGCAAGCGCTCAAAGCGCGCAAGCAAAAAGTTTTTAGCGCTAATTTATCAGAAAAAACATAAATAGTGCTTCAAATTATACATTCATGTCAGATTGTCATGTCAGATTACCCATGTTTTAACGTGAAATAGCTCATATATGCTCCTCAAACATCAATAGTAATCTCCAGAAACCGAGTTGACAGTGCTAGGCTAACCATTATGAATCAACGTTTGCCTATGATGAGCCAGTTAGCTATAAGGCAGCAGCTAACGTCTGCACTAGGCCACGTCAATTTACAGCCAGAGCGAGCTGGCAAGACGGCAGCTTAAAGCCTAAGCAAAGTTGTGACATTTAAATTCCCATGGGAATGGCGACACAGAGGAGAAAATAAACAATAAGGACAGGCAGTTGCCCAGCACTGACCTGAGGACAGGTGGAGAGAATGACGGCGAGAGCAGTCAGCACTGACAGACACCGTTGTGTGTGTGACCTTGTGTTCCGAAGTTCTGAAGTGAGCACTAGCCGAATCACAGCCAAAGCCACTTGAATATTAAGTAGCCACATGCCATTGTGTACGATACGGAGTGAAGTGAATAGAGTAGCAATGAGTTAGAGTTATCATATTAAGTAGTTGTGTGCCTAAGCACTTTCTGTTACTGTAGATTCTCTTACTGTAGATTATGTGGACATTTAGACTTATAACGTAATTTTTTTTTTTTATCCCCTGGGGAAAATTATACTGGGGCACTGCAGACCAAATGTGTCTGGTTCCGCCGATGGTTTTTACCATGCTTGATGAGCTTTCATTCCAAAGCGCAATAAGGCCCAAGCCAGGTTTTCCCCTCCTGCAATATGTCCACACAGCAAATCAGGGATAGAGAAGGCCTCACTGCCGAAAGGATCCGATTATTTCGCAACTCGTTAAGGGCAAAACAAAAACACAGGGTTCCGACTGAGACTGCAAATCCATGAAAATTCTTAAATTTTCATGTGGTGTTTTCAAGGTTTGAGCTTGGAACTTGCTTTAAACTGCGTGAAACTGTAACATCAATTGCAATACTATTATCAAATCACTGTGATGATTGCTAAACATGTAATTTTCCACACCTGTCAGGAAATGCTTGAAAATGCCTCTTGAACATGCTTAAGTGTTTGAATTTAACTTTGGAATAGCTGTAGAAACCCTGCATATATAGCCATTGCGAATATAATCTGATTATGAGTGTAAGTGATCTCATAAGAAAGGCACCTAGTAAAGAGGAAATAACCGCTTGTTAATTGAGCAAGAGTTTGTCACTTAAGTGACCATATCCCCCACTGTTAGGTCACCAAAACCGACTGGTGTCTGCGCATTCCCAGTAGGAAGGTTGGTCCCAAAAAGAATTGAAATAGGTTGACTCCCTCTTGAGATATCATGCTGACAATATTCGGGACGGACGTACGGACGGAGCTGAATACTATATCCCCCGCCGATAATAAGTTAACTCCTTCTTGAGATAACGCGCAGAGGTTCTTGAAAATGCAGTGAAGGTCACCAAAACCGACTGGTGTCTGCGTATTCCCAGGATGGTTGGTGCCAAAAATATTTCACGCTAAACGCGCGGCGGGGGATAATAAGATTGTTATGTGATTGACACAATAACCAACATACCCAGGAGTACTACTGTGAAGCTCTGAACTACACAATCTGCAGCTACAAAATCCCTTCCTTACATAATACAGATGAAAGTTCTTGCACCTTTTGTCCCCCATTTTGTGTGGTCACATCCAACAACAAATCACAGCATTTTCTTCTGTCAGTTTGTGCTTTACTTCAGCAATAGTTTGCGCAAAGTTTTCTTTTTTTGTTTTTATCCACCGCTACAGACCATTACTCAGAGAAACTTTACTCAACCACGCTGCACTTAAATTGCAGGTCTCCCAGCCAAAACACGTGTGTCTGTCTGTTTGCCTTGCAGCGTTTCACCAGTGTTTCCAGTATGATAGAGCACCATCAGAGAAAGGCCCTAGTGCTGATCGACAGTCAGAACAACAGCAAAGACTCCACCAGGCTGCTCCATGCTGTGACGCCCTAGGAACAAAGCCTGTGGCACGGGCTGAGATGATGACTCCACTTGGGGCGGGAATGAGGTGGAGCTCTAAGTGAAACAATTAAGAGCCCAGGGATTTAACCTGGTAAAACCTATGGACCCATTTATGGGTCTATCAAATGCAGCTACTGTATTCAAACCTGTGGAACTTCAGGCCTTTTTTCAATTCTGGAGATCTGAAGGTTTCCAATGATACCAAATATTTCCTTAAGAATTACAGGGAAATGAGGATAAAATGATGCGCAAGATCTGGATATTTTATACTTGATGTAATGCTAGGGCCACAAAAACATTACATCATGGGTTTGAATGCTTGTCTCTATATGTGTGAGAGATGTGCCTTCAGTGAAGTGCTGCAATCAGCAGACACAGAGTTTACATGACATTGTCCTACAACATCAAAAAATGCTTTTTTCTGATTGTAAACCCACTAAAGTGAAAGCTGAAATGAAAAATTATTGTTAAAGGGGTTAATTTGAAAGTTTCTGCAATTCGATGGAACTTCAATTTGATCTGTTCACATCTCCAGCTGAAAAAATGAATTTATCATGTTTCAACATTCTCATAAGCCGCAAATCAGTAAATTACTGACTCAGTCGGTCCCATAAAAAGGAACGTTTATCATCCTCGCCCACATCTGAATTTGTGGCCGCATCAATCTTTTTTTTTTGGTATCAAAAAAAGGGCAGTACTTAGCGAGTAGCGTGAATATACCCACAGACTGACATTTGAGCCATTTACTTGAAAAAGTTCTTTTGTTTTTCTCCGTCGAGTACTGGACAATAAAATGGTCAATAAACCTAGAAAAACATCATGAACACAGTAAATTATTTTAAAAAATAAAGAATAAAAATAAAAACTCTGCACACCCACATCACATTTTCAGATTAAAAGGATGATTAACTAATACGTTTTTAATGGGGCCTTATGTAATGGGATCAAAAATAAATGAGACATGTGACACAGATCCTTACAACAGGGAATGTTGCCATCAACGTAAGGAGCTTTTTTTTTTATTAACAAAAGCTTAAAAATAAAAAAAGAAACCATCGTTTCTAATGGATAGGCTTGAGTTCCTTGGATTTCAGGTCTTAGGTCACTGGCTGCAAGCATGGAAAAAATATTAAGAACCATTTTTGTACAAAGCATGAGTCACAGTCATTGTGTTGCACTGTGAGGATTCAGTTACTGTACTAACTAGTGACCACAGTTGAAAATTACAGCCCTTTAAAACTATTATTTCGTTTTATGCGTTTTCAGGAGTATACATTTCTACAATTATGTGGAAATAAATCTTTTAAAATTTGCTTTTTTTTCATGTAATATTAATTTTGTAAGAATTCAAGTTCCATTGATTTTTGTAAGTCTTTTTTCTCTGCAGTTCATGCAATTAAAATCATTTGTAATGGAACAGTGTGCCCTGACTCCACAGAGTGCGAAGCAGAAAGACCAAAAAGATGACGTCTCCAGTTCATTTCTATACATTTATTACAAATTTGCTCAAACACGATAGATGCCACATGGGAGAGAAACAGTACAGTGTGGTGTTGATCGGTAACAGAGCTCTCAGGCACTTGGCATAAAAAAATAGATTTATGTTGGAGCACAACTGAGCTCATCTCCCTGACCTAATGGCAAAAATCACAAACTACAATTTCTGTATATTTCAGGATGAACAATCTAGAAAAAAATGGGTATTTGGTTGTCTGGCGTGGTGCACTGAAATGGCTGGGCAAGCAAAGTGTTCAGATGTGGGCAAATAAACGGAGTTAAGGGAACTAAGTACAATGAAGTGGAGACAATGCCACACAAATGTGTGTAATGGGTCAGCACCTTTGTGTCCTTTGGGTACGTCAATTCCCAGGTCCCAGAAATCCCTACGTAGTCCTAGAAAGCCACACTTTAACGGGAAAAAGTCAAGGATTGTGAGCAGGACTTTGATTGGGGACAGCAGAGATATTTACAGACATGCATAAAAAACTGAGAAGCTACTCTGCTACTCCGAGTGAGGTCACAGGCAAAAATCCTGTCAAAAAAGTGCAAAACATTTACAGGTTTTTCTTTTCAAGTTACAGGAGGAGGGACTTTCGTGATGTGTGTGTGTGTGTGTATATATCTACATACATACACACACAGATTATATATATAATATGTGATGTGTGTGGTGTGTGTATATGTACACACACACACACACACTTTTATTGATGTACTTGCACATGAAAATAAACAAACACGCTAAGTACTTACAGTACTATCAAAATGACAACAGTCACAATCTGCAATGTCAAAGAAAAAACTAAAACGGCTCTATAAAAAGGTATCCATCCTTCACTTCGATGACTGGTCACTATTGCATATACAGTAGTTTTGGAACAGCAGTTAAATTGGATACATGCCCAATCAACATAACACCCATCACCTCCCAGAAACCAACCCAATCCAAATTTTACCTTACCTACAGAAAACCTAATCTTGAGATATCATCAGAAAAGAATCTTGTGTACAAAATCACTACTGGCGTTCGTGTGGAAAGATATTTTTTTCTGTATTTACATCACCTTTATGTAGTACTGAGAAATATTACTCAGCTGAGATCAATCAGCAAATTTACAATATTTGTCATGACAGACACAAAATATACTTAAAGGAGAATTCCGTTGTGAAATTGACTTGGGGTGTATTGAAACATGATAATGAGTACTAACTTTTGTTGAATACCCCACCTCCGTACGCACGCAACATTTCGAAATAAATGGCTTTTTTTTTTATCCTAAGCTCCCAACAGGCTTACAATGGTAGCGAATCGGGCATAGCGTTGCCATGCAAAGAAATCGCTATTTTTTTCCATCATTAACAAAGCTAAAAGTAGCTCCACACTTCATCGGGGAAATTCCGATGGCCCTGACATTTAAAACGAGGCACTGATAACTTTGAAAATGCACAGGTAAGTTGATTAAAAAAAAAGGCTGTTTATGCAAACAGTACCTTGCGGCAGTTTCCAGTCGCCTCCATCTTGAAAGTCACAAGTCGATTGACGAGCACGAACGAATAGGCAGGATAGGGGAACAGAATACAATCTATTCGTTCGTGCTCGTCAATCGACTTGTCGTGACTTTCAAGATGGAGGCGAGTGGAAACTACCTCATGGTACTGTTTGCATAAATAGTCTTTTTTAATAAACTACCTGTGCATTTTCAAAGTTCTCAGTGCCTCGTTTTAGATTCCAGGGCCCTCTGAATTCTACCGACGAAGTGTGGAGCTTCACACCTGCCCAATTCTCTACCATTGTAAGCCTGTTGGGAGTTTCGGCTAAAAAGCCATTTATTTCGAAATGTTGCGTGTGTACGGAGGTGGGGTATTTGACAAAAGTTAGTGCTCATTGTCATGTTTCAATACACCCCAAGTCAATTTCACACCGAAATTCTCCTTTAGTGGAGTGGGCCACATAATTATGTGGGCACAATCCCCAAGTAGTCATAATAGGGCTCCAGAGGAGTCATCTTTTTGACTGAGAATACAATAAAAGACAAGCCATATGAAACCAATGGCCGTTCTCTTCATAAAGGTATAAATGCGACAAGGTCAATTCAGAAAATGAAATCCCTCGAATAAATCGCACCATGAGGCAACATGTCCAGTCGCTTACACACAAGATTGTTACAGCCAGCCAAGAGAGCATACGGTGATGAGAACTAGAAAAAATGCTCACCTTGAATGCGTAAGCAGTGTATGTGGCATTCTGTCCTGCATAGTCCTCCCCCGGCATCAAGTCATACAGACTTCACAGCTGTTGTTTTTTCCACCATCAGATTCAAGCCTCAATTAGACAAGCAGTGTCAAATAAGTCTAAAGTAAACTTTTAAGTATTAAGTTTTTTTTCTTCAGATTAGGGTTCCATCAGAGGTGTGTAGCGGAAGTTAAAATATAAATACACCTTTCTTCAACAAAGGAGTCATGAGTGGAAAATATAAAATAGTATTTACAGAAGGAAAAAAATTCTACAGAAGGTAACAGCTTTTGAAAATGCTTTCCACAGGAAATTTTGTAATGTACAAGGGATATTTGCCACTCAAATATAAAACAAATATTTTCATATGCATATACCCGTAAACAACTGGTTAACTGTTCATGTTGAAGACTCCTGACAATGTGCCAGAAATGTATAAGGACCCAGGAGTAAAATCTGCTTCCATTAGGTACATACTGGAATTTTTATAAATAGGAAAACCAATATTGTTTTCAAGACAATACAAAAAACTTTTTTGGGAAAATAAAAATGGAGGGAAGGAATGGAAAGGGAGGCAAATGATATATAATCAGTCCTGCCGAAAACACATTTTAAAATGACATGAACACTTAATGCCAAGGTAGAGGAAAACATTAGAGACACGATTAGAGTTCTTATACTACAAATGGTATCTAAAAAAAAAAAAAAAACCAAAAACACTACCCCCTGAGTTAATCAGTATGTACACTTGTTCCTGCACAAATCAAGCACTTTTAAGCACCACTACACTATATTTTGGGCAAATAAAAAACTAGGTTTTCAAATCTGCTGTAATGAGTGTCTTAAAATAATCGTCATTGCAACACGTAGCAGTGGCAATACTATCAATTTAAGATGATTTAGATGTACCGGACATCAGCCCAACTCAAGAAACTGAGGCGCTTTGATTGTACACATATTGCTGTCCATCAACTGTGTAATCAAAAAGCTTTCTTACCACATTGTTTAATAAACAAATTCAGTGTGCAATGGTTTTCACATTTAGGTTCAATATATACATAATAAAAAGCTCATTTTCAGGGTCATTACGAGTTTCTAAATTTGGTTTTAGGTTGAACCAGCCACACTATAGATGACAACTGTGGAGTCTCATCTGAGGAACAACTTAAAAATATCAATTCCTTTTATGTGACTGAGGCAGTACAAACAGACCCAAGAATGACATTTTCAGTCTGAACAGCACGTTACATACGTCTTTCTCTGTGTGTGACACGAAACAGCTGAGCAAGAGGATGTCGAAAACATGAGTCAGAGACTTCAATGAAGTGGAGACCTGCCTGAAACAAAATCTAAATCAGGTTGCGAGGACTCTTCACAAAACAACTTGTTCCAGTCCCTAGTAGCCTCCATTAGATGCCGTTGACCATGACCAATCCACTCCTCCTGGTTATCAAAGATCCGGCCACAGAACCAGCAGCTGAACGTGGATGACCGTTCTGTGCTGTTGGAGGGCGCATTCACAACCTTGTACTTGTTCCTGCTGGTCTTTTTCAACCGCAGTTTCAATATGAAGCGCTCTCTAACAGTGCCTTCAGGGCGAATACGACGGCTATGTGATGAGTGACAGCGAGCTAAGTGGTCTAGTCTGAAGGTGCTGCAGTCCAGCTCAGAAAGAGCTTCAACAGTCCTTTGAGATAGCGCCACTTTACTAACCTCACCCTTGAACTTGTTAACCGTTCTCATTAGGTTAGCAACCTCAGGAATGTCAGCATCGGGGTGATTGAGCACCACCACGGGCTGATTTCGCCTCGGGCACTGAACAGGCTGCACTGGGCTATGAGGCAGGAGCCTCAGCGTCCTCTCCACCTCTCTAGGGGCTGGTTCCCAATACAAAACTGCTGGGGTCTCCTTATCCTTTGATTTCTTGCTCAAGTGCCGCCTGGCCTTAGCTGGAGACTCAAGGCTATCCTCTATGGATGGCTTCCTTGGTCTCTTCCGTTTGCCCCCCTCAAGGTTTCCCCTTGGAGAAGGGAGTCGAACTTTCTTGAGTTTGCAGGACAACCCCTCCCGCCCCCGTTTTTCACTGGCTTCACCAATTGTGGGACCTTGGGAAGAGAATCCCAGATGGGGGGAAGGTGTGGCAAGATTTTTGACTGGATCTTGCAATAACTCTGAAATTTTTGCCCCTGTGGAGATATTCTGAGTGGATTGGTTTGTGGACATTAGCAGATAGGGAGACCCATCTAAACCACCTGTGGTGGCCAGGTAGATTGGCTGTTTTGAATGAGTTTGCGCCATAAACCCACTACCAGCCACGCTACTGCAGGATGGAAGGCCGGTGTCGGAAGAGTTTCTCACAATCTTAAGAAAAACACGACTGCCACTGCTTTCGCTGGTCAGGCTGTTGGGACTCACCAGTTTTCCCTGTGGACCATTCAGCAATATTCCTGACTTCACTGGAGACACATACCTAAGCAGGAAGGCTTGACGGCCAGCTTGTAAAACTGTTGGCTGCTCTGACGAATTTACTGGCAAAGCCAAGATGGGTTTAGACAGGGAAGACTGCGTGTCGCCAGCCACAGAGGCTGGTCCCACGCTAGGCTTTCCCGTAGAGGAGGCCATGGCCACTGGTCTCTGAACTAAGTAACACGTTGGTGCACTGACAGTTCGTTCTTTAGAGATGGACTGAACTGGACTGGACAAATACAGAGGTCCCTTCAGAGGAGAGCTGTTGACCAGGAGACTGCTCGTGCTGGTGCCTGACCCCTGCTGAGCACACTGACTGCGCGTCATGTTGTCCTGCCCACCACCTTTAGTCAACCCACCACCCACATCCTCGTCACCTGAGACCCGTGCAGCAGTGCCAATTCTGCCATTATTCAGAGTGAAAGTCAATGCTGCTGTTTTATTAGCCGTCCTCTCACCTCCAGGTTTCAGATAAGAGACATTAATTGGAGGAACAGACCCAGTGATTAGCTTAAAGCCAGGACTGCCCCTTAGCTGTAAAGGTACAGTATACCCATTTTCAGCAGTCTGAAGAAATACTTGTTGCTTACTATCAGACAGATTAAGCGGTTGTAGGATCCTGAGCGTGGTTGTGGAGGTTTGGACCGTGTCCTGGACCGCTGTGGTTCCAATCCTCTCTTTCTCCAGTTGCTGGCTGATAATGGCATCAGAATGCTCTTCCAGAATCCTCCCCAAGATGGCTGCATTATTTGAACTTCCTGAAGCTCTCTCTCCACTAGGCACACTGAGTCCCTCCATATTTTTTGCACAATGGTCTTCTGGTTCAGAAGGAGCATCTAGAGATTGTACCTCACCTCTCCCCATTTTAGGACTACCCTCATCACTGAAAGGCTCGCTACACTGCTGCTCGCATTGCAATTCAGCCTCCTCAGAGACCATGAGCCCTTCAGATGAATCCAGTGTCTGACATTTAACCGCTGATTCTTTGATGTCCCCATTTTCTTCAACGGTGGCAACACATTCATCAACTTCAATTTCACTATCAGGCACTTTTACCAATGAAGATGGATCAGAGTCCTCTTCTTGCTGTCCAGGTAAGTCGGCACATGCTTCTACTATTTTGTCTTGATCCTCTGGCTGAGCGTTCGAGTCCTCCAAAGTTGATTTTTCTGATGAGTATGTCCTGTCTTGGGAGCATTCCAAAATACGACCATCATTCGCGAGCTCAACAGAGGCAAGTGGTGCTGACAACTGCTCCTCAGAAAGCAGAGAAGCGTCAGAGGAAAGACTGGATGTGTCCTTTGAGTAGTTGTGGAAAGTGAAGATCTCCTGACTTGGAGAACTTACTGGAGATTTACTTGACACACTTTCACTGGTGGCATTCTCCAAGTAGTTAGAAGTTGAGTCAAATTGGTCTGGTTTTGTGTGTTTGGGACTCTTGTTTTCTAAGCAGGGATCCGTGGCATTAGGAATGAGAGATGAGGTTTCACCAGTGAGCGAGTCATCATCACATTCAATCTGCGACTTCTCTCCCTTCACCTCGCTGACTGGAGATGCTGAATTTTCAGCAAATGAAGGAGGAGGAGCAACTGTTTCTTTTTCATTTTCCATCACCCTGACGGGCTGCACTTTCTCCTCTACCTCAATCCTCACGCTGTTTAAGGATAGGAACTCTTGCTTATGCTCCCCATTCCCCAGCGTTTGTGTCTCCACTGAAATGGAGCTCATGTCATGATTTTCCATCCTAGGAGACGATGAGGAGGGGCGGCAGGGAGGCGAAACAGAATTTGCAGGTACCTCAAAGTTACAGGAGACGTCCGAGACGGAAGAATCCAAACGGTCACGGAGTGGGGTTGTTCTTTCTTCAGAGCTGGCCAGACTGAAGGCTTCATCCTTGCAGGGTTCCACTGCATTGCCATCGGCCTCTTTCCTGGAGTCTCGTGAGGCTGCTGTCACCGGCATTGCCACCGACGACTCCTCCGTTTTGGTGGAGGGTTCTTGCTTTGCTGATGGTATGACTTTGAGCACCAGATGTTTCTTGCCATCAACCATTTTGAAGCCCATAACTTTTGTAGTGCAGTTAGGAGGGATGGTGATTTTGTTTTTGACCATGAGTACTGTGAGCCCATTACTGTTGGGGTTCAGAAAGCTGGTATTGGGAGGGCCAGCAGGCTCCTGTTTAAGCTGTGGCAAAATATCAGCAGGTTGGGAAGTGAACGACTGCTCAGACTTTAGGGCCTTTGCCCACTTTTTACAGTCCCTCTGAGCCGCAACAGTTCTCTCAAGAAACTGCTGAGTCTCCTCAAGAGTCTTTTCCGGATTCGTAAGCCTTCCATACTCATCCAACAGTCCCCCTCCAGACAAAGCATGTAGCCCCTTGGACATCCAATGTGTCTGTCTGGACGGGTTCTTAGTCAGTAAGAGTTTCAGTCCTGGCGTGGAGTTCACTAGTGTTTTCTGGCCTTCCTCTGCGACCCGCCGCTTGTTTAAGCTCTCGGTCTCCTCCCTGTGGACAGCAGCCATGTGTTTTGCAACGTAGTCCTTCCGCAGGGCCCCATAGTCGCAAAACTGGCAGCTGAAGGGGTAAGTCCCAGAGTGAGTCAACAAGTGTTTCTGGTGCTCCCCACTGCCATGACTGATGTGCTGGCATTTGCTACATTTGTAGAGGGTGTCATGGTGCCTGTGTGTGTGCTGCACAAATGTCCCCACATCCTTCGTGGAGAACTGGCACTTCTCACAGCAGTAGTATCCATTGAGGCTGTGGAACAAGTTGAAGTGTCTGGTAAGTTGTAAGAGGTTGTACTGGATGCCGTCATTGCAGATATCGCACCGTACAAAGGTGTCACGGTGGCCAATACGGTGTCGCTGGAGGCTGGAGAAGTCATTAGTGACAAAGCTACACATGTCACATGGGAAGGTTGGTAGGCTTCCTTGGTGAACTCCCTGAAAATGCTTCAGCAGGTCATTCGGACTGAATGTGGCTGGACCTGTGCATTCTGTACAGCTGAACCTGAGGATTTTCCCCGAAATGACGGGCCCTGGTGCCGTGGCCTGCGCCCTGTGCGGAGGCCTCTTGAAGGACTTGCGGGCAGTCTGGGCCTTGTTCTTGTCCTGGCCCTCCTCCGACTCCTCTGCACTGCACCCTTCATCAATATTCTGAATTACTGGCAGCTGCACAGCAACTTGCTTGAGCTGCAGATGTTTCCGCCAGTTTCCTGAATCTTCCTTCTCCACCTCACGGCCTTCAGGTGGATCATCTTGAGCCGTGTGATCTGCCTCCATGATTTAAATCTTATTGGCTCCTAAAAAAGATCAAGAATCCATGCTGTTATATGTGGTTCTAAAGAAAAGTGATCCATTAAAACAAATTTCTATAAAATAGAAGGCCTGGACTCATAAAATAAAATATCCTGGGAAGCTTGTCAGTAAATACTGTAGACCATTTTCATCAAATTTTCAATTAAACTACCAAACAGCCTGGTAATGTCTAGATGGGGCCTCCCAAGGGACAGTATTGCAAAAACTGTATTCAGAAAAAAGCAAATTGATTGGATTAAATATACACAAAGATCAGGTAATTTGCCATCAACTTCAAAGATTATCTTTATCAATCAGCTCACAATTTGCTGACCTTTCTGTTAAATTTAGCCAAATTATTGCTTAGTAGGATGTGATTAAAAATGAGAGTTTCAAGTGAAATGCAAATAATTGATACTGCGAATAATGAGAAAACCTAGAAGTGCTTTATGAAGTTTGCCAAGACAATGGCACACTTCCTTGTTCATAACAGGAAAGTTCAAATGGACTATGAGATCTTAAGTAATAAAGTCAAAGAAAGAAACATTGTCAAACTCGAAGTCTCAAGACAAAAAAAAACTTCATACTTAACTGAAAAGCTGGACCACTACTCATTTTTCTCAGCCATGTTCTAGCACCACATAGGCTAGTTAATTATTTTATAGACAAAAAAGATTGAAAATTTTTGTCCAAACACACTACAAAAAAAAATGTATACAAGGAATCCATTAGTTAAAATAGAAGGCAACAAGGGAAAAACTGTGCACAGCTCACCAATAACCCCAACCCTTGTGCACTAAAGAGATTACGACATTTTTACATAAAGTGGCACTGCTCTTCTGCATTAAGTATAGAGTGCATGACTAAAATTTCAAAACAATCCGATAAGCAGTTTGAGAAATCAGTCGGAAAACATTTGCAGTGGTAAATTTTCTAAGTTCAAAAAATGTAAAACAAACTAAATTTTTGAAAAAAATCATCACATTTTCATGAAACTTGGCACTGCACCTCTCCAGGAAGTGTAAAATGCATGAATGCAATTCGAAAACAATCTGATGAGCGGTTTTAGAGAAATCAGATTGACAAACTGGCGCGGAGAGACGGATGGAAGGACAGACGGGCGGACTTGGCACTGCACCTCTCCATGAAGTGCAGAATGCACGACTGGAATTTTAAAACAATCTGATGAGCAGTTTTTGAGAAATCAGTTGGACAAACTGCTGCGGATGGACAGAATTCTTTGGTATATTCTATATACGCCCGCCCCTTATGGGTCGGTGACATAATATAACATTACACCACATCATATTAGATCGCCCCAAACATTTAATTAAAAAGAATTTCAAAACCCTTAGCAGTTAAAACCACTGTGATAATTGGCCAAGGCATCTTTTACAGCATATTATATTTGTTTTATAAGGTTATTTAGCCACAAACAACATTAGGGTTTTAACTTGAATCGGTGAATGCAGCAGCAAATTGTGTTGACTTAAGTGTTTCAAACCACATTCCGTCATATCCATTACAGTCACATAACGGTTTATAAGATGGCAGTTTCTTAACGGTCTCAGCTGTAAGCTCTCCACACAGATTCTACTGAATAGCTTCCATATTTTAATTATACCATGCACTGCAGAGGGCAAAATACTCAAAATTCTACCAATTTGTCGTAGTGGAACATTGTTCTCAAAGTGATGGATTACAAGTTTGTTGTATCTGATGGCAAGTTGCGCAGCCTTAAGCGATGATTTCCACTTCGTACTTCGTTGCAGACAGTTTGAAGATATTTTATGTTTTGACCAGTCAAATCAATTTTATTTGTAAATGTGAGTCAAAATCAGTTAAAAAGTGTAATATGGCAGTTCATTCAAACCTTCACATGATAAATTATTCCCAACTTCAGTAAATCAATACATTCCGTTCCGTGGCCTTAATTTAAATATTCAGGAGACAGAACAGATAGTTAGAGCACCATCAATGAAGCCCTGAATGAAGGAAAGAAAATTAAAATTCAGAGGCCACTTATTTCAGTGTTTGGAAAACGTCACAATCCTCAGGTAGCCATTTACTTGGCTGGATATTTTTTACCAATTAAGTCCAAATTGCAATAACTATTTGCCTACATTTTAAATGAGTTTCAAAGCCATTGAGCCACAGAGAAACACAGCACCTATGGCTTCTAATAAAAAAAAAATGAAAAAAAAAAAACTCTCCTGAAAAATTCCCCTTGTCATGTCAGTGCGTCCGTCAAACATCAGGGTGATGGCCGAGGGTTTTTTTCCACTGCCATCAGTGACTGCTCCATAATGTATGCATGGTGGCGTTTTCATTCGAATATACTGAAGTTGTTGAGTCTTGTCTCTGCTCATCAGTAGTCAGGCTTTTTAGAATCGAAATCCAGATAAAAGTCCACTCCAATCCGTCAAAAAATGACGAACATAATTTATAGCACTTAAAGGACAACGATTAGGCCCTGTGACATCTGCATTTCCAAGAAATCTCTCTATGTATGGCTTGCTGTCTGCGTCATCGTTTCTTGTGGAAAAAGGCAGTAGTGGCAGCAGGTAAGTTTTTGACTGTCCATCAAAATCACTAACATACAAACAATGTGACGTGCGTTGGTATAAACCAGTGGTTCTCAAATTCGGTCCTGGCGCCCCCCCTGTGTATGCTGGTTTTTGTTCCAGCCACAACTGCAATTCTAGGATTTTAACAAGCTGTTACTTCGTCTTAATTAGCAGCATTCCATGTTTAGAGTAGTTATTTACCGTCTTAGGTCACATTTGGATGGACATATGCATTCTGCTATGAAGAATAAAAACCCTTGAACATCTTGTGCTTGATTTTCAAAATTGCTGGGATTTTCAAGTGAAAACATTTTTAAACAGATCAAATTAGACTCTGAGAAAATCAATAAGCTCCAAATTAGGTTTCTGAATGCAGGTGTTTTTAGTTTTTCCCAAATAACCTGCCTGAACCAAATAAAAATCAACAGAAAACACAACAGGTGTGACTCCATTGTTTGCCAAGTAAATTGTCGGGTTTTACCTCCATGTGTTAAGAGTTTCACCAATGAGGAACCTGTGGATATTTGCATAAATGCACCTAATTAAAACAAATCAACAGCTTGTTAAAATCCTAGAATTGCAGTTGCGGCTGGAACAAAAACCAGCATACACAGGGGGGCGCCAGGACCGAATTTGAGAACCACTGGTATAAACGCAGCATTAACTTGATAGAAATGAATCCTAATGTGCATTGACTTCTTAGAAATGGGAAGAGAGTCGAAAGAGGTTAAATAAACACCAAAAACAAGTAACGCCTGGGAGCTCAGTGCAGATGAGATTCTCGTGTTTCTGAGATACTTTCTGATTTGCGCTTTATAATTTGACGGATTCTTACGTGTTTTATAATTCTGACTCTGGCGTCATTTAACACACGCAAAAGCAACTTTTTTGGGTAAATCACTATTTTTTTTTTTCCAAATCAACTCTGCTTAGTAGTTCAGCTTTTATAAAACTGTCAAAAAATAAATGATTGAAGAACTCTATATTTTGACATTAAAGTGACATTTTATGACACCTTAGCTGATTTTGACTCATACAATTCCTGCCATTCAAGCCTGTAACGCATTACAAAACAACAGCAACGCAGAGCGTGGCATATGCCCCCGCCTGTATGTTGATCAAGGGATATTGAGATGGCTGCTGTGGCGGCCATATTAGATATCGCACAATGCTGGTTTTGGAAAGGAACCTTCCTCTAGCCACTCCCAATACGCCATTAAGAAATGGCATCAATCCGACGAGGGATTCTATAGTTATCCCACGGAAACAAAAAGTTTACGGACGACGGACGGACGGACGGACGGACGGACATGGTGTCGAGATGATGCCCCCTCTCCTCTTTGGAGGGCGGAGGCATAAAAAGTTCAAATGGGAGCAATTTAGGATGAGAGAAGTAGTAAAAAAAATTTTTGAATAATTATATGATTCAAAACATCTGATGTGAACAAGTGACTGGAATCATTTGGTTCAAAAGCAGCACCGAGGACGGGCCTAGTTCTTCTGGCTCCAAGATGGACTGAGGATCGCCAATTAGCCCACAAATGCGGACCTGAAAATAATCACAGAAATGTTTATAAACAATGTATAGGAAGGTATTGAAATTTCACTCTCTACAGTGTATAATAGATTAAGGGAATCTCAAGAAATTTCTGTGTATAGAGGGCAAGGGCTTGAGCCAAAACAGAATACCCATGATCTCCGATCACTCAAAGAAAACTGCATCAAGAGCAGTCAATCTATTCTAAGTAAAGACTCCAGACCATGATTAGTAGGTGTGTAACCGATTGGTTGGAATGAAAGCTGCACCCACACAAGCCCTTTCTGAATAAGTTCTGGTTATCAGTGTCCAGAACCACCTTCAACTTCACTGGCATTTATACACCTTGTATGCAGCGTGAAATACTCATGCCCCGCATCTTCGGAAAGCTGAGATTCTTGTGATTCAACTGATGCCAACCATTTCAAAATATAATCATCACAGCAGCTTTAATCAAGGCCTGTGTCACAGCTTCATGCTGTGGTCTCATTGTGTTTATTCAGCTAATAAGTCCCAGCTACACTCATCTGCAGGCATCCGTTTGCAAAAAAAAAAAATTTTTTTTAATTCAGACGAGAATAAAGACCTTCTACTGCAGAGATTTCCGACTTAGATTACTCAATGATAGTGGCACTTACAGTGATTCTTTCAGTTGGGGGAAAAACTTCAAAGTGTTTCCTTTCAAGAGACCAAAACCATCCATATTCTCCAAACATTTCAAAAACAGCTTTCAATTTACTTTGGCTATGCCTTGGATAGGCATTTTAGGCTAATTTTTCTGTGTATTTTGCAACTTGATGCCCGGCACAAATCTGGCCTTTTAGAATAGTTCTGAATCGGCCAGAAAAATTTCTGGGAGATAAAATTAAGGCTAAACAGAAATTGCAAATAATATGCCGCAAATAAGACCAACTGCTGCCTCATATCAACCAAAGAATTTAATTTATGAATGGATGTCAGACTATAACATTATCAGCGATTGGAGAATTATCATTGATGGCATTCAGCTATTGTTATTGATTATACAAAAGATTGTTGGTAAATTCTCATCACTCATCGGCTGAAATAAGCATCATCACCGCTGAGCGCTGACTAGTTACAGTCGCAACCAGTGAAAGCAGAGAATATTATGTGTGACGGCATTAACTAAATGGTATGATAAGAAATTTGGTTCTCTCTCAAGTATCTTAGCTAGCCACATAAATACTGAGCTAGCAAAGAATAGCACCATGCTGCAGCTACATTTAACCACTTAATTACATTCACTTGAGCATATTGCAATGTGTGTATCAGAATAAACAAATTATCAGTGCAAAACTTTGCTATCCCTCATGATAACATGTATTTATAAAGAAAACATGTGGGTCATTCTATGCCACGTGGAAAAGCACCTGGGTCATCATGGTCTTGGATTTTACTTTAACTTTGTCTTTTTGTTTATTTTGGCCCAAATAACGGATATCTCAAATTTTTTTGCAAACTGCCCTCTGGTATTGGTTTGGATGGATTTGCAATATAAGGCCTCCTCGAGCACCATCATTATTTACAATGGTTTAATCTGTTCTTGTTTTCATGGAAATTGTGTTTGAAGCAAATTTTCCGCTTTTTGGACCCTTATTACTCGCCAATTACCAATGATACTGATGAATGGACAAAAGAAACTTTTTATTTCGGATAGATCGTTGACACAGTTATTAAAAAATTAAAGCAGAACATAATAGTATTATTATTATTATAGTATTATTATTATTTATACATATTATTTTCAACTCCGAAAAGTCTAAGATTATGCAGTTTGATACATATAATCATAATGTGTTCATAGATGTAGTTTTGGATAATGTGGTATTAGAATATGTTAAAAGTTATAAATATCTTGGCCATGTGGTAACTAATGATTTGACAGATGATAATGATATGTGTGCTACAGTCAGATCTCTCTATGGTCGAGGAAATATGATTTCAAGAACTTTTCACTTTTGTTCTATTGCTGTTAAGAATAGGTTGTTTGTCTTTTTGTTCAAATGTATACCTGTGTTATTTATGGGTTGATTTTAAATATTCCACATTTCATTTGCTCCAATAGCTTTTAACAATGTATTTAGAATAATCCATGGTTTTAGTCGAAGGTGCAGTGCTAGTCACATGTTTGTTTCTAATGGTATACGTTCATTTGCTGAGATGTTGAGGAAATCAATCTTTAATTTTTTATCTCATTTACAAACTTGTGTTAATTTTATAATCTTTGCCATTGTGAATTCTAGTGTCTATTTTAGTTCTTCACTTGTTGATTATTGGCACAAAATGCTTTATACTTGTTACAGATTGTGAATATATTTCTACATATTGTACCTCCTTTATACACTATGGACTTGTATGTCTGAAATAAATAAATAAATAAATAAATAAATAAATAAAAATCAAAAAAATAGTTTATCAGATTAACCCTTTCAAAGTTGCTTACAACAGAAAAAGTCACAAGTTCAAGGGGTCTGTCCATCCCCGGGGAGAAGTTGCATCATTACAAATTAGCACCTGTTGCATGTCAGGTGACCTGAATTATACTGGAAAACACCATCGGTCCAGTATATAGGCTTTTTTTCACCACAAAAACAGACACAAAAAGTGAAAAACCTCAAATTTGCCCAATCACAGTTTGCATGGAAAAAAGAACAGATACAACCATTGTAAATGATGGTGGTGCTAGAGGAAGCCTCATATTACAAATCCATCCAAACCCCAGACCTGGATCAGTAACAGGGCAAGAGATATAAGGGTTTTTCCACAGCATGTTTTGAAAAGCGCCCCCTACAGGCCATTTCTTCAGATGTCCATAAAACCAATTCCAGAGGGCAGTTTGCGAAAAAAAAAAAATTGGAGATATCCATTATTTGAGACAAAATGAACAAACAGACAAAGTTAAATTAAAATCTAAGACCATGATGGTCGAGGTGTGTTTCCACTTGACATGGAATGACCCCAATAAACTCACTACTATTGCAAAGAAGATCAATATCAGGTTTTCAGCTCAAATAAAGTAACCAAACAGAGGATTTCTTTTCTCCCAGCACATATGATTACATCGCCTTGTACATTTCAATCAAAAGAGAAACAATGATTTTTACAACTTTTTAGGCCAGCTTTTAGGTGGGAAACAGGCCTATATACTGTATTTTTGGGCCATAGCAGTGTAATTCAGGACATTAGACACTGCTCAGGTGCAAAGTGGTGTCAGTGCAACTTTCCCCCGGGGTAGAGCCAGGCCCTTAATTTCCATAACATTCACCATTGATACAAGCAACCTTTAAGACATGAGCCAGGTTCATGCCCAGAATCAAGCCACCTTCCAGATCTGTATCCGTCATAGAATCAAAGATACAGGAAATTTTCTACCGTATGTTTTCAAAAGCACCCCTTACAGACCATTTTATTCAGAGGACCATAAAATCCATACCGGTGGGCCGTTTGTGGAAAAAAATTGGAGATAACCACCATTTGAGTTCAAATGAACAAATATACAAAGTTAGAGAAAAATCTGAGACCATGATGGCCCAAAAAGTACCTTAAGCGTTTCCACTTGGCATGGAATGACCCATGTCATAACTGTAAAAATGCCAGAAAACGTAGATATTTGCGTGCCCCATTTTCATCTATGGCTACTATAACCAGCAATCTGTGGTGATATAGGCCTAATCACCGTTTTACCTACATTCATTTTTACCAGAGCTTGCCTCTTCTTTCCTTTACCAATTTTGGTATACATGTCAACACGTCATATCCAGGTCTTATACATCTTTTAAAAATGTGAGTGATGCCACAAAGCAGCCCCAAAAAACTACCGCAAAGCCTTTCTCAAGTTTGTGCCAGTCACAGATGAAATATGAACAAGTTACGACACACTTGCGGATCATGATATAAAAATTTGTGCCAGTAGAAAAGGTTATTCATCATGTGATTAGATCACGTGACAATGAGGGCGATGATAACAAGAAAAAATGGAGCAGGAAGCAAATTCTAACACTGAGACGGCAGTTTCTGCATTCAAAAGATTTGTTAATGTGGAGAATAGGGCCAAACAACGGTTATTTCAGAGAGGTAATAATGACATTCAGAGAGGACTACGTGCCATTGATGCCTCGATTGTCAGTTTGGCAATTGTGGCATCTCATTGCAAGTGCAGAATAATTTCTGTGATCCCCAAGAGGTTGCCTTTGACTTCATTTGTTGTCATTGCAGAAAGTTGTTCAGCCTCTCGCTCCAAGTTTACATTTGAGGCATCAGTGGCCTCAGTAGTTCCGTCTGACTGCATACAGTTCAATAGTACGACATTTCCATTGGATTTTTATAATCACTTGTACCGCCATGTTTAATTTCTTCTACTCCAAAACAAAAGCACGGCACCAGTGTTGCCTCAAAAACAGCACATTTCACACAGCTTTAGCACTTGTCGGTGTTCGAACTTCGACCTTAACGCCGGTGTTCTGACAAATTTTGCTACTCATCAAAATATGCAACCTCGCAGTTCTGCGCTTGCGCAAACCTGAAATCTCGGGCTGTTTCCTCGCTCATATCTTAAGTATCTTCAAAAATCATGAAAGTACATTTATTTTCAGTGCACATTTCGACCTGTAAGCGTACAAATATTTGCATGTACACACTGGGTTTTCCTGAAAATGTAGAAATTACATGGTAATGGCGTATATGGGCATATATCTTCAAACAAACTTATCCAACTCATTATAACATCTGCTTTTGTTATAATAAGCTCACAAAAATAACAAAGTTATATTGTAACCTGATTCATATCGCAATATCAAGGCGATAACAAAGACTTTACGATCGCCTTGCATTACGGTAACATTTTTTGACAAGGGAGCAAAATTTGACAGAACACCGGTCCGTCGGCCAACTATTTTTTTAGGCCCAACAATTTTCTGAGTGAGTCGGTCCGGTGGGCCGACAGAATTTTTTACCCGCGAAATCGGGTCCACTGAACTGGAACAACAATCTCCGAGTCGAGCTCACTTTGTCTGTCCGTCATTATGGCCAATGACGCCACTTCGAGTAAAGCCAGGCAGCGTATTTTGTATTTACACCACAGCGACGGGTTCGCTCATGATTGTAACCTACTGAGCAAGCGCAAAGGGTTATCTTACGATTACGGTTTTAACATGACAGGCATAGAAGGCAATAGATAGCGATACTGCCCTACAACCCCAAGTGCAGTAACTACTCATTGGGGGGAAAATAAGAGTTGTGCAGTTCTGGGCCTGATGGTAAAGGGAGGTCAGGATATATCTGGAGATGAATTATACCATAATAAGTCCGTGAAACATAATCTATCATAGATGTGCCAACTATTTGTTTGTGGGGACAGCAAACAAATTATGAGGTCATTTTATACTGCTTAAATTATTTTGTAGTTACTGCACTTAACCTTTGTAAGGCAGAATAGTTCTAACTTTGCCATGTAATCAGCTTGCTAGCATTCATAGGGCCAATTCATAGTCGACGCAAAGGCACGCAAACGCGAACGCATCGCGACGCTTTGGCTGCCATGATGCGTTCGATTGTGTCTGATTTTTCAATACGCGACGCAGCAACGCATGTAATGCCATCCGTCACCAACGGCGGTGGTAACGTATCTAATGTACTTATAAACACTTTTTAGCTGACATAATAGAAGACTGTACTGAAAAAAGAAAAACTGACACTGTTGGGTTTTTGTGATTGTGCCACTTCAGCAGTAATACATTTCCAATGGAAACCTACCAAAATTAGATTCAAATCAGATTTTCGGGCGATACGATGGCGTTCGCTTCGTTCGTGCTGGTTAAAATGCTAAAATAGCCTTGCTGATTTAACCAGTGATTGCCTAACGTTATCCTAGCGTCCGGGCATCTGTCAGCCTAATGGACCGTCGTGCTTTCTAAACATCAACATATTAACGATCATACGCAAAACAGACGAAGTATTGGTATTAACCTGTAGCCAGCTATGTGGAAAAAATGCAATCCAGCGCAAGGTTGCTATTTTTTCAGCTTGTTTTTTTTTTCTCCCTTTTGCTTGAAAATAGTCAGGTACGTCCAGTGGTACACGTACCTTCAGCACTCACCTGCGTGGAAGTTTAGCTTTCCATAAATGATCCAATTACCCCATCTACAGCGCAAATTTTGTTTTACAGCATTTGTAAGCCCATTCTATTATAAAACAGCGTTGTGTACCAATGATGCTGGCTTTAAAAAAAGTTATGGCGTATGACATGGGTCTCATTGATAACGTCAGATGCAGTCGTGAAATCTTGAGTATAAATTAGGCTAACGCAAAGGGTTACTAATTTGAAGTGGGCTATATTCTAGAGACGACCACCTTGACTAGTTGATTATAGCTGGCAAAGGTGTCATATTAAGGTAAACCGATAATAGCCATTTAACATTCACTTATTATTCACGATATATCCATCTTGCCAAATAACTTGCTAATTGTTTGCTGCGCTGGAAAGATAGACTCGGGGTCAGTCAGCTATCCAGTCATTCTATACAGATCAGTGAATGTCACTCGGAATGTCAGCTGAAATGTCACCAGTGACGCTGCTACCCCCTATTGTGTGAGCGGTGTATTGCATTTCACGTATCGCCCGTGCGGCTTGCGTACACTGTGTACACTATGAAAGGGAGTGCGTTACTTGCGTCGCTCGCGTCCCGTCCTTGCGTGACTCGCGTCGACTATGAATCGGCCCATCATTTTAAATAAGTCGGCAAAAAAGGCTTTCTTGCACACATTAGTTCGCTTGCGTAGCTAGAAAGTTTGCAAGCTTAGCTAGCCAAGAGTTCTATTTGACGCATGAAAGTTAATAGGAAAAAGTGAACAGCCATTATTTTGCATACTAACTAAGCTAGAGTTGAATCACCAGCATTTCGCTTACTAGCTGGCATTAAAATGCACCAAATAAAAAAATAATTTGCCGACGGACTTGACTAAAGAAACCTACATTAAAGGTTGGAAATTATGCCTTGCCGTAACTTAGGCCAACTTTATAGTTTAGCCAGGTGAGACTGCTAATTTGTCATCTACTGCAAGGTCTAACATAGTTAGTCCGGCTTTACCTTCCTGGATATCAAGTTTTGCGACAAGTACCAATTTACATGAATAGCCGAGTATCTCAAGCAAACATTAGTTCATGTAAAAACTCTGCAGCCAGCGAACGAGCGGATCAGTCTCCTCAATGTGTAACAGACCGAGCAACACAGCTAATTCATGAGTATTTACTAATCTGATTCAAGGCTGAACCTCACTCCTTATTCACAATTCTAGTCGTTAATCAGATTTAGTAACGGAATAATTTCAATTCTCTGTTTTTGTTCATTTATATGCACAGCAAGTAGCTATCTGAGCAGGCGAACTAGCTTGCGAGCCTTGCAAGCAAGTTTGTTGGTTTATTTAGTAAATGGAGGAAAGCTACAAGCTTTTTGCCGACTTTGCTTCAGTGCATGTAAATATGACACACAAGATCTCGTTGTTGCTATATTCTGAGAAATAAATGTTTTGTTCATAACAAGAGGCCCATGGGCCTTAACGGTAACCTGATTATAGTATATCCAATGTTAAACCTTGGCCATTAGGCGTAGCCCTAATTTTGACCCCAGGGATCAGATTAAAGGAAACCAGTATCATAAGCAATAGAGTATTCTAAATTGTATGTATATAACTTGTGGCTATTTTCTTTAAGCAAAGAAGATTTCTCAAGCCATTTTGACCCTTGAGCCCTGCCCCTTAGCCCCTGGGTAAGGGAAACTGTCAGAAATTTCATAATATCATCTCATTGTTGTAATGTCAATCGTGTGTGAATGATTTCCAGTAGAAATTAAACAGAATATACCCAAAAGTATCATTTTCCAACATAAACTATAGTATACTTGACTCCCTCCCCAGGGGCAAACATGGAGCCTGGGGGTCATGAAATTCACAATTTTTATAAAGCACCTCAAGACACTTCCATCTATAAAGATAATTGGTTTCCAGCATATTTAGGTATAAAAAAGTAAATGCGAGACAATAGGCTTGCACTAACAGAGTTGACAATACATAGGTTTGGTCGGTGCGGTCTGTGAATATGCTCATAAAAACTTCATTTTGCGTTTCAACAAAAAACGCTTCAGTGAAAGGAAGGAATAATACCTTCATTAACATATGTCAAATTATTTTTCTACTTCTGAGGTAAAACCGCATCCCGCGGGGCATTTTCCCCTAAAACTGTACAGGCAGTTGCCAAGTACCAACCACCGGTTGTTGGTTTTCTCCAGGTATACTCCAGTTTCCTCCAAAACCTAAACATGACACATCCTTAAATGACCCTTACTTAAGTTGTTGTGTTCACAATGTGGCTTATGATGACAATATAACAAAGGGCAATAACTCCATCAAATTTGATTTAATCGGTCTGGTTTTCAAACTTCTTTGAGATCTTATAGATATAAGTCAGCATGCAAACTTTCATGAAAATTGACCAATATTTACTAATATAATTGTGTTTGCAAGGTTGCTTATGATAATAATACAACAAAGGGCAATAACTCCATCAAATATCATCGAATCAATCTGGTTTTCGAACTCGTCCAAGATCTTATGGATATAAGCCTGCATACAAAGTCTCATCAAAATTGGTTCATAAATACTGAAGTTATTTTATTCACAAGGAAAAGTTTACGGACGACGCACAACGATGGACAAAAGGGGATCGCAATAGGTCACCACGCCTTCGGCTCAGGTGACCTAAAAAGGTGTTAAGATTGGGGGTTTTGCATTTGAAAAAAAATCTGGGCTGACAAAAACTCAGCCGGGCTGACAGATTTTGGGGTCTGCTGAAAAAGTAAAGGTCGAACCCTGCTTGTAGAATATTCATAAAGCAGGCATAACCTATTTAAATATCACCCAATGGCTTTGTTGTATTTGAATAGAATGGCAATACATATGACATATCAGAAATGCATTTTCACTAGTCACAATCCTTTTTCCAGCATGTGGAAATTTAACTGTTAATATCTGCACTGTTTATTCTTACAAGTCAAAAAGGAATTACTGACATCCATAATTAAATTTAAGGTATCAGCAAATCAGTTTTGACTAATAAAAATGTAATTTCTACATGTAGGAAAATATTTGTTGGGCTACATGTCAAAATTATTTTGCAGGTACCTTAAATGAACATTTCAACGAGTCAAAATGACTTATGGACATGTCAAAATGTAACTTCCACTAGTGAAAACAATTGCTATTAGTCAGTCCGATTGATTAAATGTTATAACGGCTTGCCTTCTGCAGCTTTGTTTTACAATTTAACATTCCAAAAAAATAAATAATAATTGGCTTCTGCATGTTTCACAAAAACAAACCCACAGAGTTATGTTTTTAAGCTGCCAAGATGAAAATTAAGCTAATGTGCCAACCATTTAAAGTAAAAATGACACTTTCCTGCCATTGCTGCATTTGTGTATTTTATGTGTTCCTCAGTTAAAAAAAAAAGAAAAAGTTTAAAACACAGCTTATGGCTATACCTGTGACATCCTTCTTGCCCGTTCACAATTACATCGACTGTCAGAAAATATCCCATCAATGTACTGAAAATTACGGAGCCCGGGAGGTGACAAAAACGTGTTTATATTTTTTTAAACGCGCACGATGTACATTTGTAAATAATCCTCCAAGTACGGCCAGCCAAGTTGTCAAGGTAAAGCAGTTCGGTAACAAGTCAGGAAATAACGTTGCAGCAGCAGCAGTGACCGGATGAAACACACAAAAGTGTGTGAACATCCTATCGTACCTATCAAAGCTCTGACAGACCAAGTGCATTAAGTACATTACCTCCACAGGGAAAAGGCGACTGCTCAAGAGGGGTGTATCTGCGGGTTAGCATTGGAGGGTGGTCTGCTCTAGCCTGAGGCAAGTGCATCTCGCGCGAGATACTAAATCCCGCGGGCATTTTATTTCTATCTTAATAAAACGTGCGCACGACTTATTTGTGTCTCGCGCGCGAATTAGACAAAATGCAGGCACGATTTAGTATTTCACACGCGCAAGATGCTAAATCGCGCGCGTTTTAAAAAAATAAACACGTCACCTCCCGGGCTCCGTAGAAAATAATACCCCTTGACATTAAACATTTTCCCAGTTTTAAACACAAATACTAAAAAAATACAGTCACAGTTTTTGTTTAAAGGAAATATTTCCAGAATATAACTAAAATTAGGCTACATATTCCAGCACGCAACTGACATGAATAGCTTAATGGTTCAACAGTAAATTGAGATTATGAAAATGTAAAAAAAAAGTACTGAAAGCTGGAAAAGCACATTTTCCGTTCTGTAGTTTTCATGGAATATATTAAAATTACTTGGGGGAAAAAATACCGGCCTAATCCATTAAAAATAAAATGGTCATTGTACAGAATATTGTCAAAGTAGGATGAAATGGCAATGCTATTAATCTCATTTGTGCTTGTTTCTTAATAGTGGAACAGGGTACAACCCATGTCTCGTTTAGATCGCCTATGAAAGTGAGGAAGGCCCATCCAGGTACATTCTTCCAAATACACCAGCTTCTCAAATCCAGGTCCAACAGGCTGAAATGTCTGCAGGTATTGCACCACCTGATTTTCCTAATTACTTTAAAAACTAGAAATTCAAGCTACAGCTGAAATCAGGAGATTTACAGCATAAATTGAATAGTCCACATCTAAGTTAAATAGGTTTAATTATTTCACATGTAACCTGCTAAAAGATATCAATACCCAAACTCAAACAAAAAACAAGGCAAGAGGTCTTTCATCTATGAAGTTTTCTATCTACTGTCCAAACCAACAGGCAGAACAGGTCAGACCAGATAAGGACCAACGCTCTCCATCACCAACAACTTCCTCTAGCAATAAGAAACATATTCATAGGGAAAGAGAAAAAAGCAACTGTAAGGAAAACCTTAGCAACGGTCTCTTGAGCACTACTTGCACGCCCAGTATGACAAAATCACACAATGAACTTGGCAAAAACCTACATCCCGACTAATAGTGGCATCACTACCAAAGGCCAAAACCTGAAGAGGACTTCAATTGAATGTAAATGTATGACACCCCATGAATTTCATTTAGTCGCTGAGTTCAGTTTAATTTCTCAGCGACTAAAATTTGAACACACTGACCAGGAAGAGTAAAATATGGAAAAGGAGCAAACAGGATTTTTTTTGTTATTTTCCCAGGGTAGAACTTAATAAAATTTGCAGCTGCACCCCCACAGCAAACGGCTCGGTGTTCCAAGCTTCAGCTTTCAGCTTACTAATGAAATTTTTCGTTTTCTGCCATAAAGTAAAACAGAGATCTGTGTTGGTCAGTATGCTCAAACAAATAGTTGTCATCTACATCAGTCCATAATTCCCCACTTGGTCCAACTCGTATAATACGAAAAGAAATCTTAGAATATAACCGTTAATTGTGTCGCACTTACACTAAATTCCAACCCTCGGATATGCCGTAGGCAATACATTCGTTCAACTTTACAGCCATCCTCAACTCAAACCTCAATGCATGATTCCTTTTGTCAGTGATTTGTGAAATTTGGGACCAAGCATTAGTAATCTAGCCCACGCGTATGTTTTGTTGTTCATTACAGTTTGTAGCTCATAATTTTAGACATGAACAAAAAACGCAGTGCAACGTCGACAAGTACTTTCTATAATTATTTTAAATATTGCAAATACCTCCCATCTTGTTCTGTACTCGTTAAAGTAACTTGGGTCCTTAACAGGAAGTCTGTCCTTCATGATTGACCCAATACATTTCGGATAGAGGGTAAATGTGACTGAAATGTATTATTTAAAGGGTTACTCGTCGGAGGCCAGCTGACACAGTAAAATAAGGCCTCCAAAGCCTAAGAGCCTCTACTTCCAGTTGACTTTTCAATAGAAACGTATTGCATTATCCAACTTCAAAGCAGCGCGGACGAATACATTGTAGCGAACGCGCAACCACGCTTTGTTTTCGCAACCAGTTCTGTGCATTTCGTGATTAGTTACTCGATGTAACTCCTGGTTGCCGGAAAACTCTTCTAGCAGGAACAAGCACTTTATTTCGTCAAGAAATGAGAGACCTCCATGCACTACTTCTTAACAACATAAACCTAGCTTCCTAGCTAGATGCCCCCACCCACGCTTAAAATAAGTAAGCTATTTTGCATTTTTTGCTACTGCGTTGCGCATTGTTTCATATCCAAAATAAATTCGATACGTAGCTAACAAATACTCAATTGTTACACGAGACTGAGCTCCAAAAACGATGGACTTCGGCAAAAAATTACCTTCTAGATTCTCTTTAGTCCTGCAGGTCAGTGACGGCGGCCATGACAGTTCCATCCGGGTACGTGGGCTGAGCTGTCTCTCTGTTGCAAGCCCCAAAGTACTCAAGTGCTCGAAGCCAAAGCGGATGAATACGGATTACCTGAAACAGTGCTATTTAGGTTGTTTATTTTTCTGCATTTACGGAGATTATGTCTATTCAGTGCGTTCTATAAACATGCAGTGAGGGTTCCATCTGAGTATATGCGTTATTAAATTCGATTCAGCTTCGTTTTGCAGTGTGCAGTGTGGTTGCCCGTGCTTTTCCCTTTCAAATTGTATCTACACAGTTTATAACTGTAGTATTAGCTCACAGTTGAATGTCATACAGTTCAGCCCGGCTCTGGCCGTCCTCACTCGCGTCGTAATCCACCAGGGAGCAGCCGGTACGCGGAGGCGAATGTGTCCGACACATACGTGGTCATTACAGACAACAACGTATTGATAAAACGATCTTTTAAGAGTAATTGACCATCCCTAGGTTTTGATTGAATAATTGCATGCATTTCCGCGATTTTTTTCTCTGGATGTAGGGAAATAGTTCAAGGACTAGTTGTTCATGTAGTACCTATTTCCAACACATGCAGGGCCACGCCAAAATTGAAGGCCTCGGGAATAATAAGCATAACTAATGAAAAGCATCCATCTATGGGACACATGTCTTAAGGAAGGTATTCGCGTGGCAGGGGCGATGTTTATAAGCACTATTTAATTGAATGAATGGGACTCGAATAGCATTGATAAGCTTTGCATCGCTCTCAGTTGTTGATATGGTCATGATGGAGGAACTCCACAGATCAAATCATGATTTTTGTCTTTAAATAGTTGTAATACAAGCGTCTTGGATCTTGATGATACATTTTTATGATAGAAAAAAAAATGTTTAGGACTGGCAACTATTGTCCCCAACAGACATTAATTCCTGGTTTTAATTGCAATATACCAGTGAGAGCTTCCTTCCAACTAATACCTATGTATGCTTGGAAAAGTGCACCTTTTCACATTGGGGTTCCTTATTTTTTGTACATCGCTCCTGAATTTTTCCAACTATTTCCTTATATAAGTCATGGTCAATTAAATAAAGAAACTGAGTAAGAACATAAATTTGCTGCTCCGTTCAATAAAACAGGAAATAACAGGATGTGGATGCTGATGGAATTTTGCAGGATATGCTGCCTTATTATGCAACCACAGCATTGCATTTAAAATTTTCCTTTGCTGCACTTCTGTTTACCCATGTAAAGAAAATTTGTATCGCAATCTTACTTTGCCATTTAAATAAATGTTAACATGTAAAACGTAAACAGGTTGCTTTATGAATTTAAGCAGAGCTTAAGCAACGATTAGTGTAGTATCGCTCTGATATGTTGAGGGGAGAGCACTTCAAGCCATGATTCTGCTCATACATTCCAACTGTAACCTTGGTAACTTCTAAAGAGGTTGCTTTCTTACTGCTGATTTGCCTTTCACTGTGTTGCTCAGAGTATCCGATTTCCTCTGTCTCACCCCATGTGACTGCATTTGATTTTGTACAGGACTCTCTCTCTCTCTCTCTCTCTCTCTCTCTCTCTCTCTCTCTCTCTCGATAAACATGCTTGTATTGTATTTGTACCATGAAAAAATGAAGAACTGATCTCTATCTCTGAGACCAGAGTATTTCTTGAATTATATGACTAACATTTTTCCTGAAGGTTTGGGTTTATTTGTGAGTTTTGGGAAACATTTCTGGAGTTAGCTTCTGGGAAGTAAACTTCAAATAACTGAATGTAATGTATGATTTTTCAGACGTGGATGGCTAAGAAACTCAGTCCTTTTTTATGATCTGCCCATCAGATCCGAGACAGTCTTCAGGCTACTGGGATGGATGTGTCTGTAACTACTGAGCGCAGAAGGCTGCTGAAGTAATGATGTTACCCTGCCAAATGCAAACCACTGTCAGAGAAAACATATTTCCTGGACATACAAGATCAAAAAAAGACCTCCTGAAGACTGTTTCTCATGTCAGACAGGTGAGAATTCTCATTATGATGGGAATTATTAGGTCATCAACTTCAGTGGTATTCGTTTGCCTATCAAGCTCTTTGTCACTACTGCAATCATCAGTGCTCTCAGTCAATTTACAAAAAAATGAATTTAATATGTCTGCAATTTCTGCAAGGTTGGCCCCTGTACTCCACAATTTTTTATTTACAATCGGAGAAATTGAACATGGTGTGGCACGCATTCTCAGCTTTTATTAGCAAGTATTTTACACACATTGGTTTTAACTTACAGAAATGACAGCATCTCCTATACATTCCCCTATTTTGGGCTCCAGTTTGCAGGCATTTGCTCTTACTGAAGGAGATTAGATACTGCAGTATGCTTCAGAATTTATTCTTCACTCATTTATGTTTTTGGTGTAGCCTTTGTAGTTCAGCTCCCTGATCTGATGAATCTTAGCCTGCCTGCAGAGAAGTGTTTGGTTGTATGGGTCAGGAGTTTGGTGCTTCTTATTCAATACTTAGAGAATTCCTCTGCTGCCGGGTGCCAATTTAAACTTTGGCTTACCAGGCGTTTGGTAAATCCGGGGATTACATGTGCTATCCTTTATCCTTTTTGTTTCTTCTGGAATTACTGTGAACCCTCATTTTTGACGCAATTTTTGAGAATATTGGGATAACATGAAAAATGCAAATAAAAAAGAGAACAGTGATTTGTAAATCTGTCTTCTCTAAATTGAAAGCTGTGTAAAGACACAGTATTGATTGTGTTTCCTTCTCTATGTTGTTTTTTTGAAAAAAAAAAAAGCACTTTCAGAATTTTATGCATGCAAATACCCCCATTAAAGTTGGGACAGGGGTATGTTTACCTCTGTGTCATATCGCCTTTCCATTTAACAATCCTCCAAGTAAACTCAGGGAATTGAGTTTACTTGAATTGAAGACGGTTGTTTGAGTTTTGAGTTTGCAATTCTTTCTTGGTGTATGTCTTCAGCTGCTCAGACGTCCAGAATCTCAAATGTCCTCACTGATGCTTCTTAAAGGACCGCACATTTTCAGCAGGAAACAAGTGTAACCTGTGGTGGGCCTATCAAGCAACCACCCTCTCTGATTAGGAAGCAACACTTTTGCAACATGCGCAGAATGTGGTTTTTTTTTTTTGTTTTTTTTACTTGTTGAAATAAGCAGCAGTGTTGCAGAAAAGATGTCATCAAGTAGATAACATATGTTCCCCCAAAATGCTTATATTTCTTTCAGTATCAATGGTACCAACACAAATGTTGAAGTTACCCATGCCATGGGCACAAACATCCCCGTGCCATGTCGATCTCTGACTTTTGAACCTTAAGTTGGTGCGAACCAGGCTGATCCTTTTCTCTTTGTCCTGGAGAACACAACATCCTGCTCATTGCAATAACTTTATTACAATACGCAAATTGAAAGGTTGACAGTCAGGTTCAATAGTATTTCTATGGTGCTTCAGTTCATCTCAGATGAGCTCAAGCCGAGAGAAAACAGCAGCGTTTCTGGATATTTTTGACAAAGGGTTCCTTCAATGCATAGTACTACCTTCACTTGCATTTGTGGGTAAAATGATGAATGGTGTTTATCGCCAAAGTTTTTCCAAAGAACTGCCCCACCAACCCACATAGCAAAACTGGTCTGGCTCTGTTCTGGCCCGCATAATGCACTTTCACGGCCCAGTTCTGGCCCACATGCAGAAAGAATGGCGGCCCATTTGTGGCCCAGATTTGGTGTGCTGGATCTGGCCCATGTGTGGGCCAGCACAGGGCCAGTGCAGACACAATTAGCCCACATGTGGCCTGTCATCACCAAAACGGTGCTTTCATTGCCAGACCTGGCCCATATCTGGTTAGCATACCACTTGTCATGCCAGCAGTCGCCCAGCAGTGCCGGCTCGACACTGGATCTGGGCCAGACCTGTCTGCTATGTGGGAAGGCAAGAGGAAGTAAATCCATCAGCAGCCATTTTGAGAAAAATGCGAAAGTTTGTTTTTGCTTCTGCTCACACAAAGAATATCCACTTGCATGTGCTGAATCTCAGTATCTTATGCAAATTTCGTCATGATCATCCTTCTGCTAAATCGAGTGCCACTAGTAGGTGTATGTTATGGTCTCGGATCGAATTGGACAAAAAATGGATTTACTGCCAAACACAAAGGGGCTCAGGGCGCTCGGAGACTTCAAACAGTTTGTTTCCAACAAGTGCTTTTTTGCAGTCGGGTAGAGTTTCGATTCAAAAAAGAAATGTTGCAATTCGCTCTTTTAAGAAAAAGGTATGAAAAAGCCTTCAATATTCACATGGTAAACAAGTTAAAAACAGGGACCTACGTGTTGCGTCCAATTTGGCCTTCATCAGGGCATTCATGCTGATGAAGTGATGAATGCCCTGACGCAGGCCAAATTGGCCGCAACACGTAGGTCCCTGTGTTTTTAAATTGTTTGCCATGTGAATATTAAAGGCTTTTTAATACTTTTTTCTAAACTGAATGTCTTCGCAACATTTCTTTTTTGAATGGATTTACCTCCTTTTGCCTTGGTGGGATAGGGTAGTTGCCGCCCTTGCGGTTATATCCATCACAAAATCATGTTGGTTTTCAGTGCACTGTCATCTGAAGAAGTGAAAATCAGGGGCACTTAGGATTGATTTTCAACCTCATCCTTCACAGGGAGATTTTTCCAGATTTCCTTAATTTTTTAATAATATTATGCATTGTGAAAGTGAAATCTATTAAATCCTTTCAATAGCACATTGAGATATGATGAATATGTTGTTTTTAAATAGTTGGATTATTCAGTAATTCAATCATGCAGTTTTTTTGTTTGTTTGTTTGTTTGTTTGTTTGTTTGTTTTTTGCAAATTGGTGAACACTGGCTACTTATTGTTTGTAAGTAGCTGAGTATTTTGTTGATCCTCATATCCAAGCATGCTAATATGACCTGTTCAAATCTGAACACCAAATTATTTTAGCATTATAACTCAGTTTGAATCTTATTTTGTCCCTGGCACTACTTTTTTTAGAAGGTGTTTAGAAGGTCCATTTACCTTGGAAGTCGGAGCTGGGAATGACATCACAGCCGAGTTATCAGCGTTCCAGTTAAGCCCCAGTCACACTGTGGCGACTATTGTGGCGAATCCCCGCGAAATGGGGGTATTATTTTTGTTGTCGTCATTCGCCTGTCTGGGGCCCTGTCTGGACCAATACACGAATGCCCTAAGATTGTGGTACGCATGCTGTAGGTATTTTGTAAGATTGCCGTAGGTATGTTGACGACGGGAGTAAGATTGCCGTGAGAATGAACAAGAATCATTACGCATGTAGTACGGATCATGTACGAACTTTGTATGGAGCTAGAAGACTGGAGTAGGAATCATGAAGAATCACTATGAATGTAAACAATCGCAGCACGAACTCACTATGCTTGAGTATGAACGCAGTATGAGTATGCAGTACGAACGCAGTAGGATTGAGTACGAATGTAGGAAATGTGGAAGCGCCGAAATGTACAACTTTTTGTATGGGATAATGACGTCACAGGGGTCAATTTCTGGAGAGAGCCAGGGTACGACCCCCTACGAATGTTCAAGAATATATACCAATCGCCACGACTGGCTCCAAGAATGCAGTAGGAATGCAGTACGATGAAAATAAATCGAGCTTGGATTTATTAAACATAATGTTAAAAATGTTAAAATGTTAAATGTTAAATGTTAAAAACATTCGTAGCCCCTCTGAGACTGGCCAAGAATGCCGGCGAATGAAGGAGAATCCACCACGAGCCCAATACAAATTGCCAAGATTTTTTCACTTTTTCTAGTTCACAGGGATTCGCCCTCCTAAGGCGTCACAGTGGGACAGGGGCTTTACAAAGTCGGAAAAAAGTTGCCAACCACCATAAACCGGGAAGAAGAGTAGTAAAACAAGATGGTCACCTCTACGAAAGCTATTCTCGCATTTGCCTTGTCCGAATATAACCCATTTCTGGAAAATATGCGGTGCTTCTGCAACCTTCAAACACGGCGGATTTGCAAATTGTTATGACTTGAAAATCACAAGGAAGAAAACCAACAATGTCAACTTAAACAAATTTATTCTTCACTGAATAAAAAAAACTTCTACAAATAATTCACTGTAATCTTATAATAACACTCTAATGCCACTATGTAACTCTGTTGCCAAAACAAAAACTCTGCCTCCTCTGACCTAAATCACAGCATTTATATAGACAAGCAACATTTTGGAAAGATCTACAGGATTCCTGGGTAATCCCGCCCCCTCCAGGCAAGAAGATGCTAGAAGCTTCTAGAATACTCTAGTCTATTTCAAAGAAGTGATATTACATCAGATCATGTTTTGCTACAGACACTTCACCAGAGGGTGCTGAAGAACAAAATAAATAGCTGACCAGCAAGGCAGCAAAAACAGCATGGAACAAATCTCCATTTACAAATGAAATATAATGCTGTACATAAAATACTCATACATAACACCTCACCTCTTTAAGAAAAGAAAGGTTTGCTAGAAGCTTTCTTTTGTTAAAATTAGCACAGTTTTATAATCAGTATAATCTTGAACTTTACACAAAAGTATCATTGATCATTACAACAATCATACACATAACAACCAGTGCAATTTTCAAAATCAAATAGAAAAGTAAAATTACATTTTTCACTATCAAATAAAGAAATAAAATTACATGTGTGAAAGTGTATCTGGGATAACATTATCTTTTCCTTGATGTGTGAAATATCTAAATCATACTCTTGCAAATGTAAACTCCATCTCAGTACTCTTTGATTCTTGTTTTTGATCTTATGCCAGAATGTGAGGGGATTGTGATCACTGAAGACCTTGATCGGAGTAGCTGAACAAGTCAAATAGACTTCAAAATGTTGTAGCCAAAACAATAACCAAACATTCTTTTTCAATTGAATAATTTTTCCCATGTTTATCAAGCTTTTTGGAAAAGTAACAGGATGATCTACTCCATCAGTGTCTTCTTGCAGTATTACTATGCCTGCACCAATATCACTGGCATCAACAGCCAACTTGAACTCCTTTTTAAAATTAGGAGATAAGATAACTGGTGCATTTTTGAGGATAGCTTTCAGCTGGTCAAATGAATTTTGACATTTTTCATCCCAAACGAATTTTGCATTTTTCTTCAGTAAATTTGCAAAAGGTTCAGAAATGATAGAGAAATTTTTACAGAATTTTCTTTAGTAACCAGACATCCCTAGAAATCTCATTAGTTGTCTTTTAGTTGCAGGCTCAGAAAATTCAGTGATAACTTTTACTTTTGCATCAATTGGTTTGACTTGACCCTGTCGTGCAATATGACCTAAGTAAACAACTGTGCCTTACAAAAGTCACTTTGAACAAGGTTGATAGTCAGCTTGGTATCAATCACTCTCTGAAAGAAGTTTCTGATGTAGGTGAGGTGCTCTTGGAAGCTGTCGCTGGTGATGATAATGTCATCAATATAAGCCTGGCATCCTGGTAGTCCAGTCATTACTTTGTTTACCAGACGTTGGAAGGTGGCCGGAAAACTTTTCATTCCAAATGGCATGACCTAGTATTGGTATAATCCATCTGGTGTGACGAAGGCAGAGATCTCCTTTGCTCTGTCTGTTAGAGGGATCTGCCAGAAGCCCTTGAGGAGATCAAATTTGGTGACATACTTTGACTGTCCAACTTTATCAATGCAGTCATCAATCCTGAGAATAGGATATGAATCTGTTTTTGACAGGGTGTCGCTTTCCTGTAGTCCGTCACCATTCTATATGTTCCATTGGGTTTGGGAACTAGGATGCAAGGAGAATCCAGTCACTGTTACTTAGTTCAAGAAAGTCATTTTCAAGCAGATATTTGACTTCTTCTTTAATGTATTTCTGCTTCTCTGGATTCATTCTGTAAGGATGCTGTTTTACAGGCTCGGCATTATCTTGTAGGATGACATCATGGTAAACCATATCAGTCCTTGATGGAACGTTGGGGAATATGTGACTATATTCAATTATGAGCTGCTTTAGCTGTTGTTGTTGAAAAGGGTCCAGATGGGACAACTTGGCATCAATATTTTGAAGAATGTCTGAATTTTCAAGTTTGGCTAGACCAGTTTCATTTTCTAAGGGACAGTCACAATCTTCTTCAGAATTTTCCAGTTCAACTGTATTTACCACATTGACTGGCTTTTGCTGAGGGTCCTTGTCAATGTATTCTTTCAGCATATTGATGTGACACATTTTTTTTTTCCTCCTTCCAGGGGTTAAAATGACATAATTTAGATGACTGACCTTTTTGAGGACAGTATTAGGGCCAAAATATCGGGCTCTTAGAGGGTTTCCAGGAACTGGCAAGAGCGCCAGGGCTTTGTCACCAGTTTTAAAACTTCTGTCTCGGGAATGAAGGTCATATCTGGCTTTCATTTTGCCCTAGGCCTCTTTGAGATTAGACTTGGCAAAGTCACAAGCCTTAGAGAGACGATTACGGAAGTCAGAGACATACTGAAGCAATTTCATTGGGACATCATCTTCAGCCAGCAACTTTTCCTTCAGAAGCTTCAGAGGTCCATGGACTGTATGCCCAAAAACAAGCTCAAAAGGACTGAACCCAAGAGACTCCTGAACATCTTCACGGGCAGCAAACAGAATAAGATGGACACCTTCATCCCAGTCTTTCTTTGTGTCAAGGCAATAGGTCCTCTCAAAAAGCAGCTTGACTCTTAGGCTGGTAAGCTGATGACCTGTATTGTTTAATACCAAGCTCATGCATAACTTGTTGAAATATGCCAGACATGAAATTTGACCCTTGATCAGACTGAATAGACTTAGGAAGACCAATAAAGCAGAAAAACCTAGTTAGAGCCTTGATAATAGTCTTCGCCTTGATATTACAAAGTGGAATTGCCTCAGGAAATCGAGTGGAAACACACATGATAGTCAGTAGGTACTCACAACCAGATCTAGTCTTCGGCAATGGTCCAACACAGTCAATGTTGATCCGACTGAAAGGTTCTTCAAAATTGGGAATGGGCTTACGTCGAGCCTTTGGAATATTCTGGTTCGGCTTCCCAACCATTTGACAAGTATGATAGGATTTGCAGTACTCCTGTACATCAGACCTCATGAAAGGCCAGACATGTTGAAGGGTCTTCTTGATACCCAAATGACCTGACATAGTATTGTCATGGGCCAGACTAAGAGATTCTTGAGGATAAGACTTTGGAAGAACAATTTGATGGGTGATCATCCACTCTTCATCTGTAGAAACATCAGGTGAACACCACTTTCTCTTAAGCACACCATTTTGTTGTAAAACTTGGAACTTGAGAAGCCTCTTGTTCACTTGCAGCCTGTGGTAGAAGATGCACTAGATCACAAGCTTGTTGTTGCTCCTGAATATGTTGTTTCCAAGACAGAATGTCATTAGAATGACCTGACAAGGACAAGTCTGAAGATTTCCCAGACATCTCAGGAAGCTTCCTGATGAAAAGACTGCCCAATGAAGGTGTCAGCCAGGTTAAAGTCCTGGTCAGAATCATCTTGAATAGCCTTTTTGGCCATAGAACGAGTAACTGCAGATGAAGGATCGAGGTCTGGAATATCCTCCTCTATAGAGTCAGATTCTTGATCAACCAAGTTAGTATTAGTTACAACAAGGCACGATACTACCTTATCCTCAGCAAGATAATTACTAAGAAGCAAATGAACACCTTTGAAAGGAAAAGAAGACCTAACACTAACAGTAACAGGCCCAGAGACTAACTCTGATTTGAAATGAACATTATGGAGAGGTACACTAGAACCTCATTCTACTCCTTGAATAAGGACATTAGCCTGAGTAGACGATTTGTCCGGAAAAGGCACGATATCTGCAAGAATAAGAGGTTGGGAAGACCCAGTATCCCTTAGAATCCGAACAGGAGCAGGTGAGGAAAAATCATATGAAAGTGAGACTAAACCATCGGTGATGAATGGCTCAAAACCCTCCATAACAGAATCAGACACAGAAGGTAGAAGATCAGGTGAACTGACCTTTGATTCAAGAGATTCTCTCTTAGTGAAAGCAGTTGGCTTGGTTTTTTCTTGAGAGCATAACACTCAGAAATATGGTGACTTTGCTTTTTGCAGTATTGGAAAGACACAGAAGGTAAAGAATCAGAGGATTGCTTCCCACTGAAAATTTTCCTCTCAGAAGTGGCCTTAGAATCATTAGAAGTGTTATTAGAAGAATTCTTGGACTGAGACTTGCTTTGAAATTTAGAAGAAGTGGATTTTTGGACAAAAGAAGACTTATGAGTCAATGCATAACTGTCAGCTTGGGTGGAAACATCTTGCAAAGTATTGGCTTGTTTCTTCTCAAGGAAAATCTTAATATCAGGCTGGACACACCTTTTGAATTCCTATGTTATAATTCTGTTTTGCCTGTCCATGTTTTCCTTATGCCTCCAAGAAATGTTTTCTGATTTAGTCCATGCCATGTTTAGTATTTTGCCGGTCTTTCCTTGTCATGTCTTTTGCCTGCCATTACTAATATTCACTGTTTCGTTATTATTCTGGTTATTATTCTGATTTATGCATTTCTCATGCCCTGCATTACACATTGTCTCCCCTGTCATATATGATGAGCCAGTTTTTTCCCCAGTACTGCGTACCACATTTTACCGGTGATTTTGTGGTTTCTGGATTTTCAATTATTCCTTCCAGTCTTGTTTGTTTCCTTCGCCTTGCTGTTCTATCTTTACTAACAAATACTAACAGTTTATTATTTTAGATAAATTACTAACATTAACTAACATTGTTTATAGTACTAACTTACTAACAAGCACTAGGGATTGTATAGCTGCACATTACTAATTGACTAACGAGCTCTCAGCACTCGCTCTGCTCTAGTCGCCGCCCCTTGCCTTCACTCAATTTACTTTGCTGTGCTTCAGCAGATTCTTGTTAAACACTGCTCTGCCTCTCACTCTGTGTACTTTAGAACTCCCTTACCGGAGTTGTCTGTTTGTCATAGGTTGTCTGTGTAATCCCTGTCCACGTTTTGGCTTTCGCCAATTTCAAGTGGTGAGGTACTTCCTCTTGTTCATTCATTTGTTAATTAGTCTGATCCAGCTCACCTGTTCCCGATTATAGCATGTGACTTCCCGTAGGTGAATTTAAGCAGTCATTTAACTACCAGCTCTTGTCAGAACGTTTTCCTAGTCCTGCGATCGTTTATGCCTTGTACTCTTCGTGTTATACTTCTGACTGGAACGTCCCTGATTTTGGCTTCGTCTTTGATATACCTGTGCCTGTGTAACGAACCTGCTTTGCCCGACCCTGAGTTTTGTGTTTGCTGCCCTGTTTACGAATTGGATTACGACAACTGGATTCTGATTTTGGGTTGTGGACTCTGTACTGTTGCATACTGCCCTGCAGGGGTTTCCTCCCCAGAACGAAAGAACAAGTTTGCTGGATCTTTTGGGTCTCCCTTCTGCTTAAACGCACCCTCACATCCTCAACCAAAATAAGTTGCCTCATTCTCTCAAAATCTTTCTCAACTTTCATGGAATTACACCACTGATCAAACAACTGTTCCTTCAACCAGCCAAATTCGAAATGAGTTTAGCTGGCTTCCTTGCGAGAATTCCTAAATTTTTGCCTGTAAGCCTCAGGGACCAATTCATAACCCTTCAGAATGGCAGATTTGACAAAATCATAATCAGAACACTGTTGGACAGATAACTGGTTAGATTTTCTTATCTTTACCAGTGGCCATTAGGGAGTTAAGACTCAGGGTGCAGGGTGAGAGTGGTCTGTCTCATTGCAGGAAGTTCTCTGGCTCTTACTGATTCGCTTGCACTTCTTCTGAGAGAGAGAGAGAGAGAGAGAGAGAGAGAGAGAGAGATTTGATTTGAAAATTCCCATTTATTGAGACAATTACATTCAACACCAGTATTTGCCAATGGATAACTCAAAAAACTCCCAAAATGAAATAAAACAGGAAAATAGATAGAAAAAATTCAATAAAAAACATGCCGAATAAAACCCATCGAAAAACCTGCTAAGGGAATCAATAATTTATATTAATATCACAAATAAATAGTGTTGAACATAAGAAATTAACAGATCATTTAAAAACCCAGACTAAAAAAACAAACAAAACAACAATACAGACATGACAAATATCTTTTAACATTAGATGGGCTACCCAAACCTAAAAACACACTTGATAGCCCCCTTCACCACCAATAGAACATACAGCGTCATTTACACACCAAATCTTTTGGAATCAAGTAACATTATTTGTCAGATTAAAATACATATATTCAATTCTCAACCGTTCCAAAACCATCCCCCTGAACACCAGCCGTGACCTGCCCGTATTGAACCCTATTTCTCCTGGTCAACCTAATCACCAATTTAGCTTGCCCAAATAAAAAATTAGCCAGAGTGAGTTTATATTTATTTTTAAAATTGTAACCTGGGCCCAGAATAAAAGTCCCGAAATCCCAGCCCACCCCAAGCCTCCCACAAAGGTCCTCCAACAACGTAAACAGCACCGCCAGCTGCGGACAGTGCAAGAACAGATGAGCAACGGACTCCTCCTCTCCACAGAACGGACAAGCCGTCCCAAGATCTGGGTCCAAATGCGCCAGGTGTCTGTTAGTGGCTATGTCTCCATGAATAAGCCTCCACTGGAGGTCACCAGACCTTTAAGGGCAGCGGAGCTTTATAGAGCAGCCGCCAGTTCCTCACAGCAGGAAAAAAGTTCTGCCCCAAACCCTGCCAAACGCCCGCCCTCACCTCCTCGAGATGGGGAGAGTGCCGAACCTTTACAACCACCAAATACAGAGCCTTTTTTCCAACAACATCAAAACTACCCAGCAGTGGTGTCTTAAAAGTTAAAATTTTCCCCGGGGGTCCCCCCACGCCGCCTGCACAGTGACTGACAGGAAAAGGGGGGGGCCCGTGTTCCCCGATTCAAAACCCGCACCCTCTCCATCAGGAGGGGAAGACACAGCTGCATGGACGCACCTCAGGACCTGCTCCACCAGCCGCACAGAGTGCACACCCAGCCTTGAAGCAATGTTCTGTGCGTCTCTCCAGCAGTTCTCCTCCATGCTCCACAGGTGCCCCAACTTGGTGACACCAGCCCTGATGAATCGGCCTCTCAGACCAGCCATCCTGAGCGGCCCGAGTTTCAGCAACGGGTTGTGGAGGAGAGGCTCCTCCAGGCCCCAGAGGGCCCCTCTCTGAACATCGAGAGTCTCTGTCCAGGCCCTCAGCACAGAGCCGTAAAAATCAGTCAGGCCTTAGTTCCTTTAAGATCCATTAAAAACAGGTGCCGATCCAGGCCCCAGCCACCTGCCCTCCTGAGCAGCGCACAGGCCGTCTCTCTCCAGCTCACATCCACATGGTACAACAGTCTCTGTGCAGCCTGCAGGCAGAAAGTCGTGACCCGACTCTCCACGTCAATGAGACCCTGCCCTCCTTCCTGCAGGGGAAAATACAGCACCGCTGCCCTGAGCCAGTGCTGCCCCGACCAGAAGAAATTCACCACAGCTTTTTGCAATGATACTGAAAACTCTTTGGGTGGTGTTAAAACGGCAAGTTTATGCCACAGAGCGGAAACAATCAAGTTGTTAAGGATCAGCACTCTCCCCCTATAAGACACCTGAGACAGAAGCCATTTCCACCTAGACATCCTGGCGCATGTCTTGTCCAGAGCACCCTCCCAATTTTTCAGCATGTACTGCTTCGTGCCCAAGTACAGCCCCCAGAGAGAGAGAGAGAGAGAGAGAGAGAGAGAGAGACAGGCGAAAGGGTGAGACACACCTATATGGGCTTGGATGGGAAATGGTGCTGAGAGATGAGGCTGGTCTTTGTTTCCCAACTTAGCTGATGGAACATAAGTAGTCGTAATCAGCTTTTGCTGCTGATGTTTAAGGAAGTATGGTGAGGGGCATCAGTAACATGTAACAGGAATTAGTATAAAGATCATGTTCTTTGCCGTCTTTCAGACAAGTAATACAGTACTGCTCAATATTTATACTATTCAGTATGACTCTCCTCTTAGTCTTCTATGCTTAATTTTCCAAATTGCTTGGCCTATTTGGCCAATACTTTCCGTTTCCAATTTTCTATTTGGTCCTCCAGCTTCCCTCTCCCTTAACCATCAATCCAAAATTAATTAAACTCTAACTATAGGTGACGTTTCAGCTAATTGAATAGCAGAAAATAAATTAGCTCATACAATCAATATTAATAGCGATGTATCACAGAAACGGATGGCTTTCTGCATTAACATTGTGTAATGTTAACTTTATTATAATAGCTAACATTAGCTACCCTGTACTCAAGGAGGACCTCACTACACCACCTCCACTACTTAAGCCAGTCTGATGTTATATTTACGTTAATTCTCTAACATTTCACTCCTCCACCCCACTCCGCAAAAAAATCACTTTAAGAAGCCTTTTTCTCCAATATCGCGTCGTTGGATGAAATGACACCGAGAGAACGGAGTTTTCCATTATGCTGCTGCTCATGGTTAGCGCTAGTATAACTGTGTCGCTAACTGTACCTAACTAGTATCCCAGCCTATTTTTCTGCCCTTAAACGTTCAATATATCTTGAATTGTACGGGAGATAATCCAGGAAAATGCTTTACTGTACGTGTTGATTTAATTCAGATGTGCTGACAATATACAGTCTAACGTTAATTCTTTAATCGCCTGACCTTTTGAAAGATCATAACGGTCCATTCCGCTTCATCTCAGCTGCTGGACTTGTTTTCTTCGTCGCTAACTTCCGGGAACTATTGAAAGACTCCACAACCCGCCATTACTGTAAAACACTGGTCTGGAGTGAACGGAGTTGACGCGACTCTCACTCTGCATGGCTCTGTTGTTCAATATCGACACTAGGTTGTGTGCCGTGTTGAGTAATGTTATACCGGCTAACTGCACCGAGCACAAAGAAACCAATTAAGTTACGTGACTAGAAACGAAGGCTATCGACGAAAAGTAAAGCCGTTTCATTTTCAACTCCATAATATTTTGCAAATATCATGTCAGAACAAGCAAAGAGAGGTTAACATTACCTGATTACTGGCTGTATCCGCATCGTCTGCCATCTTGGCGCCATGAAATTGAACCCATGGTCGAATTTCTGATACATGCGCAGTTTGTAGAATCGATGTTATCTTCTACTCGATACATAATGCTGTGACCTTGTAACGTAGTTTTGACAGTTATTTCACGCTATTCAGAATCGTATTCATTCTGAAGAAAGTGACGTCCGTAAACTGCGATCCGTATTTGTAATTTAGTGAAGTTGTAACTTTATGAGTTGTATTCTCACAGAGAATGTATACACTGCATAATCTATGCGTGATTTGACTTAAACAAGAATTTACAAACTTTTTATTTAAGCACAACTGTAGACTAACACGCACACATTTTTAATACATGCACGATTTTTATGTGTACATGCACGAAACTTTTGACAGTAACCTTACCCCATAGGGATGATAATAAACAGTAAAACCACTGTAATACAGCTATAAAAATCACCAAAGAATTGAAGCTATCCTTACCCAACCAGTCCCAGCAGCACACAGCGTGCTTTACAAAGCTGGTGTTTAGAACAGTCTTTTTTGATGATTTATCCTACCCCTATAGATTGTTATACGATTTGATCGCTAACAGCTATCTGAAATTAAATTGCATCACATACAGTGCCACAAGAAAGTATTTGCCCCCCTCCCAATTTCTTGTGGTTTTGCGTGTCATACATAATTGTTTCAGATCATCAAACTAATTTTAATAACTTGAATAAACACTAAATCCAGTTGTCAAATGATGATTTCACATATTGATGAGAAAAAGTATTGCAAACATTCATGGTAATAAATCAAACAATTAAAAAATTTTAATTTACATATATAATTGGGTTCAATTTCATTACCTGTGATTACTCCCAGCCCTTTTGAATCGGAAATATCACTTAAATAGAGTTTGTCTGGCAATAGGATGTAGGCAAAAAGCAGCACACAATGCCGGAATGTAAAGAAGTTAAAGAATGGAAGAGAAACACAGTCATTAACATGTATCAGTCTGGGAAGGATAACAAAGCCATTTCTAAGACTCTAGGATTACACAAACTGTGATGACAGTCATTATCGACTAATGAAGAAAATTTGAAAAGGTTGTGAACCTTCCCAGGAGTAGCCAGCCTCACAAAATTCCTCTAAAACCGCATTTATGAGTCATCCAGGCGGTCACTAAAGAATTCAAGCCAACTCATGAAGATCCTAGGCCTCGCCCCAGTGATCATGATTCCAAATTAGGAGAGAGATTGGGCAAAAATGGCATCCCATAGGAGTGCTGCAAGGCGTGAAAGTGAATCACTGCTGATCAAAAAGAACTGATGAGTCAAAAATGGAATGTTTTGGAAGACAAATATACACACACTAGGACAAAAGTTAATCATCACCCAATTCTTAAAATAACTTCCACATCACCAAAGGACTGCATTAAAAACATCCAAAAAAAAAAAACATTGCCCAATTGCTTACCCCAGGCTTTATTAGCTTTTAAAGAAGGAGTATTTTTTTAACACATTTAATGCTGTTTAAAGTATGGGCCTACCATCCTTTAATGCAAATATATGGAGATCAGGACTTGCCAATTCAGAAAACCTCTTTTTTTTCATATATACACAGTGTAGCCCCTCCATTTTCAAAAATCTCCCCATTCCGCCTGCTTTCTGATAGTATTTTTGTATGTTCGTGTGACATCATCGTGTCTGTTCCCAAACAACTTTAAATCCCAGACAACCAAAGCCCAATAATAAATCCAGCCCCCAGAAAGCTGATGCCATGGCTGCAGACATCATTCCAGTGCCCAAAAGTAGGTTTGTTGTCGTGCTAATTTATCTACAGCACAATGTTTCTGTTCGTTCCATGTTAGCTCACCTGCATGTCAATGTAGTTTGGTTACATTTAAAACTGTTGTTGAAGCCAACTGAAGTGCACATTCTGAAATTTTCCATGACATGACATGAAAGATATTGACAGCTGCCTGGGTTGCTGAATCAGTAGAAGTTGTGATACAACCACTTTATCATTAGTGCACATCATATATAGATGAAAGTGGCTGAGATCTAATTGCCGTTTCTCATTTTCTTTGACTTCTGTCTTGTCTCCTCTTCTCCTTTCCTCTCATCCTTCACTGCATTCCTCCAAGTAGGAAAGGAGAGAAGGCAGGGAGGAGAGAGAATGAGGCATATAGGAGACCATGGGTGCATTTCAAAGCGTAGGCTACATGCTTTGAAGGCTGCAAATTTTAGTGGTTAGGTTTGGGGTCAGGTTTAGGATTAGAGGTTAGAGTTAAGTTTAGGTTTAGGGAAACCAGAGATGACTTGCTTAAATCAAAGCTGTTTAACGGAGATGAAATAAAATCATGTCAGTCTTGCGGATGAAATTAAGTCAAGAGCCCTAAAAATGCAGCTTTTGAAGGATGCAGCCCATAGACTGTATAAAAAGATGGACGAAGCTACCGTGACATCACCCGTGGGTTTCAGCATACCATTTAGGAGGCCTCAATTTTGGGAATTTGAACAGCACCATTATGTCATTTTGAAACCGAATGTGATTTCTATTGGACTAGAGAATGAATTGAAGATCCAGGGAGGAACGAGGGGTGGATCTACGTGTGGATCTGACCGTATCTGACGAGGACCAGAGGATAGCCACGCCCCATGAAGCATATCTGGCTATATCCTTTATTCTAGTCCATTTGGGACCATAATTTACAAAAGTGAACACCATGAAATATCAGAGAAGGCTTGAAACTTGCAATAGATACCATAAAATAATGTGGAAAATCATTATTGAAATAATTAATCAGGTGGGAAAGTGGGGTCATTTTCTAACAGACTTCAATGGCATTCAACTTCTTTCTGCAACCACCGACATCGCCATCTGCTGGCGATTAAATGGAATGCAATTTTCAGAGATTTCTGCATGGACTTCACTTTTCAGACCCAGGTGCCCCATCCATCTTTTTATACTGTCTATGATGCAACCTCTGCTTTGAGTTACACCCCATGGGTTGGAGCCAGACTCTCCTTCCACTTTGATTAGGCTAACACAATGCCTAGTAAAAATTTGCTTGTTTGGAACAGGCCAGTCACCTGAACTGGTCTCTGGAATTGTCACTTGCTGCTTTCTCAATTACTGCTTAGACAAACAACTTGACACTCAATATTGCCCTCACTTGTGTCCGGAGCAATACAATAATACACCCACCAAGTATAAAGTTGATGGGATGGACGGTTGCACAGACAGTAAAAGGACAGGGATACATACAGTCAGAAACTCCTTCTGTTTTGTTAGGTTCCCCTGTCATCCCTTTGAAATAAAAACAATCAATTGAAAGAGGCTAACGTTTCATCAAAAACAATTCATTGTCACTAAACTGAAATTTATTTGACCTGAGGAGAGAGCACTCAGCACCGTCCCGCCAGCTCGTGTTCCAAAGTGGTCTCCAATCTGAGCACCAACCAAACCTGCACACCCTACGGCTCAGCCGTGCCGCCTGAAAAGGGGGAACGGAGGTATAGTTGCCAGTGATCACAGCTGTTGTGGTAATAAGACTATTTTAATTGTAGATCTACTTTAAATTAAGCTTAGTCCAAAGCTATGATGTTAAGCAGCTGAATAACAATGTAAAGGAATATGAAAGAATAAAGCATATATCAAATGAATAAATAACTGACACAAGGTTCCCAACCTTGGTCCCGTATGTTGGTTTTTGGTCAAATCATAATATAGAATTTTAACAAGCTATTAATTTGTCTTCATTCAGTGAGTGTCTTGAGCAGTTATTAACAGATATCCATACACACCAGGAAGAATAAAAATTCTACATACAAATTGTCTTATGCTTGAAGAAACTACATAAAAAGAGGGGAACAATAAACAATTAACCAATCAAAGAAATCAATTGATTCCTAATTGATGTAACCGTTGACACTAGGTCAGAAAAACAGCTATCAGGCAAGCTAAAGACAAATTCATACCTGTTTTGTGACACGTTTATGTTATAAAATTCAAGCGAATTATTTTGAAAGAACTCTTAAAACGTGTTCAGCAACCAAATTTGGAGGTTACTGATTTTCTCCACGTCTGACGTGTTATGTTTAAGAATGTTGTTACTTGAAATTGCTCGCGAAAAAAATGAAAAATAAACGGAATATGTTCAAGGGTCTTTTATTCTTCACGGCACATTTCTGTATGGAAGTGGCTATTCGCCCCGCAGCGGGGTGAGTCGAGGGAAATGCATCAGCTATCTGCTCCGCAGCGGGACCGATGAGAGACGCAGTTCTGCTATTCGCACTATGGCATGGCGGATAACTGAAGCACTTCTGCTATTTGCCCAGCAGCTGGGCCAATAAGAGATTTAATTTTATTATCCGCCCCATTTTCTGAAGTTTCGCGCGGTAGCGCTGCGGGGCGAATAGCCTCTTCCTCGATATATACGTCAAAATATGGCGATTGATTAATGCTGAAAATATAATGGGCATCTAATTGGGACAAATTAAAGTCCTATGATTGGACTTGTGGTTGGAACAAAAACTAATATACACCGGGGATCCCAGGACCGACTTTCGGAACCACAAGACTAGGAACCACTTGTCTACATTACATAATTTATCATTTAAACGCGGATTCAAAAAGGAATTCTGTATTACTGGTGGTGAGCGCCCCTTACACCATTTATCTAGTCTTCATCACAAATACATGCATGAGAATCAGGTAATAAATGTAACCAACTTTACATACTCAAGCAACACAGTTAATGCCATCGTTCGGTCCAACTCTACAGGCATAAATGTGCTGGGGTACTTCTTTAAAATCAATTTTGCACCAATTAAAAGCAGATTAACTGTTCGGATACAGAATGAATCTGAGCGAGAAATCAAAGGCTATAACAACTCATGAAAAAGGAAAGCGTGTATTCAAGTAACGTTAATTAAAATAATTTAATCTTCATCAATGACTTCCAACTGTCTTAAGATAGGGCATTTTACCCCATTTAACAAGTTGTGATTCCTGTGTATAGGTGCATGAATCCCCACCCCCCATTGGATGAATATGAGAACTGCAGATTGTAAGAGGAGTTTCAATTGGCGAGAGGATTCATGCATGCGCCCGCACTGGAGTACTGCAGGGAGTCCCGTGTAACAATGGAGAAGACGAACTTAACGGTGCACTGATTGAACAACGAGCTAAATGATCCAGTAAAACAGTAGGCTACATTGATTTCACGTTTATTTCTTTTACGTTGCATGCTGAGTGTGTCGGGGTGAGTTTCAGATGATTCTAGTCTCAATACTTTAAGATTGACAACTTTCCAACCGGTGTTAGCAAAGCTGGCTAAGTTAGTAACTTCAGCGACAGGATGACAGCTGTAAAAACAGAATATAATCGCAGCCTGGAAAAATAAGATATCAGTTGAACCCGATGCCATGAAACGCATCCCTCCCGCAGGTTGGGTCAAAACCTTGGCGGTCGTTGCCTTATCTTTTCATATTTGTGATTTCGCTTAATTTGCCTTAAATCGAATTGACAGCGGCATTGGAAAAACCCTCCTCGAACGCAAAGTTCAGTCTAGTAACTTAGGCTGATGCAAAATGATCCTTCATTCAGGTTACCGCACTTGGCACCACTACGAGAGTGAACACAGCTGTTTCTACTATTTTGCGAATCTTGCGGACACGTAGAGGAGGATCCAAACAGCAAAACTAATGGGTTGTCTATGAGTTTAATCAAAGTGGCTTCACTATTGCTTGTCAAGCCTTTCCAAATTGGCATCGTACATATCGGTGCAAAGTGACTGAAAAAGTCAAGAAACTAATGCATGTCAATGTGCAAATGCGACCTTTCGAACCCGTAGTGCACAAATCCCCGCTCTGCGTTACTTCTAGATTAAATATACCAATTACCTCCTCCCGTTTACGATTGCAGACAAACCCGACTCTCTCTAATGGAATTGGAGGCGCACTGGTGGAAAGGGCAACTTGCTGGGGACATATACCAAGCTCTTCGCTACAAGGTAACGTTACGCTTCGACTCAGTCGTGAACAATTATTTTCTCGCATCTTGATGTTGTTCTGTTGGGGTCATTATGTAATCCGCAGTATGACTCTCTTTCATTTCCATAATGTGAGGATCATGCCATTTTACTGCTGTTTGTGGCTGTGTGATGCTCCACGATGACATCAATTGCATCTGGCTTTTCAAACTGCGTTAGGTTTTTGTAACAACTTGTTCGGCCTAAATCATTTAACTTTTTCATGCGGTTGAAAGTGGATATGATTCCTTGTCTGTTGTGCCTTTTATGTGGAAAGATTTTTGGGAAAAATATATATAATTTCACTCACACATTAATGTTGATTATGATTATGATAATGATGTTATGAATTATGATATTGTGGCGAATAAACTGATGCACAGCTGTTTTATAACTCATGCATCATGTATGATGATTAATTTAAATAGTGTGTGCTGTGCAAAAGAGTGTCATGGCATGATGCCTGTGCTGTTTTTTTTATTTTATTTTTTTTCCATGAGAGAACCTCTTTTGGGCTGCATTTGGTATTATTGTGTAATGTATTGGAATGCCTTAGCTTTATGCTATTAAGTTTATACCCCCAGGAGCTCAAGTTGCCTCGCTACAAAGGCCAGTCACCCCAACTCAACCTCAGGAGGTACTTTGCTGACCTAATTGCTATCGTGAGCAATCGTTTCAGGCTTTGCCCCACGGCGAGACACCTGGCCGTCTATCTGCTGGACCTGGTCATGGATCGCTATGACATCTCCATGCAGCAGCTACACGTGGTGGCCCTGTCCTGCCTGCTTCTGGCCAGTAAGTGCACACAGCCCCACCGCTCCATCTCTGCTCTTCTCTCCATCATCAAGGCGTCATTTTTCTTGAATTGCTTTCTTTTGTCTTTTCTGATCATCTTTTGCACTGTACGATCAGAACGTTGTACAGTTTTCTAAATAGAACAGCATTCTGCATTTTTTTTTTCATTTTTATTTAGCGAGAAAAACTGGTTGTTTCCAAGCATTTGAGCCCCAAGATGCACTTGAAAAGTTAACACCCCACCAATTGCTAATAATTTTTCATGTAGAAGAGGGGAAATTCATCACAGTAATTTCAGGATCTGCATGCACAATGTCCCTATATTCCAAGATTTCCTAATCCACCATTGATTGTGAAACTTTCAAATGGTGCTCGCACTTTTGAAAAACTCAGAATTATACTTGAAACTTAAATGCAGTTTGGAAATACTTACAAGGATAAGATAAGGTTTCATATAATGTAATGTTTTGAAGAAAAACTGAAATGTGGAAAAAAAGACACAATTTTGCACATCTTAATATTGGTAGGAAATCTTAATGAGCGCACCAATTAGTTGATTGGCCTCTGCCTGTGTGGAATAATGAGTTGAAAATAGTTGAGCTTTTAAATTATCCTCGCTTGGGGCTGCGTTTCCCAAAAGCTCAGTTTCTTACTTTCATAATTGGAACCATTTATTTTGCATTGTTCCAACCATGTGAGTTTCTAACAAAGGTAGTGACTGTGCTTTTTAGAAACGTACCCCTGGTAGTGTGTTAACAAGCTCTTAGTTATGAAGATTTAAAGGTTTTTGGTCATTAACTTCCAGAAGACAAAATGAGGCAGAACAGCTTTGTGGAAAGAATGAAAGCATGACTTTAAAAAAGCTGTTGTTAAGACCCCAGCCCTATTTCGATCATTTGAAGTGACATTTTGACAAAGACCTATCACTGCACATTACTCCGTTGAGAGTCACAGTGACAATGAAGAGTGGAGGTGGCTGCTACTTATGATGGGCCAAGTCCCTGGCTGCATTCAAATTGTCAAAAAATCAAATCCTATTGTGTAATTTCCTACCACTTTTCTTTAAACTCGATGGAAAACGTCATCAGGTGAAGGGCACGTGTAAAGGGGAATTCATAACATTTTAAGAAGAGAACCGTGCTAATAAGAGAATCTAAATCCACTTGCACTTGGCCAGAGGCTCTCAAACTCAGTCCTGGGTGACCCCTGTATGCTGGTTTTCATTCCAACCACAAGTGCAATTTCAGAATTTTAACAAGCTGTTAATTTTACTTAATTGGGTGCTTTTCATGTTCGGAGATGTAATTTACCATCTTAATCCACAGAATGCTAAACAGCTTTGCAATGCCCCAAAGGTGACAAATTTTACATTGTGCTCATTGCTCTATAGGCAAAAAATTAAAGGGGTAACAAACCAATGAGATGAATTTGCCAACTTAATGACCTAATAGGTAACTAGATTAGTTATTGGATACGCAACAATTAGCTATTTTTCCTGATACTTCACCGCGAAACTGCTGGGCCTCATTATCATTTGCATTATTATTAAATTCTTCCTTATCCTCCTAATGGTTAGGATTGATGGCCAGGTGTACATGCCAGTTAAGAGCTTGCTGATTGACCTCAGTCTTCACTTTCATTGGTTATTGATTACCTTTCATTATGCACATTGAAATTTGATCCAGCATGTACCACATGTCCACAGAAGATACATTTTTTTCATCGCCTGCATGGACAATCCTGGCAGGATGTGAATTAAGAGTTGAAGTAATCCCACAGTATAAACTCCTACTTTGCATACTTAAGCGCTTGTCAACATCATGGGATTGCCAGTGCGGTTGGAACAAAACCAGCACACACAAGGGTTCTCCGGTATCAAATCTGAGAACCACTACACTTGTCGACCTTTTATGCGTCTCTCGCCCAGCATATTCATCTGTTTGCATGATTGGCTGGATGGATGGTAGTTTCTTTAAATATTGCTGCCAAATGGAATTGTGGGATAGCGTTATTTCCTTTCTTTTCAAAAAGGATGGTTCAGTGTACCCTCTGCTCAGGGTGATAAGTTGGGAAACTCTGAAGCACCTGCCCTTCCTTTTACATTTGGAGAATTCAAAAAACACTGCCTTGTAAATTATCCTGGGCCATTTTCTAGGAGTTGGGAACTTTCCTCACCAAAAAAGACTTCAAATGCAGCCCTAGAGTTTGTGATTTTTCTCTATGCTCCAAATGTTGTTTCTGTCAACCTAATATTCACATTTGTGTTACTGTTAATCTCATAATAATAATAATAATAATAATAATAATGTGTGACTCTAGGTAAGTTTGAAGAGCGGGAGGATCGTGTCCCAAAGCTGGACATGCTGAACAGCCTGGACTGCATGAGCGCCATGAATCTCGTGCTGACCAAACAGAGCCTGCTCAACATGGAGCTTCTCCTGTTGGAGTCCTTTCAGTGGAATCTTTACCTCCCCACCGCCGCCCACTTCATTGAGTACTACCTGTCCATCACTGTTCACGAGTCTGACCAGCACGCTGGATGGCCAGTGTCCAGTCTGGAGAAGACAAGCCTGTATGTGGCCAAATATGCTGATTACTTCCTGGAAGTGTCACTCCAAGGTGTGTCCCACTGTGGTTTTTGTTTACTGATTGGATTTGATGCAGGGGTATCAAATGTTGGCTCTGAAGGGCCGTAGCCTTAGCTGCTTTTTGGGATTTCAGTTGATTCACCAAATAATATAGGCTTTGGAAACAAGGTGTCCAAATGTTTTGGCTGAACAGTGCCTTATATTTAGCATTTAAGTTTGAGAACCAATCAAAATCCGCAGATTCAGCTCCCTCCAGGATTTGAAAAGGTAAATATCTTTCAGACTTGATGTGCAGTCGTAGGGCTTTTGGGGTGTGTGGTCTTTGTGGAAATTGGGAACAGAAATTATTTTCTGAAAGCGTTTGGGACTTGCCGACTTCTGTTTGCGGATTAGTTCTCACCCTATTTGTGACAACTGCTCTTGCCTTCTCGTGGTCCCTGCCCTGGGTCAAGTGCGAGCCTCTGTCCCCAACTGCATCGCCAAACCTGTCCATTCACAAAACCTTTGTTTTACCTGCTGATGTAATGCCAATAATCTTCTCATCCCATTTTGGTATCTGTTTTGCCACATTTTACCTTTGACATCAGGGTGGTCAGCGGAGGATTGACTCCCTCTCCCTCTGCAACCAAGTTTCTCCAGAGATTTTATCACCTTGGAGTTTATTTTTCTCTCCTCTGCTGAAGAATACCTTCTTCCTGCTGTGGTGTCGTTATGGGGGACTTTTTTTTTTTTTACCTTTCTGCTCACTTTTCTAGGGGTTTAATCCTGATTTTTGACCAGTATTTTGTTTATCTACATTAAGGCTGCTTTCTATAAGGAGCATTGTACGAATAAAATTGAATCAATTTGAACTCGGGACCTGGTCCCTGCTGTCTTCTATCCAGACCAGGCATTCCTGAACTACGCCCCGTCACTGGTTGCTGCAGCATGTATCGCCTCCTCCCGTGTCGTCCTGCGATTGACTCCGACCTGGCCGACCCGTCTCCAGAGGCTGACGGTGTACTCCTGGGATCACCTGTCGGCCTGTGCAGAGCGCCTGCTGGTGTGAGTTTTATTGTCCTTCTCCACGCAGTACACTTGGGAAAGACCCAGAATAAGTTCACCCCCTTTTGCGATCTTACCTAACACTTCTGGCTTCCTAAATCGGCCAACTTTTTTCACTTGCTATTTTGAGAGATGAAGGCTATTCCATATGGACATATTTTGAGAGATGCAAGCTTCTCCGCAAGGAAAACTGAAATGGCCAAAATCCAAAATAAATATGTGACTCAGTAAATTAATATGCCAATTATTGCACCAAAAATAATACAAGAAATAAATGAAGGCTGTAATTTATTAATAAAATGTGACATAATTAGATGTTTCTGTTTTATTTTGCTTCTCTCTGTATTTGCCTTTGTAATAATTCCCCTATTTATTTACTTTTGTATGTATGTATGTATGCATTTGCTTTCTACCTGTCCTGGCTAAACCCTGTTTGTGCTGTATTTTTTGAAAGGGATGGGCTCATCTTTGCGGTTTCTTTGAAATTTCATAACTTGCATTTTCTTTGCTGCCTTCAACTTTCAAAACAACACTTCTCTCACTAGTGTCTTAAAGAAGTATGGTCTTCTTTCTGGACTCTTTTGCCTAATTTGAACAGTATTAATAACTGCCTGTTAGATGGTGCGGCTGCTGACAGTTTTTGGCTTTTTCTGCACTTTAATTTAATGAGGATGGTTTATCTGCCACTAAAATGGTTCAGTAGCAGGATCTGATTCAGATACAGGTTGCTGGTACAGTGGGGCAAAGACTGTGGAAAACGGGAGTTTAGTGTAAAAGTCATTTGTTACATTTCAGTACATTGATCTAAAACTAAAGCGAAGACCGTGTAATGCTTCCTATCAAAAACACGGAAGTTTCTTTGTGCTACCAAGCTTTAGAATAGAAGTGTATATAATTTTTCTCAAGAATTTTTGATGCATCTCCTTGTTGTAAGGGCCTATGTAGATGAATGTGTAACACATGACTATCAAATTAATTGACCTAATTCTATTCAGTAAATCTTGCTATATCTAGACCAGGTTAAGTGTCTAACTGTAAAGCCCTTTTATTGTCCTGCACTGATTATACCCTGTTTATTGAGTCATCATTTTAAAGCCATGAACTGACTTGTCTTGTCAACTTCATTATTTTGGTGGAGAAACGTTTGTGCAATCTGTTCCTTGAGTTATTTGACAGCTGTTGGTCCACTGACTGAAAGCCTCCTGATGTCCAGCCACCTATAGGCAGCTTCCTTCTTCAGCTGCGGCTCTTACTTGAATGCACCAGAAGCCTGTTCTTCATGAGCTCACTCAGCTGTGTTTTTATTTATTTCTAGTGCACATGACAATGACGTGAAAGAGGCCAACAAGCACAAGTATCCTCAGCCTGGTCCCCAGCCCAGCCAGACTCGGTTCTCCGTGCCGGGACAGGTGTCCACCCTGCCCCGTTACCTGCCCTGCCCCGCCCAGCACTTCCCCCAGCAGACCTGTCAGCCCGTACCTAGCTCCAGTCGCAGCTCTGCTTCATTCGTGCCCCTCCCAAATGCACAACAGACTGGCACCCAATCACACGCGCACCTTCAGCCTGTTGGCCACGCCCACCCCACCTCAGTGGATACCAAACCTAGTGTACCCTTTAACAGGGGCTACCAGGTTAACACGCATTACACCTGTGCCGCCCCCTGCTTTGACCGGTGATGCTGGTAAGCTAGTCGCAAAAGGATTTCTTCCTGCTCGGGGTTAGGGAGGAGGGTAAGAAGGGTTGGAGGAAGACTGGAGGAACATCATTATTTTGTCTTTTTTTCATGGGAGTGCAGCAGCTTAACTGAGCCACTGAGCAGAGCTGATCCTCAAAGGGTTTTTAATGAAAAAACGTACCAAAGAGAATATAAAGAAAAAATATCGGGAGTTAAGCACTGTATCGTGAAATAAGGTTTAAGTCTGGACATTTTGTGCAATATAATTACTTGGATTCATAATTCAGTTGTTTTTTGTTTTGTTTTGTTTGTTTTTTGTTGAATCTTTTTTTTTTTTTTAATATTGGAAATACATTTCAAAGAAAGTACACTGGCCTGATAATAGATGAAGATTTTGTGGTGTATCTTATTGAGCAAAGCGTCTACGATCAGCCCAGTATTTCTTTAAGCTTGGCTGCCCCTTGAATGTTGAATGTAAGATGCTATGCTTCAAAATACTTAAATTATTACTGATACCTCGCTATGACACAGTTTTGTTTACATTTATGTTCTTTTACCTGTGTTCAGTATTATGGGGGCCTTGTTTCAACATATTTCTAAAGGCTTTTTTCCCCTACTGCGATTTCATGGCTGAACTGGAAATTTCCACTGACATTCCATGGTTTGCTACCTCATAAAACTCCCTATTTAGCTACTTGCTCCCTTCAGTTATTTTGCAGGATTGTTTTCTATTTGGTCAGAGTTTTTTTTTTTTTTTCTTTCTTTTTTTTCTATGATTGATTGCATTTACTACCACATAATTTGCTGTATGAGTTTCCCTCATTTACATCTGCATGTGAATTTACGATGAGTGCTGTGCACTTATTAAACGACCATTTTAAATAAAAGGCAGTCTGTAAGTTGTAGAAGATACCCTGTTTTTCATATAGTTTAACGATTGCTGTTTTCCTTTTTTCTGAAAGGATTTACAAAATGCACCTCAAAGTATATGAAGACCACAGTGGAAAAATGATCAGTCACATTTTCACATTTTGGAGAAATTATGAACTAAAAATTCAGAACCATCTTAGAAAAAAAGCACTGAAAAAATATGCAAAAACGATAAAATATTATTACAATCATGTATAATAAATATTAAAATACGCAAAATTTGGACTATGATCGTTTTTTCCTTTTGTGGTCTTCATATTTTAACTGCCCTTAAATTTACTATGGTTCTGCTTTGATCTAAATGCCTGTACGGGGAGCTTCAGAGATATTGGCACCCCTGACTGGATATGCACTAAAAATACTATTAAGATTTGCATTATAGACAAATACTCAACAAATTGCCAGCACATGAGAGATACTCTACTTTGTTTCAGAAGAGCCTACCAAATTATTATTATTTTTTTTTTATTTATTCCCCCCCCCATTTAATAAAAAAAAATCAGTTTCCCCAAATCAAGGTTTCACGATGAATGGCACCTCTCATTTAGTACTTGATGCAGCCATTTCTGGCAGGGATGGCATGTATTTTTTTTTTTTCCCCATTTGACAAGGTTAATGCACATATTTCAAGTGGTTTTGGACCATTCCCTTTTGCAGAAAGTTTTGTGATCATTCACATTCCTGGGTTTTTGTTCACCAACAGCCTTCGGTTCAGCACAGGTTTTCAGTTGGATTGAGGTCTTCTGGTGGAGTTAGTTAGTTAGTTAGTTAGTTAGTTATTGCAGATCATCGACTTTCTTGACCTGTTACCAATTCTACATGGATTTTCAGGTGTGCTTTGGGTCATTATTATGCTAAAAAGTCCACTTCATGGCAAAGGCTCCGCCTTATGCCAAGGGCAACCACGCTCTCTCCCGAAGTTGCCTGATACTTGTTAGAGACCATGAAGCCATTGATAATACCAAGTACCTCTGGACTTGTAGAATACAATTAGCTCCAAAACATCACTGATCCTCCACCGTATTTCATCATAGATATGAGGCGACTGTCATTAAGTGTGTCACCGTTTCAGTGCTAAACCTGCTGATGCTGTATCTGTGCTCCTTAGAATTAAAAATTCATTAATTATTCTATGGAGTGCTTTTCTTCAAAGCGTTTTAGAGGATATAAAAGCAATTGATGAAGCATTTACAACATTAATGACAAAGAATTTAAAACGACACTAAAACAGGACATAAAGGGAAAAACAACTTAAAACTGAAAACAAGTGGGTCTTCAGCTTTGATTTAAGAACCTCAGTCGAGCAGACTGCTCTAACGTCTGTAGGAAGACACTTCCACAACATCGATGCACAAAATGAAAACGCCTGCCCACCGACCATCTTCCTTTTAACCTTTGGGTCATGGTAGTGTAACCCTGGGAGTGTAATGACCATGTAGGCGCATAAGGCTTCACTAAGTCAGATAAGTACACTGGTGCAATTCGATTTACAATTTTATACATTGACAACAGCACCTTAAAATCTGCTCTAGTCAGAAGAGGGAGCCAGTACACGATGCCGGCAGGAGAGTTCTATACTCATATCTTGAAGATCGAGTCAGAATGTGAGCTGCTGTTTCCAGGACAATCTGCAGACCTCAAAAACTTATTTTTAGCAGACCCGACAGAAGGACATTACAATAGTCCAACCTGGAAGTTACATCGGCATAAATGAGAACCTCAGCATCGCTAAACGGCAGGATTTTCATAATCTTGGCTATTCTTTTGTGGTGAAAACAAGGCTATTCTTGTCATCTCCTTAATGTGAGAATCAAACGAGTGTCCTATCAAAAACCACACCAAGATTCTTTACACTGTCCTTGCACTGAATAATGCAATTGTCCAGAGAGAGGGAGAGAGTAAACTGATCATAATGATGGTTGAGTCTAGCTGGTCTAATCGCTATCATCTCAGTCTTTGCTGAGTTGAGGAGCAGGATGTTTGCCGACAACCAGCTCTTCACAGCCGCTTGACAGGCCTTAAGTCCAGCTACATTAGAACCATTTCCTGTGATTAATAGCATATATAGCTGTAATTCATCAGCATAACAATGAGAGTTTAGCCCAAAATAATTCGTAACCTGACCCCAAAGGTGCCAGATACAATGAAAACAAAAGCGGGCCCAGGACTGACCCCTGTGGGACCCCAGGCCTAACGGCACAACAATCAGAAAGCATGTAGTTATGAAAAACACATTGAGATCTTCCTGTCAGGTATGCTCTCAACCATTGAGGCACCTGACCTGATATGGCAAATTAGTTCCCGAGCTTGTATAGAAGTATGCAGTGGTCCACTGCATTGAAAGCACCGCTGAGGTCCAACAACAATGAAAAAGATGCTGCGTCACAGTTCATAGCCAGTAAGAAATCATTCACTACTTTTGTGAGTGCTGTTTCTGTTCAGTGATTTACCCGAAATGCAGATTGTAGCTCGCCGGAGGAGAGGCATGCTTGCTGTTTACAGTTACTCGATTAATTACTTCTATGCAGTGTATGGCACCTGTACTGCAGGATAAATAAATTGTCTAAAACCGGCTCACTTTATGGTTATGAACTTCAGCCGTACTTCGGTGAGCTCTCTGATTGGACAGTGACACATTTTTATGTCTCCTTCCTGAAGAAAGGGGGGACATATTGTTTTTGTCAGGTTTCTCGTGTGAGTGCGCGTTGGTGTTCCCACCATCTCTGGACCATAACTCAGAGACCGTTCGATGTATTTCCATGAAAATTTGCATGCATTTGCATCAGGTTGTGCAGATATGCCAATAGCTATTGTGAGATTATTTACTTTTCTAGTTTCTTCCCAAATTTCTGTGAAAATCACTGACGTGGGGCTGTGTTGGGGTGGGGGCAGATATTTGTTTTTTGCCTTATAAACAATCTCTAGTTTGTTATTTTGGTTCTGCTGGCCATGTCAATCAATGGATCTGAATCCAACTGAACATGAATTTTTGCTTGTTAAAGCGTAGGCTGAAGGCAAGATGTCTCCAAAACTGGCAAGCACTGAAGCTCACTGCCAGACTGACAGAGCATCTCTAAGGAAGATAACAGGCCTCCAATGATGTCTGTGCATCACAGACTTCAAGCAGTCATAGCTTGCAAAATATAGGCGACCAAATGAGGAAATTAATTAAGGTACATTTTATTAAACTGTCTAAAATTTTACACGTGCCAGAAAATGGTAGACGATGTACAAAAGGTGCTGCTATTTCTAAATGCGTAATCCGATATGGATGAAAACGCTTAAGGTTCAGCATTGTCATCGTATACCCTTGAATTCAAACTGCTAGCGTACTGACTCAAAATTAAAAAATGATTTCTCACTGTCCAATAAATTATGGGGCTCTTTGTATATGTGCGATGGGTGCTGCCAACAGTCCTGGAATGATGTGTCAGGTGATGGATATTTGAGTACAGCTGGGGCGCAGCTGAGGCAGTGGAACAAACCTGATTGACTCCTCTTCCTGTTGAGACTTTCTTTAACAAGACATTGACGCCCTTTTGAAGAATAACTAAAGTGGAATCCACCCCAGGCAGTCGACCGACTGGTCAGACTCACGGCTGAGACTGAAGTTTGGAGTGTCCCAACTGGCTTGCCTCATTACTTTCCACGACAGTCCGGCTAGAAGTGACAGTATCATCATACTGCACAATTGCTCTTTAGATCCAGTTGTAAATACCCTGCCTGGCCACAACAAGTCACGCACTCAAATGTTTTGTTAGACTGCTTTTTGCTTCAGTTATTGCACAGATTTATCATGGCATCATTTTTTGATAAGCTTATGCAATGTCTCAACATTTATTTCTGTCCAGAGTTGAGTTACTTTTTCGCTAAGATCTTGAATCGATGATAGGAGAGTTGGACCGAAAATAGATAAGGCAGGAAATCATGAACGGAATAATAAAAAATTTAGATATTAAAGATCAAATACATTCATTTCAGTATCTGATAAGGATTTAGGGAGCTACTACACTTTAAGTGACACGATATTTTGATGCTACAAGATGATATGAGTGCAAATTTACATTTATAAGATCTATATTGTGAAAAATACATATTGCATGCTCAGCTGCACGGCAGGAGACGCATTATTTCTTCTACTTATTTATTAAACATGTAATGTGAATATAGGCCACTAGATGGCAGTATTTACCTTTTTTTGTTAAGCTCAGACTGGAGTCATGTTTAGACATGTCCTGGACATGTCTGGGGCAAGTCTCAGAAAATAAAAAAAAAGAGGTCTAAATGTGGGTGGGGTCTGCAAAAGAGTATATAAGGAAAAGAATTGAGACAGTAAAGTAGTAGGAGAAATTGCAAGAAGATGACCAGACCTGCCATTCTGTTCAAGACCTGTGACGCTTCTTTTGTGGATTTCTTTGCCTGTGTTTGAGCATTTTCGTTATCCAGGACATCACCAAGCCACCCCACAAAAAGGAACTGTAAATATTTCTTTTTTTTTCCTAATCAATCTTGGTCTTTAGGTTCATTAGTTGTTTGTTAGTTGTTATTGTCTTTGTCTGTTAAATTAAATGTGTTGAGGTTTTTAAAACTGTGTCTGTCATCCTTTGCTGTTGCTGTTGCTGTTGTGTTGTAATCTAATAACAAATTGGGGCCATAACAAATTGGGGGCTCAAGGTCCGGGATAGACCATTGTGTGAGTAATTTATTGAAAATCTAACATTCTAAATTGTGAAATTGTTTTTGTGAATTTTCCTAGATATATATTGACAACAGCAATGGATGATTTCTTGGCATCACCAACCGTAGGGGTTTTGAAGTCTTTTAAAAAGACAGAACTGCTAGAAATTTGCAGACAGTTGGAGCTGACAGAGGTAAAACCAGCCATGCGAAAAGCAAGACTGGCTAGAGAGATAGTTGAATATTACATTGATGAAAATGTGTTTGCACCAGGAGATCTGGAACAGTTTCCAGTGGAAAATCCAAATATAGAAATGGAACTTAAATTAAAAATTATAGAGATTGAAAGGGAAGAAAAAGAAAAACAAAGGCAGTTTGAGTTGGAAAAATTAGCAAGAGAAGAGAAAAAAGAAAGGGAGAAAAAAGAGAAAGAAAGGGAGGAAAAAGAGAAAGAAAGGGAGGAAAGAGAAAAAGAAAGGGAGGAAAAAGAGAAAGAAAGGGAGGAAAGAGAAAAAGAAAGGGAGGAAAAAGAGAAACAAAGAGAATTTGAGAGGGAAGAAAAAGAAAAACAAAGAGAATTTGAGTTAGAAAAATTTGCAAGACAGAGAGATTTTGAATTAGAGAAATTCGATAGAGAAGAAAGACTCCAAATGGAGCAACTAAAAATAAAAATTCAAACTGAAAATAAATTTCGGGCTAGCCAGGAGGTAAAACTGGTGCCTCCATTTTCGGAAAAGGATGTTGACAACTATTTCCAGTGTTTTGAAAAGGTAGCAAAGAGTTGCCAGTGGCCAAAGGAACACTGGCCTCTGATGTTGCAAACTGTCCTCAAGGGTAAAGCTCAACAAGCCTATTCGGCTTTGTCTGCAGATGATTCCTCTGATTATGAGGTTGTCAAAAAGGTTATTTTGAGAGCTTATGAGTTGGTTCCAGAGGCTTACCGACAGAAATTCAGAGGTCTGAAGAAATCTGAAAATCAGACTTATGTTGAATTTGCTAATGAGAAGCAGGTTTGCTTTGAGCGCTGGTGTACTTCTATGGAGGTCAAGGATGATTTCAACTCACTAAAAGAGATGGTGTTAGTTGAAGAATTCAAGAACTGTGTTAAGGATGATGTTAAGACCTACCTTAATGAGAAGCAAGCACTGAACTTGCAATCAGCTGCCAAATTTGCAGATGAATATGTTCTCACACATAAGTCCAAATTTCAGTCTAGCAGTAATAATAGATGGTCCCAATTTCAGAAAAAGGGTTATGGTGATACCCAAGATTCCTCACCCAAAGACAAAGACAAATCTGGTGATGGTGCTCAGAAATCCAGTAACAGGTCTGATCAAAGTGTGAAAGCTGACAGTGACAAAAGTGGTCTAGTTTGCAGTTATTGCAAGAAATCTGGTCATGTTACAACTAACTGTTGGTTCCTTAAAGCTAAGAAAGAAAAAGAAAAGGATACCAAACCAAATGCCTTTTTGAAAACAAGGTTAGAAACCCCTGTAGTAGATAACCAATCTGCAAAATTGCCTGCTTCTTGTGGGGCTAAAAAGCCTAATACAGCTGACTTCGTGAGGGAGGAATTTCTTCCATTTGTGTCAGAGGGATTTGTGGCTCTGAATGAGCATACTACTCCTGTCCCCATATATATCCTAAGGGATACTGGAGCTTCTCAGTCACTTTTGTTGATGGACTCCTTGGAGTTACGTGATGAGACCGCTTCAGGGGATTTCATACTTGTACAAGGTATTGAAGGGAGGACTGTATCTGTACCCCTGCGCTCTATATTCTTGAAGTCAGATTTAGTTACAGGACAGGTAAAGGTGGGACTTATGTCAAGTCTACCTATAAAGGGTGTTTCTCTGTTGCTAGGCAATGACCTGGCTGGGGGCAAAGTAGTTCCCCCTGTACATCTTACTTCACAGCCGAGCACTGAAGATGGGGATGAGGACCCATCTCTGTATCCTTCTTGCGCAGTGACTCGTGCTATGGCCAAGAAGGCTAAAGAAGAAGATGATGTGGTGCCGTCCAGTACATTGAATAGTCAGGACTCAGGTGGTTCGCCTCATGACTCTGATTGGCCTACTATGGTTTCTCCGTTTGAGGACTTATCAGATACTTTTATCAGTTCTCTATTCAGCCAGCCGGATGGGTCTGGTGATTCTGATGTGTCTGGAGACTTGTCTCTGTCCAGAAAGCGGTTGATTGAGGAGCAAACTAATGATCCTGAAATTTGTGTACTAAAGAGGAGAGCCCTTCCTGATAAAGAAATAGACGCAGTTCCAGTTGGGTATTATCTCAAGGATGGTGTGTTGATGCGGAAGTGGCGCCCTCCTGATATCCCTGCCAATGCAGATTGGGCAGTGGTCAGGCAAATTGTTGTTCCGAAGGTCTACAGGAATGAGATCTTAACAATGGCTCATAGTTTACCTTTAGGAGGTCATCTTGGTGTTAACAAGACTGTTGATAAGATCATGAAACACTTCTTTTGGCCTGGGCTTCGGAAAGACGTTTCCAACTTTTGCAAAACCTGTCACACTTGTCAAGTAGTTGGAAAACACCAGTTAGACCCACCTGTAGCTCCGTTGCAGCCTATCCCAGCATTTGGAGAGCCCTTCTCTAGGGTCATTGTTGATTGCGTTGGTCCATTACCCAAGACTAGATCTGGAAATCAGTACTTGTTGACAATCATGTGTGCATCTACCAGATTCCCCGAAGCCATACCTCTACGTAACATCAAGGCAACTGCAATCTCGAAGGCTTTGATAAAGTTCTTCACGTTGTTTGGCCTTCCCAGGGAAATTCAGTCAGACCAAGGTAGCAATTTCACTTCAGGATTGTTTCAGCAGGTTGTGTATGAACTAGGTGCAAAGCAGATTCTTTCTAGTGCCTATCATCCAGAAAGTCAGGGTGCTTTAGAGCGGTTTCATTCCACTCTCAAGACAATGATGAGGACTTATTGTTATGACCATGAGAAAGACTGGGATGAAGGGGTTCATTTGCTGTTGTTTGCAGCTAGAGAAGCAGTGCAGGAGTCTACTGGATTCAGTCCATTTGAGCTAGTGTTTGGTCATGAAGTGAGAGGACCTTTGCTATTATTGAGTGAACAATGGCAAGAGGAAGAGCCGCACATCAGTCTGTTAGACTATGTTAGCAAGTTCAAGGAAAGATTGCGTGCAGCTTGTGACCTTGCCAAAGAGAACTTGAAATCAAGTCAGGGAAAAATGAAAACTATGTATGATCATAAGGCTAGAAGCCGTGAGTTTAAACCAGGAGAAAAGGTCCTTGTGTTGTTTCCCTTGCAGTCCAATCCATTGCAGGCTAGATTTCATGGTCCTTATGAAATTCTGACAAAACTCAATGATCTCAATTACATTGTGAAGACTCCAGATAGGAGAAAACCAAAACAATTGTGTCATATTAACATGCTAAAGCCTTATCATGACAGAAATGCTAGGGTTGCAGCTGTCACTTCAGATTCTCCAATGGTCGAAACCTGTGAAGATGAGGGGGAGTTTCAAGATGATGAACCAAGAATTAAAGCTGAAGTTCTTTCATGTAAATTGTCAAACACTGAAGTGTTGCAAAATCTTGATGTAAAACTCCAGCACTTAGAACCCTCACAGAGAGATCAGTTTGAAAGGTTGATCAGGAAATATGAGGATTTGTTTCCTGATGTTCCAAAGAGAGTTACTATAGCCTCTCATGATGTAGTTGTTGGTGATGCCAAACCAATAAAACAGCATCCATACCGGATGAATCCTGAAAAGAGAAAGATTGCTGAGAAAGAGGTTGAGTACATGTTAAAACATGATATTATCAGACCCTCCAACTCCGATTGGAGTTCACCCTGTGTGCTAGTTCCAAAACCTGATGGAAGTACTAGATTCTGTACAGATTATCGCAAAGTCAATGCTGTAACTAGAACTGATGTGTTTCCAATACCTAGGATTGATGATTGTATTGATAGTGTAGGGCAAGCAAAGTTTCTGACCAAGATTGATTTATTGAAGGGTTATTGGTGTGTGCCTTTAACTGAGAGGGCCAAGAGCATCTCTGCTTTTGCCACACCATCTGGATTGTACCAGTATGAAGTCCTACCCTTTGGCATGAAAAATGCCCCAGCCACGTTCCAAAGGATGATACAGTCTACAATCGCCGGATTGCCACACACGGGTGCATACATCGATGACCTGATCACATGGAGTGACTCCTGGGAAGAACATCTAAAAGATGTAGAGACGTTGTTCCAGCGCCTGACCCAGGCTAACCTGACTGTTAACCTGAACAAGAGTGACTTTGGTTGTGCTACTGTCACCTATCTTGGCTACGTCATAGGCCAGGGTAAGGTGGCACCCATAAATGCTAAAGTCCAAGCCATCATGGACTTTCCAGTTCCTGACAACAAAAAAGCTTTGCGCCGCTTCCTTGGAATGATCGGGTACTACCGCAAGTTCTGCAAGAACTTTGCTGAGATTGCTCTCAGTCTCACTAACCAACTGAAGAAAGGCGTAAAGTTCACCTGGGATGATGCATGCCAGAGAGCCTTCGATCGCCTGAAGTCTCTGCTGTGTCACTTCCCCGTGCTCAAATCTCCTGACTTCAACAAACCGTTCTCCATCGCGGTCGATGCTAGCGACCAAGCTTGTGGATCTGTGCTCCTACAGAGAAGTGACTCTGATGACATTGAGCATCCCGTGGCATACTTCTCCAGGAAGTTCAATCGCCACCAAAGGAACTATTCCACAATAGAGAAGGAGCTGTTGGCTCTGGTTCTTTCTTTACAACACTTTGAGGTTTATGTTTGTACAGGGCAAAAGCCAATGATTGTGTACACTGACCACAATCCGTTAATGTTTTTGAGTAAGATGAAAAACAAGAATCGGAGATTGTTGAATTGGAGTTTGATTTTACAGGAGTTTGACTTGGAAATTAAGCATGTGAAGGGTACAGACAATGTAATTGCTGATTGCTTATCCCGTGTTTGAATGTGTATATCATGTGTTTGAATATTGTATGATATATATATATAGACAAGTGTTCACTTAACCATTTTGTATTGAAAAGAAAAATTTTGCCTTTATGAGTCAAAATTTTTCCCTTTTGGAATGGAGGTGTAATGTGAATATAGGCCACTAGATGGCAGTATTTACCTTTTTTTGTTAAGCTCAGACTGGAGTCATGTTTAGACATGTCCTGGACATGTCTGGGGCAAGTCTCAGAAAATAAAAAAAAAGAGGTCTAAATGTGGGTGGGGTCTGCAAAAGAGTATATAAGGAAAAGAATTGAGACAGTAAAGTAGTAGGAGAAATTGCAAGAAGATGACCAGACCTGCCATTCTGTTCAAGACCTGTGACGCTTCTTTTGTGGATTTCTTTGCCTGTGTTTGAGCATTTTCGTTATCCAGGACATCACCAAGCCACCCCACAAAAAGGAACTGTAAATATTTCTTTTTTTTTCCTAATCAATCTTGGTCTTTAGGTTCATTAGTTGTTTGTTAGTTGTTATTGTCTTTGTCTGTTAAATTAAATGTGTTGAGGTTTTTAAAACTGTGTCTGTCATCCTTTGCTGTTGCTGTTGCTGTTGTGTTGTAATCTAATAACAAATTGGGGCCATAACAAACAGAAAACAATGCTTGGTGATTAAATTATGTCATTATTCATTGATGTGCTTCAGTTTGCATTCACAAAGGTAGTTTTCCAGCTGTGTTTTTAGTACATGTTTTAGTACACTAAGAATATTTTTGGTATAGCATACTATAGACTAGAAATGCATGTGTCCCTCTCTGGCCTTGCAGCTTTTTATGTTAAAAGGTGCTGTTGGGACCCAATCATTAAAAAAGGCTGTCATTATAAAAATCAGTACCATAAATAAATAAATTAATTAATTAATAAATAATCTGTGGGAATGGGTAACGGTCGGACGATTTCTCTCAGGCCAAACAGTTATATAAATATAAGTGCAATTACTTAGCCCAGCTAACATTCGTTAAATTGGCTGGATTTTGTTTAGTACGATCCAATTTTATTTATAGTGATCATTGAAAATACACTGTAATACACTGTAATTTTACTCCGTGGCCCAAAAACCTCCCATTTAGATTTGACATTCATTATCTCATCTAAAGATGGAGAGACTCAATTATTTAAATTGGCCTGAAAATTGTCATAATTAAAGAAACAAATCTTAAATATATGTTTAGCCAAATTATACTGGAACCATTGGCAAACAAGACTGAACTTAGTTCTTTGTTATTTGAATTCATTTTGATAGCAGCAAAATAATTAAATCATCGTTTTGAAAGTTCTGATATATGCCGCTGCTGACGTCATGAAGTGTATTAAACGACAGACGTTGAATCCAATTGGAGGAAGGACAGACTAGTATTTCTGCCACTCTTATGACGAAACTCAAATTGAAGTTCACCTTACTGATGGTGCATTTAGAGAAATTAAATCCTTAGTACTCGTTTGCTCGAACATGGCAAATTATGAATCAATAAATTATGATTTCTTTCTAAAACCCACTAAGCCCATTCTTCATTCTAGTGGGTGGTGCCTGTATGATTGACATGAGGAAGGGCGGATCTTGTTCAGCCTGTGAAAGGATTGCCGTTTCCGGCACCGGAATTCTCCCTACTTCTTGCTTCCTCTTAAAAACTGATGTTTGATTGGTCGTCTGTGCTCCATGTAACCAATCAGGCTCCGGCTACCATGGAGGAAGGAATAAATGCAAGATGGCTCCTCATATAAAACCAGCCTCCTGGCTTCTCTGTTGTGAACAACAAAATTATTCTTTATATCTGATGAGGTTGAAGTTTATGTCTGGTAGTAGTTCTGAAGGATAATCTAAGGTCTTGGGTGATATAAGTGTGATCCAGGGCGTCGTTTTGAGAAGCAAGTTGTTCAAGAGTAAAGGGGGAGCTATTTTGAAGCGATGAATTAGGAGCGCCCATCCACTGCCCGGATTCGGATGGTGCACGACAGATCTGGGCCTGCCAGCCACCGGATCTCTGGAGATCGTGATCGTATCACAGATTAAGGGGAATTCATGCTGTCTTTTCTCCAGTGTACGGACCGTGAGGGATCACAGAGACGCTCATAGTTGATCAGCATGGCCGTATCGAGGTAGGATTGATTTTTTCCCCCGTTTAATAAAAGGCAAATTAAAAGCAACTCGTCCGCCAGCCAATAACAATGGAGTGAGCGCTCGTGGTGTCCCCAGTCAGGCCGTGTTTCTCGCTTTGCCCGTTGGGCTTTCGCGTTGCATGGGTATCAGGATCGATAATCTCGCTAAATGTAATTTTATTACGCATATACATCTCGCTTTATTGCCACGCTGGGTTATGCGTCGCACAGATGGGTCGGTGAGTGGAAATGATTGTGGCCGACAAGCCCACTGCCAGCGCTGTGGAAGTTCAGACTCTTACTGACTCGCTGTATAGCCGGCTAATGTTAGCCAGCTAGTTTAATGTACCCGGTAGTTCAGTTGCTCGCCGAGTCCCATAACTTGCTGCTTCGATTTATGCCGTGAGATTAACAACCGGGACAGTGTCGTTGGCCCCTCGTGTGACTTCTGCTGTCTGTTTCGGATCCATTCAGCTCGCTGACACCGGGTGGTTAGCAGGGTTGAACCGGATCATCGTGGTTGTCGAACTAGCTGTCTAACGGAATCGTTGATTCCTGCATTTGAATGAATTTGTGCTAATTCGTGGTTTGTGGGGGTAACTGGCTTTATCTCTGTAAGTAGGTTGGGTTGGTAGCTCGGCATCTGGGTTGACGTTGGCGATCTGTTAGGGTCCATATAGCGCTAACGAGCGTTAACTTCCTGCCCGATTAATCCAACTGTTCGCTTGGGCCCATGAAGTTATTTGTATTTTCTATTTCTTTTGTCCAAATGTTTTGCCAGACTCTGTGCTTCTGGCACCGCGACTTTTAAGTATTGTCTAGCACAAGGGTGGGCAATACTAGTCCTGAGGGCCTGTGTGTACGCAGGTTTTTATTTTTACCAATTACCCTGACTAATTGAGTCAATTGGTTGTTTACACAAATACAGATTTGTGCAAAGATTAGATCACAATTTTTTTATGGAGGGAGACATAAACAGTCTCGTTGCCCACCCGTGGTCCAGCATCCTGCCTGCGTTGGTTTGATGTTGCTTGCAATACTGGCGCAGACCCCGGTCTGTCCGGCCGGAGGCGATTATTTAAATAACGTTGATGCGTTACGTACTGGATGGGTCGTTCACTTTATCTCTATCGGCTTGGGCTGTGGCTGGTAAGAGCAGTTTGTCTGCGTTTGAAAATCGATGAGCCCAGAGCAGGGGATATTCTTTTTTTAACTGCTTACCTGAATTCCCTACTAATATGCGCACATGGGGTATGACCCCCACTAATCTTTTCAATGATGTCCATTTTAATATTCGTTATTGTATAGATTAAGTGGACGGATTATATACTACATATACCGGTCTCCTCGTACCCGTATGAATTGGGGCCGGAGGCAGGTTTTGTAAATGTAAAGCTGTGAGATGCACCTGGAGATGTGACACCTCTGCCTCCAGTTGATCTTTTGACTTGATCCTCAGTGACACCCATTAGCTTCTTGGTAACCATTTTACGACCTCGTTAGATGGAGAATACATGTGTTGTAAGTGTTAGTGTTGTCTTTGGCCGCAGTTCGCAGTGTAGTGTTATCCTGAACTTCTATAGCTTGTTGTGCTCCGTGCACTTTCTTCTCACCTCAGTCGTTACTCCTCTCAGATTTTTTTTTTTTTAGTATCCCGTGTTATATAATCTTATGAAAGAAAAAAAAGCCAATGGCAAGTAAATGTTACCATTTTTTTCCCCAGTGCTCTGTACCTCTGGTTTTTGTATTCTACTTTGAAAATGTTAGATGCACTTTAAACTGCCTTTATCCTTAAAACAAACCATTCCTCTGGGACTTTAATGGAGATTGAAATCTTTGAGCTGAGCAGGTGGTGATCACTGGTAGCTAAAATTTCCCTGCCTTATTTTCATGCCATTTGATTAATATACCCTTCCCCAACATGAAAGTTCAACACATTCTCTGCCTGTATGAGATCAGCACTCACAAGATTTAGGTTTCCTCTCGTCTGGTGTATTGCCTTTACGATAAAGCTGGGGCTGTTGGTTGCCTAAGTTAAGCCGGTAATGCTGAGCAGATTTGAGAGTGTAAGCAAGAGCAGAATTTAGCTTAGTTTTTGACCCGAGTTAAGAGGTTGGTCCCACAAGTGCAGTTATTCCATGATCCTCCTATGAGCCAGAAAGTCCTGCTTCGAGAATAAGCAAATTGGGGGCTGTAGAGCCTCACATTTCCTCCTCTCTTGTGGTTTACATGAATCTGCTTTGAGTGCTCAAGCATTGATTTTACTATGAAAGGCATTTAATCTGTCCTTTTAGTCACCACCATGAATGTCGGGCTGCTTGTACTGTATGGTAACAAAAACACAATTTGCCGTCCTCAAAATGTAAACAAAGTTCTTGTCTCCCGCATATTTTAATTGGAGAGATCATTTTGCCATATGGTTTTTATCCCCCGGCATATAATGCGGGGGGATATAGCAATCAGTGTGTCTGTCTGTCCGTCCTTCTGTAATAAAATCGTTTCCGGACCAGAACTTGAAAACTCTACCACTTACAGACACCAAATTTGGTATGGAGCTTCCCCTTATGGTCTGGTTGTGCCTTTTGGGGGTTTCGGTCCGTCCGTCTGTTCACACAACCTGTAGGTTACACAACCTACAGCCGGGGGGATCCGCCATTGCCAGATGGCTCTTGTTAAGTCATTTCGTTGAGGTTTATGTTTATTTTGACCTTTCATAATTTTTAAGCTCTTGAAATTTTCCGTATGTAACTGGTCCTCCCCTTTTGAACTCCCCTGTTGTTCTACCCCTCTCACTTTACTCTTTCTCTCACCTTTCTTTTCAGGCTTGACCGTTTGTTTATCCTGCTGGACACTGGTACGACTCCAGTGACACGGAAGGCTGCCGCCCAGCAGTTGGGTGATGTTGTGAAGCTCCACCCCCACGAGCTCAACAACCTGTTAACTAAGGTGAGCAAAGAGGCCCCTCCATCTTTTAGCGCTGGAAAATCAAAGCTTGGGCTGGAAACATCAGGCATTTAAATAGCCAATTATTGTGTGCCTTCTGGGGTGTTTGAGTTAATATTTAACTTTGTAACTTACTTCCTGTTAGTGTTCACACCTGAAGATAGAGCGCAAGTCGTGACTTTCCTCATTTGCTTTTCACACATTCGCTCTGCTTGCCTTCTGAAAAGCTCATTTTATTTCCTGGTAAGATTCTGACGTACCTCCGGAGCCCAAATTGGGACACGCGCATTGCGGCAGGCCAGGCTGTTGAGGCCGTTGTGAAGAATGTGCCGGAGTGGAACCCTGCCCCCAAACCAAAAGATGGTGAGATTCAGTCCTGCAATACTCACATTTGGAATTTTTTTTAATTCCAGGAAATGTTTAAAGGTTTGGTAGCAATTTTGGATGCATTCGGCTTTTACTCTTTGGATGGTGGAACCTCAAAAAATGAAAATTGGCAATTAATTACTGCAAAGGCACCATCACTGCTTGTGTGCGTGTGTGTTGCAGTCTCACAGCGCCTCTTCATTCAGACTCTTCCTCGTCCTAAATGAGTGAATTTTCTTTCCTCAATGAGAGCTGTCTCTTCATAAAAATGTCTGTTCTTCCCAAGTTCCTTGGGGGCAGTGTGTGGGTGAGCGGAATTTGAGCATTTGTTGTGTGGGCTTTCTTCCCGTTGCTGGGCCAAGTAACTCAGGCAGTCTGGTGTCCAAGGGCCCACCCCTGCTAAAATGTTTTAAGTGTTAATGCAATGTTTTGTCATTGTTAGAACATTGTCACTACATGTCAAGAATGTTTGGATGTATTGTTGTAGCTGGGTGTTCCATAGGGGACAGGGGAGGATTAAGAGAAACACTCATTTCTGTCTCATTCAAGAGTCCTGTTCTGACTCCTCTTTGGACGAGTCCCTGTCTGACCGCCTGAGCTTCGGCCGATTTGACATCTCTCGACTCCTTAAGCACGGCGCGTCCCTCCTGGGATCTGCAGGGGCAGAATTTGAGGTTCAGGATGACAAAGCAGGTAAGCTTTCCAGACGCCATTGTAATAGATAGCAATGCAGGTATTCATCAGTATGCAGACTTGATGGCTGTTTGGATGGTTTGCATTTTAATCTTGTTCGTACTGCAAGGTGCTTGGCATGATGTTGCAACTGTTACCAAGGCAAAGATCTTAAAGCCTACTTCTTTCATCCTGTTTGTGCTTCTTTTTGTCATATCTTTGTAGTTTTAAGTGTACTGTCTGCAATATCCATGCAATGTCATTTGTTACTATGTGAACGGCACCCTTGTATTGATATTGGAATTTGGAAAGTTTTAGTATGATGCAAGTGTAAGTCTACTCCCTTGGTTTTGATATCGGTAAGAGAGGCGGGAGGCTGCAGTCTGTAGTGTCTGACACCGTAGTTGAGCTCTCTCTTTTAGAATAGCTTTATTTTCCTTAACTCATTAGAGGCCTTTATCCCAGGATGGTTCTGCCATATCTATTTACCTTATATGGGTCATTCTGGAGGCAGCTGACCACCAAAGAAGACCTCGATTTCTCTTACCGCATAATTCAATGTTTTAACCTAAATCATAAATGAAAGAGTTGGCATAATTGCCTAGCAACCTTACACAAAACTAATCATTTTGGTTTTTAATTACTGACATCTTGGCCGAATTCAGCAGCTTTGTTTATGAGAGCAGTTGCATGCTGTGTATAAAACCTCTTGTAATTGATATAATCTCCGAAGCAATTAACATCCTCGGTATAACTTTGAGCTTTGTGCGGTTCTCCTGTCTTAAACATTTGAAACAATACCCTGAGAGCTGTATCCTCCTGACACTGCACGGCTGGGACGTTGATGGGGAATTCTTGGCCCCCTGAAATAATATTTCTTTGGCCTCCCCATCTTATGAGTACCGCTCTAGTCAAAAGTTTAGACACTCTAATCCCTATCAGCGGTCGGTTTATTGTGAGTTTTAAGTGGTTTAACTTCTCTATTTAATCTCAAATGGCATGTTGCGAGTGGTAAACAAGTTAAATATTCAGAGAAATTATTTTGTAGCGTATATAGTTTTGGAATTCTTAAAGAATCCATATTAGCTGAGTAAATGGATTTAAAAATGCCCTAAATTTTTCAACAAATGAATTGAAATTTAACAACGACAAATGAATAGTTCAGATTGGTTTTAAACTTATCGGACACAAAGGTCAATGGGAAGCTAACCGCTAGTGCCGCGAATCTTCAGAAACCTCAGCGGCAGTGCAGGTGTGAACTCAACATAACCACATGACTACTGTTGCATGAAAGTGTTCGTTCAGCATTTATTACAATAAATGGTGATAAGTTTTATGGATTTAGGGTTTTGAGACATTTTTTACAAGATAAAAAAAATAGAAATAACACCTTATCATTTATTGAAGGGGTGTGTCTGAACTTTTGACAGGAACAGTGTTTGTGTGGGTCCCCGTCAGCCACACCCCTTGAATATTCTGCTGGTTTTACCTCGCTAACAGCCATTTCTCCCTCCAACTGCCACCTCTGCCTTCTCTCCCTCAGTTCCTCTTAGTCCTGTGAAACTGTTTTTAGTCAAGTTTCTAAGAGCCTTTTATCAAATTTGTCTGAGAGGCCCTGTTAAAAGTATCACTAGTCTGAAAAAAAAAATCAGTTGGGCCTGAGTTAAATATCGTCCCCGCCCACCCCCAGGTGAGGTGGATCCGAAGGAGCGTTTGGCCCGTCAGAGGAGGCTGCTGCAGAAGAAGCTGGGCCTCGATATGGGCGCAGCCATCGGCATGGACACAGAGGAGCTCTTCAATGATGAGGACCTGGACTACTCTCCCGCCGTCTGTGGCCCCGTGGGACATAAGCCCCAGTACGGGCGGCCCCTGGCCTATCCTGGCTCCCGGAACCACGCGGTGAGTCATCTTCTACATTTGGGAGACCGTTCTTTTGGTGCACATTCAATAATTCCATTCTCCATCTGTTTTCTGACCTTCTGAATATGAGTAAGGGTCGTGAGGGCAGCCATACCATTTTTCAGTCTTCCCCAGCTGCATGGCTGAAGCTAAGCAGGTGTGGGCTTGGTTAGTCCTTGGGTGGGAGACCACCTGGGGAAAACCAAGTCGCTGCTGATAGAGGTGTTGGTGGGCCAGTAGGTTGCGATCTTCCCTAATGCCCCAGAGCTGTGATGGGGACTGTACTGAAGGAGATGCCTGGCTCTTTCAACCTGCCACCTAATCATCCCCTGCTCTAATTGGTTATGCAATTTGTCCTCTCCCTCCCCACCTCAACCCCCAGGGCTCCCTTGAGAGATTTCAATCTCAACGGGACTTCCCTGGTTAAAAAAAATAATAATAAAATAAAGGTCAGAGAGGGATAGAGCTATCCCAGCATTCAGACTGCGAGTGTCGAGAGTGTTCTCTCGATAGTTTTCAGTTCTTCACAGCCATACACTTCTAGCTAAAGGCAATTTGAGGTCTCCAGTTAATCTATTATACTTCAGTTTGTTCTGCTAATAAATTCAGTTCAGTTTTCTGTACACATTGCATTTTGCAGTAGACGGTCACAAAGATATTTCACAGATTAAGGGAAGAGAGGGGAAAATGATAGCCCTGAAGCCTTTATTAGAGCCAATGCGGTGAAACTCCCCTGTGGGACAAACAACTCCTCAAACTGCGCCAAGGAAGAAAAACTCTCCAATGGGAAGAAATCTCAGGAGGAACCCAGCAATAGAGGAGGAGCTGGTGCTCTAGGCTTGGTGGTTAGGTGCTGCGGCCCTCGAGACGCTACAGCTCCCCTGAGCCGAGGTTAAGTTTACCTCATGATGCAGAGGGAGCGTGGCTGTCAGTTGGTGTGTCCTCCTCGCACAATACTGTTTGTGCTTTTCTCCTTTGCTTTGTGCTGTATACCTTTCTGCCTGACGATGGGCCATTTTTGCAGTTTTTTTTTTTTTTAAATATAATAGCCTGTAGACCCTGATACTCTGCATCAATGTCGGTTTTGTTTATCAGCCTTGGCCCTTATCGGACTCCTGGGTTGGGCTGCATTGCGTTGGATAAGGCTTAGCTCCGTCACTAGCCTGTTGGTTTAAGCACGGGGGGGGGGCGGAACCTTTGTGTTGTCAGAACTCATCATTTGTTTTTGCAAGAATAGGTTTTTGTTTCGTAGGCTTGGAGATTACACTTTCCGATGTTAATTCTGGAAAAAGTTCACAGCATAGAAGGTGCTCGGGGGGAAAAAAAAAACTGACAGTGGTGATCTCTGAATTTATACAGAATACATGTGTTCTCCTTTAACAGACAGCACTGCATCGAGAGTAGTCATTTATCTGTTGATGACATAACACTTGGGTTTAGAATTACTTTGGCAAATATATGTCAAGTATTAAAAATATATAGCCACAATTTCCTCTTAACTTCATTTTGTACAAAGGAATGCATGCGTTAGGTTTCCAGACGCACTCCAGACTTCTCTTGGTTCTTCAATAGTCAAGGCACCATTTATGTTAGAAAGTACACTGAGATTTTGGAGCAATATATGGTGCCTTCAGGACAACTTTTTTTCCAGGGAAGCCCATGCATATTTCTACAAGACAACACAAGGCCACATCCTGCACTCATAATCGGGTGCCGGACTGGCCAGCCTGCAGTCCTGACTTGTCCTGAGTAGAACGTGTGTGCTTTGTGAAATGCAAAATGTGTCAACAGAGATGTGTGTGCAGGACTAGGAAAAGGTGTCACTTGAGTCATTTTTTGAATTTAGATTTTCCAACAAAATCAAGGAGTGATTCACGTTTTTCATTTTGAGTAGAAACTTGGGTGACTTTGTCCACAGCAAAGTAGTGCTGCAACTAACGACTATTTTGACTGTCGATTCGTCAGCGACTATTGAAACAACTAATCGACTAGTCAGATTGACTTGCACAGTACGGCGGTTATTTAGCAATTGGCTTTCCTTGAGGTCATTTTAGCCATGTGCTAACTAACAATAAAGACAATTAAGATTAATACTTCTTCCAAAAATGTTTTATTAGACTTTGCTGGTCATTAGGCTGCTTCTGGACAAAACAACAAAAATTTCAGTCAGAATTAAAGTTTTTCGATTGTTGTCAGGTAAAGTGCGGATATAAAAAATTTTAACACTTTTTTTTTTCTTCCCCCTGTTCACCAAGGACAGGTAGCAGCAGCAATGGAAAAAAAAACAGGTTTCCTTTATTTAAAAAAAGTCTGCATTTTGTGAACAACATTCTTTGGTCTAGAGTCTTTGATATTAAACCAGGTATATTCAGAGGTGTATAAAGCAATGGGAAAAAAAAATAACTCTGTAAAAGTAGAAGTATTAGTACCACTTACCTCCCTCCTCCCACAGGTCGCATTTACGCAGGCGTGACAGAGTTGCGCAGGAAGTCGGATTGCTCACTATGCAGCTGCCCTCATCTCCAGCTCTCGTGAAACGTTTAGTCAGGTTCCAAAGCGTGAAATACTTTGCAATGACGTAACTACAAATTATTGATTAATAAATTGGTCAACAACGAACTTGGTTATGGAATTTTGTCGACGATTTCGATTAATCGTTGTACCCCTACAGCAAAGTGTTGTAAATTGATAGTACAGTAGTGCTGGGATATCACCATCACTGGGATGCACTGTTTCTCAGAATGGGGAAAAAAATCCTGTGACCCCTTTTCCTAGTCCTTCACATATGTACTGTTGCATACCTTTAAAACTTTTTTTTACTTGACCAATGGGACAAAATTACACCCAGAGCAATGCATTGCTTGGAGTCTTCAGTCCCTAAATGTTTACAATATTAAGTGTTATGAATTGGAACATTGCTAAGTGGTAAATATTTCAGTGTCCCAGCTTATTTTGAAAGACTGTTGCTAGAAACACATCTGAATTGTTTTTATTTTGAAAAAAAGATTTTGCAAAATCAGTTGTAACTTCAAATGTCCATTAATTTACAGATTATTGCTTTTAATTTTTGATTTTAATTTAACGTACCGTCGCAACTTATTTAGGCCTCCATCATCGGATGGATGGGCTGGGGGACTGCTCATTTAGTTCGTTACGGTCTTTGCTTCGTCCAGCCAATCTTTGCTGGGTGACACTTGTGGACTCTGACCGCTTTTTCTGATTAAAGGTTGTCCCTGGTTTCTCCTCTTGCGTAAACTGAATGGAAGGATTAAGCAGTTGTAATGCTCAACCATGCCTGACTTTTACTGCTTTGACCCTGAAGGCGAGCACATAGAGAAAGTCGGTCATTTTAAGTGTCATAATTTAACACTGGCTTTGTTTCGCAGACCATGCAGGCAGCCGAGCTGATAGATTCAGAATTCCGGCCTGGCATGAGTAATCGACAAAAGAACAAGGCCAAGAGGATGGCAAAGCTGGTGGCTAAGCAACGATCGAGGGACACAGACCCCAATGAGAAAAGGTGCTATTGATGGGCAATTTAAATGACTTAATATTTTTGGGACGCTCTGATAAAATAAGTCATTGACTTGGACTGCTGGAATCAGTTTTACACTGGTTTTTTAAATTGTAGCCCTGGCATGTCCTGTATATTACCATTGTGATAAGCTATGTTAACTCAGTTTATGAAGTTTGTTTTCATATTTATGAAATCATGCACATCATGCTTCGAAATCACGGCGGAGGGTGTTTATAATTTTGTATGTTGTTGGATGTGGGGAAATGTTGATAATTATGTACATCAATCAAATTCACTAGTATCCATCAGAAAAAAATAAGTCCGTTAAGTTTGATGTTTTGGCCACGTGACCAATTTACCTGTCCATCCTACGTCAGTAACGACAGTTTTGAAGGTGAACCTGAGGAGAAACGCAGGAAAACGACCAATGTTGTCATCGATCAGCCCACGACTGAGAACAAAGTCTTGATCGATAACGTCCCTGATAACGCCAGCCTGTTCGAGGAGGTGGGTGGTGGGGAAATATTGGGCTTCTGGGCAGAGAGTCTTCAGATTCTTCAGAAAGTCTGTTTTAAGTATTTAATGCTGAATTCATGCTGGATTTTTGCCTTGCTGCTGAATAATGTCAGTTTTTCAAAGCAATTTCCAAAGGTCCTTATGGGTTTTTCTTTTTAAGTGTTTGGTTTATTGCGGTGAAATGCTTTGTGTTTATATAAACAATGTTGTTGCTTTTGCTATGCAGACTCAAGAGTGGCCGCTGGAGAGCTTTTGCGATGAACTATGTAATGACCTATTCAATCCATCTTGGGAGGTAAGTATTCATTGGAGCGATGGAGAACGAGCACCATGTAAAGAGATGTTTCTGTTGGATTAGAGCTGGTGTGGATGAGCAGGTTTAGTCCTGGCAGGCTGGAGCCCACGCAGGTTTTTGTTGGTTTCAGTCACTTTGGCTCAGTTTGTGAAGTGGAAAAATCTGTCCGCAGCGATTCATTCATAGGGTTGAAAAGCAATAAATTAGTTTAAATACTGGTACTTGGGCACAATTGGAATCAACTGGTGCTGTTCTTATCACTCAAATGCTGCATAAATGTTGCATCATCAAAATGATTGGGTTAATTCCTATGGTATAAATTGGAAGTTGATCTTAAGTCCAAGTGGTTATTTTTCCTCATTGTCAAATCCTGATGCAGGCAGTGGAGATTGGTGTTTGTCCATGATAAATGTAGACCGATCAGTGATAACATTATGACGGCCAGAGTGGATAACACATTTATTATTATCTCGTTGCAATGGCATCGGTCAGTGGGTGGGTTATATCAGGTGGCAAGTGAATATTTTGTCCTCGGAAGTTGATGTGATGGAAGCATTGACTGTATAAAAAGATGGACGCAGCACCCATGTCTGAAAACTGAGCCCAATGCGGAAATCTCTAAAAGTTGCAGACTATTTAATGGTCAGCAGATGGTGACGTCGGTGGTTGCATAAAGACGTTCAACACTACAGGAGTCTGAGAGAATTACCCTACTTTCCAACCTGATTTATTATTTCAATAATGACCTTCCACATTATTTTATGGTATTTATCGAAACTTTCATGTCTCCTTTGTTATATTATGATGTTAATTTTTGTAAATTATGGTCCCTAATAGACTGGAATAAAGGATAAAGCTAGAATATGCTTTAGGGGTTTCGCTGTCCTCTGGTCCTTGTCACATATAGTCAAATACTGGTTGATCCACCCCTCGCTCCTCCCTGGATCTTAAATTCATGCTCTCGTCCAATAGGAATCACATCCGGTGTCAAAATGACAAAATGGCGCTGTTCAAATTGCCAAAATCGAGGCTTCATTAATGGTATGCTGAAACCAATGGGTGACGTCACAGTTGCTTCGTTCATCTTTTTAGACGGTCTATGGATGGAAGCAGGAAAAATGGCTGAGCATGGGTATGTGAGCGACTTTGACAAGGGCAAAATTATGATTGCGACACGAGTAGGTCAGAGCATCTCCACAACTGCCGCGTGATGGGTTATTCCTGGTCTGCAGTGGTCCGTACCGACCAAAAGTGGTCCAAGGACTGAGAACTGGTGAACCAGTGACTGGTTCATGGGCGCCCGAGGCTCAGTGATGCGCGTGTGGAGCGAAGGCTGGCCCGTGTGGTCCAATCCAACAGAAGAGCTTCTGTGGCTCGAATTGCTGAAGACATTCATGCCGGTTCTGATGGAAAGGAGTCGGGGGACACAGTGCATCGCAGTTTGTTGCATATGGCGCTGCATAGCCGCAGACCAGTTAGGGTGCCCATGCTAACCCCTGTCCACCACTGAAACCACCTACAATATACATGTTTGCATCACAACTGGAACATTACCAACGGAAGAAGGTGGCCTAATATGAGGAATCATGTTCCCTTTTGCATCATATGTATGGCCGGGTGCGTGTGTGTTCTTTACCTGGGGACGCGGCACCAGGATGCTCCATGAGAGGCCAGCCAGCAGACGCAGTGTGACGCTTTGAGCAGTGTTCTGTTGGGAAGCCGTGGGTCCTGCCATTCTTGCGGATGTTGCTTTAACACGTACCACCTATTTAAACATTATTCCAGACCATGTACACCCCTTCATAGAAATGGTGTGCCCTCATTGTGAAGTCGTCTTTCAGCAGGTTAATGCACCCTGCCACTCTGCAGAAGTGATTCAGGAGTGATTTGATGAATACAGTTAGTAGTTCAAGATGTTGACTTGGCCTCCAAATTCCCCAGATCTCAATGATGTGCTGGACAAACAAATCCAGTCCATGGTGACCTTAGCTTGCAAATTTCAGGACTTAAAGGATCTGCTGCAAAAGTCTTGGTGCCAGATACCACAGCACACCTTCTGAGGTCTAGTGGAGTCCATGCTTTAACAAGTCGGGACTCTTTTAGCAGCAAAGTGGACTAGCACCACATTTGGCAGATGGTCATATTGTTATGGCTGATAAAGGTGTATTCTGCAACAGTACTGTGAACTAAGATCATTTGATGCCAAGTGACAAAATGCGCAAGAACAGATGCAAACTGTGCTGTTTTGCCACGCCCTTCTTTATTTTAATGTCAGTTTGGTGTGTATGTGCATGTCGTGTGTTCAAATTAAAATATTCCAGAATGACGGGTTTATGGTCTCCTGTAGATCCGCCATGGTGCTGGGACTGGGCTCCGGGAGGTTCTGAAGAGTCATGGCACTGGTGGTGGCAAACTTGCCGGATACACGATGGAGGAGGTTTGTCCAAAAATGTTCAAACATGCTGTCCTCTTCAGTGTTCAAGCCCATAAAGTGTCTGAAGAACGCACCTGTGGTTGTGGCCGTCTGACATTTCTAGTGTGATTCTCCATTTTTTTCTGGCTTTCGCTTGACCTTCTGTGGAACTTGGAGCCAAATGGTGGGAAGAGAGCGTATGGAGGAGAAGTTGGAAGAAGAGCTGGATTCTAATTGCTGTGAAAATTAAGCACTTAGAATGGGCCTCCTGTCTTGAGGCCTGATTGAATTGCTGTCATTTTCTGAATTTAACACCAAGCGTCAACCTTTTATCTAGATGGAGAGGCAGCATCAGGATTGGCTGGAAGACCTGGTCATACGGCTCCTCTGCGTCTTTGCACTGGACAGATTTGGAGACTTTGTGTCTGACGAGGTGAGAATTTTCTTTTGTCTCTGCTGGCTGTATGGTGGGGGGGGTCTGGGAGACGGAATTTTTACATTTTTGAAGCACTTGTTGCTGAGAGAGGGGCTGAGAATTTGGGATAATTCATGGGTAGATGTATCCTGATGATGAGCTGAGGCTTAACGAGACTGCGGAGAACAGGGCTCCTGGGTTTGGAGGCTGTTGAAGCGGCTCCAAGACTGCAAATCATTTTTGAGTTTTTCTGCATGAATTTCGCCCTTCGTAGCTGAATAGTCATGATGTGCTACCCACAATACCTCTTCATCGTTGGCTGAGCCGTCTAATTCATGAATATTCATGAAGAATGAACAGAACACCCCAGCACCACCTCAGCCAATTCAGCGCTGCATGTCTTACTTCATACAATGGCCAGACATGTTGGCAGCGTATATTCATGACTTGGCCCCCGGCTCACCTACGAGATGAAATTCCTCCAGCAGCCCTCTCACCGTCGGCCATTGGTGAATTTTTCACTGTGCCACTCTCACCGTGGTGTTCATCCTCCTCTCCAGGTGGTGGCGCCTGTCCGTGAGACTTGTGCTCAGACCCTGGGCGTAGCACTCCGTCACATGACTGATAGTGGGGTTGCTATGACTGTAGACATCCTGCTGAAGCTGCTAACTGAGGATCAGTGGGAGGTCCGGCATGGTGGCCTGCTCGGTATTAAATATGTCCTGGCGGTCCGACAGGTAAACTCCTCCCTCCCTCTTAGGGTCTTCTAACTGCACCTATTTATATTTCCTATGGTGAGTATGGGATAGATGCAATGCAGCTTTACCCTTAGAGCACTATGGGCAACTTTAGTTTCCCAATGACTTAGATTTTCAATTGATTTTGATATTTTATCTTGTTGGAACTTGTTTAATTGAGCTTCCGCAAGGGCGGCTCTTTTGAACAAGTTGCCACATGATAGATAGATTTTCATCCTCTCAGGATAATAACATTTTTATTTCCTTAAATTTATTCAGTGCTGTAAGGTTCAGTTTGGTTGTGGACATATTTCAGTTTTGATTAGATTCCCTTGACACAACAATTGAGTTTATTCAAAATTTTAATTTGTGTTCATGGAATTGGCTCAGATTACTTTATGCCAATGGGTTGGCAGCACTGGCATGTAATGAACAATGGAGCATTTCCATTATTTCTTTGCATGTGCTTTCAGTAGCACGTAATTTATTTGAACTGTATGTGCAATTAAGATTGTGATTCAAGTTTTTTTTTTTTTTTTTTTAATTTAAATTCCCATGTCGCCTGGTTTTGGCAGGACCTCATCGCTGCCCTTCTCCCCCGAGTGCTGCCGGCCATCACCGAGGGGCTGCAGGACCTGGACGATGACGTGAGAGCTGTGGCGGCGGCTGCCCTCATCCCTGTGGTGGAGGGGCTGGTAGAACTGCAGCCTGCCCAGGTCTGACCCCTGAGGCACACCGCTCCATCTGTTCAGCTCATTTCACATGCGCCGTGTGCTTCAAAGACTCGAGCGCATGCAATGCCGAAGGCTACCGTTTGCAGTCGATTCAGTTTGACTCATGAATGCCCAGATTAAAATTTTTTGGTAATATTTTTGGTTTTTGTGAAATGCGCTGAAAAAGTGTGACATCACTTTCGCTGGGGTCAACACTCACTTCCTTGACAATGGTTCGTGCTCACAGCATTGCGACACATTCGCTCATTCACTTAACACACGGCACAAACTGCCTAATATTTGACAATCAAAATATACAGAGAAATGCGTTCGCTTCTTTTATAATGAGCGTATTTTGGGTTTAATATTGCTGAAAATAAAGCATAATTCCATACATAGATACGAGGGCCATGTCGATAAACACTGTAACATGCTGTGCAAGCTGTTTGGTTCATTTTGCCTGAAACAGTTGCCATGGCTGCGGCAGCTTGATCGCAGAGTGACGTCACTACTTTGGCAGCACATTGCATCCTGAAATTAACCCTCATTAGAGATCTTTTTTTTTAGTTAAAATTATGTTTAGAATTTGAGTCAAAATTTTACATTCTAGATGAAATTGAAATATGCCTAAATGCTCATCAAGGCAATTTAATAAAACTAAAAAAAATTTTCTTAATGTATTTACAAGTAGGACTCTTAATGCTGTTTGCGCCCGTGCCTGTGTGTGCGTTTAGGTCCCCTTTATCGTGAACACGCTGTGGGATGCACTGCTAGAACTGGATGACCTCACTGCCTCCACCAACAGCATCATGACCCTGCTGTCATCCCTGCTGACCTACCCTGAGGTCCGACAGTGCAGGTACCTCACAGTCGGCGCTCCCTAGTGGAATGAGATGTGTGTCCTGAAGTCTTTTAGAAGGATGGCATTTTCAGAAGTGATTTTGAACACTTCAAAACCCTTTACAGCCACCCATAGGTGAACTGAAGTGGTTTACAATAGATAGTAAATAAAACGATAAAGGCAATAAAATAGAATAAAAAAATAAAACCAAATTAAAAATCAAATTTTTACATCAGCATAGAGGCTGGTAATTGCTTGGCCTGTCCTGTGTGAAGTACTTGATTAAAGTCAGTCATTGTTTGTCTGGTTTGTGTTTTCAGTATTCAGCAGTCTCTGACTGTTCTCGTACCCCGGGTTTGGCCCTTCCTCCGACACACAATATCGTCAGTGCGACGGGCGGCCCTGGAGACCCTCTTTACCCTCCTGTCCAAAGCAGACCAGGTGAGCGCGCAGCGAGGTCAGCGCTTACTGCTGTGATAAAGCACTCTTTCACTAAGGCCTGTGGCCCTGTTTCGCAATCCAGGACTGCAGGTGGATTCATATCTGCTCTGAGTAGAAGCTAGAACCTTCCCTAACCCTGAACATGGGCTGAATAATGGTGCTTTAAGTTTTGAGCAGCGTATTCCTGCTGCTTTGAGTGATTCTCAGTGATTCACTCAGCATGGGAAGGATGAAGGGCATCCTGGTGACTCACCTGATGATGCGTTTATATATGAGGCCTGCAGCCAGGGTCCTGCTGAGTGAAATCTATCCAGGGTTTGAAGCTAAGATACTTGAGTTTAGTTTGCTTTAATCTGTGGCCTGGGCAGGCCTGCTCTGTCACATGTCACTTGTGGTGTAATCGGGGGTGTGTCTGTGTGTGTGGGTCTGTGTGTTATTATTATTATTATTATTATTATTATTATTATTTATTTATTTATTTATTATTTATTTATTTATTTATTTATTTATTTATTTTAGCAGAGCTGTGCAGTCTGGCTGACCCCCATCCTACAGGACATGCTGAGGCACATCTTCCAGTCCTGCATTCTGGAGAGTAACCAGGGCATCCTGGACCTCATTCAGAAGGTGCGCAGTGCCCCCCCCCCCCCCCCCTCAACTCCAATACACGTACCCTTCTCACTCCTGTTAAAAACCACACTGATCTCCATACCTGCACACTGATGCACATGCATACGCCTTCACTCCAGCATCGGTGTGATGTACTGCAGCCACATGTGAGCTTCCGTTTCGACACATTCCAACCAACATTCAAAGGTGTGAACTCTCAAACCCTGCTACGGGCTGTGTGGATCTCATGCGCTCGAGCTTACACACACACGCGCGCGCACGCGCACACGCACACATACGCACGCGCGCTCACTCTGGCACACGTTTTGATAATGAAATGCTGTGTGAACATGGACTGAGTCTCCCTCTTACCCCACCAGGTGTGGATGGAGCTGATTGGCCGAGCCCCGCAGCAGTACGTGGTGGCAGCCAGCTGCCCCTGGATGGGGGCGTGGCTGTGCCTGATGATGCAGCCCTCACACATCCCCATCGACCTCAACATGCTGCTGGAGGTGAAGGTGCGCTCCAAGGTGAGTCCGATGCCACAACTCCAAACGGCTACAACTGCAGCCACGGTTTGCAGGTACGTTTGACCATGTGTGTCCATGCATGTGTGCTCATGTGCCGTGTCTTCTAAATATCTGTGCAGTTATCTGGTGCAAGAGTGGCTGCATTTCCTAAGATTACCTCATTCATTTAAATACCCTCAAAAACCCTAACTGTTTGCACTTTCAAACAATGAGTAGGTTAACTCTTTCCCTGCCAGTGTTTGTTTTCTTTTTTTTAGTTGCCAGCCACTGCCAGCATTTCAGTAATAAACATTGATCTATCAATTTCTGTTTGCCAGATGTTGTTTAGCCCAGCCCCTCCTCACCATATAACGGCAAATACATTGATTGCTTGGGACTATCAATAGTGGGAGAGGAATTCTGACCTAACAAATACAAAATGTCTTCAATGGCAGGGATAAGTTTAGTCTCTTAGTACACAGCTGAATTAAAAATGTATGCGTTGCGTTTCATGACGGCGTTCTTTTGAATATCATCGTACTCTTCCAGCTTTGCGAATTGCTCATCCCCAGGGGGAAACGGCTGTGAGATGCACTGGATGTGTTTCGGCGAGGGTAGGAATTGTACTGACTACATCCGGCCTTATCTAACTGCACTGTTGATTAACAGGAGAAGTCTGGCGTTAAACCGCGTCAGGGGCCCAATCACGTGAAGGAGACCGTCCAAGAATACATCGCGGGGGCAGAGACGGTGACTGACGACCATGCCACGCGGGACTACGTGGTGATGCGGGCACGTCTCATGGCTGCGAAGTCAGTGTTGCATTTCTTGTTTGTTCCTGTTCAACTCTTTAGCGAAGATGTCCTTCATATAAACTTGTTTTATGAGATCTTTCCTACCATTCAGTGGTGCTGTCCACCTGCGTTCCTGCAGTTCTACAGTCCCGTGTGTTTTCACTCCAGCAGTCATTTGGCATTGATTCTACTAGTTGGCACCTCTGTGAGATCTCTGGCTGTTGAATGAAGTGTGTTTTGATTGGGTTGAGGTGAAATCCTGCAGTGCAGTCAATATTGAGTTTGTGAATTTATGCAGCGTTATAAACTTGACAGGCTCACAGTAAAATGCCAGTTTCAGCGCTTGACAATGATGCTCATATCTGGTGCGTGTGTGCGTGCGTGCGTGCGTGCGTGCAAGTGAGCGAGCGAGCGAGAGTGAGATATTCTTCAGCCTGTTTTTCATTTGCATAAGCTACCAAGCTCTGGAATCACTCTGTGCTCTATGCAAAACTTTCCTCTGCGATCTTTATGCCTGTCAGTGATTGAAAAGGCTTTTATCATCTGAGTCATGAGTTGGGGGATTTAAAAATGCATTTTGAACAGAGCAGAGAGGTGGGGCCACTGCCTGCTTGTTGCAGTGTTCCGTTGATCCTTATGAGGAATAGTTCTGAGAATTGGTTTGTATTTTTCCTAAAATTATCCATTTATGTACGGTTAAAGAGTCACAATTTGGCGTGGACCTTCCTGATCGCTCTTGACCCTGTTAACACCTGGCGGATGTTTCTCCGTTACTGTTCTGATTTAACCTCTGTTGAAAGTACGCCTCTTGGCGATATTTAAAGGGGAAAAAATTGCTTTTACATTTCCATCTAATTGCAACTTCGCACTGAATGTGAATCTTATCAGAAAGCAACGCAAATTTTGTGGTTCTCTGATAGCGCCTTATTTTATGAGAAAGATTGGTGTAGATGAACTACAGTAGTCCATTTTAGCTCAGCACGAAGATGCCTGGTTTCAGACAAGTTATCGATTGACCGTTATGGTTGTTCCTGTGAGAACTTTAATAGAACAGCTCATTATATCCCCAAAACAAAGTGTTCAAAGACATTGTGTTTTCACCCCGCCTGCTGCCACGGATCTGTACTTTTAAGGTGGTAACTCGAGCTGTTTTTATAGAAATCGCACAAGGCTTTTAGTGCTTACAGAGGCCAAACCATTTTAAGTGTGACTGACTGTACGAGTTCTCCTGCGGTGCAGCTACCAGGTCAAACTGCATATTTCCAAATGCAAGATCTGATGGAAAAGATGTCACACTTTTGATCGTTTCAAGGGCAAATAAAAGGCATGTTACTGGTATTAGTCACCCTTTGACCTTTGCTGTGGGACACCTCCCAAATGAACAATACCTGCAATAAAATTTGTGGGATACCCTCAGTTTCAAAATAATGGGAGGCCTAATTTAAGCCATTTTCAGCCCGGAGCGTTTTGAGCGCCCCATATTGGCCAACTTTGATGGTGTCCCAGTAAAATAACAGTATTATTGTACTGTACCCTCCCTGTAGTCTCCATATCAAGAAACTAAGAACTGGGACACCCTCAGAGTTATGAATTAGAGGGGTGGGAACTTTTTTGTTACTGCCCCAGGGGGTCCAAAATAGAGGGCGCTGTAACTTTGGTTATAAGAAGTCGACCATGGAACAGTTTGGGTTTTGAAGTTTGGGTACCATAACCATCTCTCCAGGGGGGTCAACAATCCGGGCTGTCTGAACCTTAGAAAAATTGGTTCTTAACTTTTTGTTTTCATTCCTGGTGCGTATGGGAAGAATCCTGTTCTGTGTGGCCCTTCCTGTGGGGCTGGCACCAGATCAAACTGTACATTTCAAAATGCAATAACTATGTAGATGGGAAATCAAGTTGCAGTTCTTCTAATCCTTTCTGGTGCACAGAGAAGGGCTAATATTGATGTTACTCAACCAATGACTTTTGATGTAGCGCCGCCAACAGGCCATACTATTCATTTCAGAATTGCAATCACTCAAACAGCCTTATTGAGAATCACGTCAAATCTGCTTTCAACGTTCCTGGTACATAGTGGAGGAAGCTGATTGTGGTGGTTCTGTAATGTATTCTGTAGAGCCTCCACTCGGTTAGATTTAATGCATCCAAATGCAATAGCTCAAGTAATTTTGATTGAAATCATGCTACACATTTTATAATTTTTTTTTTTTTTTTTCTGGTGCATGGAAAATGGATGATGTTGACATTGGTCATCTGATCACGTTCGTAAACTTCTCGTTTCCACGCAATAGCTACAGCCCCTTCTGGGGTTATGGCCCGTTGTCATCCACCAACAGCATTTTTTTGAAATTGTAGTAATTGTATGTATAGGTAATGCTGTCAGACTGAGCTCAACTGAATACTTTAGTGTATCCAGCACTGATTGTAAACGACTCATTTGAACATAGTAGTTGTGTGCATGATTACTGATGTCAGCTCATTTGTATACTGCAGTTGTCTGCTGATACTGGTATCAGACAGTTGTTGTAGATGCTGTAGTTGTGTTTTTGGTTTTACTGTTTGTATGAAAAATCTCCAATGACTCCCGTAGGCTGTTGGGCGCGCTCTGTCGCTGCATTTGTGATCCTCGGCTCAACTCCAGTGCCCAGGAGATCCGTCCTGCCGAGTCTCTGGCGCAGCTCTTGCTCTTTCACCTCAACTCCAAATCAGCCCTGCAGCGCATCGCTGTGTCTATGGTTCTGTGTGAATGGACCGCACTGCAGGAGGTGAGGTCCCAACCCTTTGCAACCTTTTACCGTATGAACCGAACCACACCGTAACACACAAACCCAATACAACCTAATAACAGTGTCTGCAGGGGCAACGTGAGTCCAACTCGACCTGGTACCAGTGCCTACAAGGGCCATGTGATCCCAATTCATCCTGGTACCAGTGTCTACAGGGGCCATGTTAATCTAATACAACCTGGTACCAGTGTCTACAAGTGCTTTTTTAACCATTATAAGCTGGTACCATCGTCCACAAGTGTAATGTGAACCTGTTACAACCTGGTACCAGCATGTTCATGCCTCAAGTGAATCCATTACGGTCTTGAACCAGTGTCTGCAAGCCTGGCGTGAATCCAGTACAACCTGGAACAAGAGGCTTCAAGCCCCTTTGTGAATCCATTACAACCCAGTATCAGTGTATATTTGGCCCATCTAAGTGCTGTACAACCTGATACCAGTGTCTGTAAGCCCATTACTTTCAAACTCGTTTAGCAAAAAGGCCTTTGTGGCCCTATTACAGTCCGTTGTCAGAGAGTGTATATAAGCCTCATGAGAACTTGTTAGGATTCATTTCCAAGGTTTGTTTGCAGAACTGCTCTTGTGAGCCTGCCACAACCCAGAACCTCAGTCTGTTTTTAAAACCAGAATCAAGGCTTACTTGACCAGTGCATGTACATGCTTTACTGCTGAAACCGGTCAATGTGTTTTTTTGCCTCATCATTGTCTGCTGTTTTCTGTGTGAAACTATTATGCTGCTGTCTTGACCAGGACTCCCTTGGAGAAGAGATTTTGTATCTCAATGGGTTTTATTCCTGGTAAAAAAAAAAAAAAAAAAAGATTAAATAAAAATTAATAAAATGAGCAAAACTCTCCATGTCAACTTCTGCAATCTGAAATCTACAAACAGCACTGGCCATGTGACTGTGGTGAATTCGAAGGTTTCGTCTGCGGTTCACGAATTTGAGGCTTTATGTAAATGGAACTGAAGTGGTGTAACTAAGAGCTATTAGCTGTCTATTAATCCTGTGTCATAAACGGTCTTCATGAATATTTACAAACCCTAATTTGGTGGCAGATTTTGGAAGCTCCTAGTAGAGTTCAACAGAACAGACGCTGCAGCTGACCATCTGGTCGCTGTGGAGAACATTTAATGCTCCCCTTCTGGGGAGAGTTGGGTGGAAATGGAGGCTAAAGATTAGCTACAGCGGACTGTTAACCCTGAGTAGGTTTTTATTTTATTTTTATTTTTTTTCTTTACCCTTCTGATAATTCTTAGGCAGTGGTTTAGAAATCCATTGCTTTTATGTAGCAACATTGAATCTTAACTGGATATTCTTAGGCTGATGCAATGTGGTATTTGCATATTTGTCGAGCTGAAAGCGGGGTGTTTGTCTGCAGGAGTGCAGCGTGGTGTCTGCCTCGGTCCAGCCCCGCCTGTTGGCCATCCTGTCGGAGCAGCTCTATTACGATGAGATCGCCATCCCCTTCACCCGCATGCAGAACGAGTGCAAGCAACTGCTGGCCCTCCTGCAGGATGCCAACATTGACGTGCGAAACCGCGTCTCTTGCAGCGTGTTCACCATCGACCAAGCCAACGAGCTGGTGAGTCATCACAGACCTCACGCATGCACGCCCAGACGCTCGAACCCACAAAACAAGCGAGCGTGCGCACACAACTTTGGATGCACGCATACACACTCAAATCTCACGCAATCATTTACTCTCACACTGTCCCGTGCATTAAGTACTCTCTCATATGCATGCATTCACATGGTATGCGGTGAATTGTCAGAAGTTAAAATAAGAAGAATTTACTACTTGGAATTTTGCCCAAAATTTTTGAAATTAATGAGGAATCCATTTTTGGCGAAGTAAATGGAGAAATGCATTCAGATTTTCCAACATGCATGGGAACAGCAATATTGGAGTGAACACTAATATTCATGTGACTGTCCTTGGAGTTGACAAGACCAGGTCAAAGCCTTGCATGTGGCTGGACTGTAAGGTCTATGGGCAAAATTGTGGGCAATGAGCAATGGCCAATTGGGGAAGAGTGCGCTTGGCTAGAGGGCCAATCGTGTAACTTGTCTCACCGAGGGACATTCGCAGATGTCAGGCCAGTCCATCCCCAACCAAAAAATGAGGCCAACCGAAACGGTTGCAGAGTATTGTGCGCTTGTCATTTTGTGTAATATTTTTAGCATCTTTGCCTGGCAGTTATTTATTTATTTTTTTTATTTATTACAAAAAGAAACAAGCAGAAAACATACAAAACAGCCAGCCTTAAAAAGTAAACAGAATAACATACAAACAACCAATTACACAGTAAGTGGACAGAACAGATACATAATTAAGCACAAACTGGACACAAACGGGATTCGGCATCAGGGTAACTAATGAACATGATGCTGAAAAGAAATAGAAAAAAAAGAGAGAAAAAAAGAGTAGGTCTGTATGTGTGTGTGTGCCGTGCATACATGTATGGATGTGAAGGCAGTGATGAGGGAGAGAGAGAGAAAAAAAAACATAAATAAAAGACATTTTA